>CM043019.1:113352832-113694213 GCA_023690525.1 Holotrichia oblita
AATTGAAAAGGCTACTTACTATTTTTCGTAAATGTCACAATTTTTAAAACTTTTCCAAATCTTTGAAATATCTGAAAATTATAACGAAAATCGGATTAGAAATCAGTTTTTTTTTAAATGTACAAGATGGTACTTACCACGTATAAAATATCTAAACTTATAGGATATATCATATGCTCAATGATTACTCGTAATACAGTATTGGGGCCACCTTGTATATCCTGGCCGTTCGTAATGGCCGGAGTCTGAGTTGCAGGTGTTGCCGCATTTGTACCTGTCAGAGCTTGCGCCGCCTGGAGAGCTGCTTGTGCTGATGCGTTCTGTAAACAAAACTAATTTCAAATTCGTATAAATTCTATAAATTTATATTGGTACAGTCTTCAAAATGATAAAAAAATGAATTTTTATACTTCTTAATAACATTTCGTGTATGAATCTTAAGTAAATATTTAGATTATCACAATTATAAAAAGTTAATTATCCACAAACCTAATTTGAATTATTAATTAGGGAAATTTGGTACGAACATCTACACCTTCGAAGGACTAGATAGTGCAAGTAAATGCGACTAACATGCTTTAAACTTTAAACGATGTGTTTATATAGTTTATAAACATGTAGTTCTAAATAGGATCTGTTTAAATTTTCTCGGGTTAAAAAGACATGTTGAAATGTATTAAATGTACGAAAAATTCATATTAGAAAATAGCATTTCTTTTTAGAAACATAATCCTCTTGTAAAAATTTTCTTTAATAGTGCAATGGATACTTTTTTAAAGTGTCCTGGGATTTTTCTTTGTGTGCAGGCGTGGTACAAAAATCAATTACAATTAGTATAATTATGTCTATTTTTGTGCGCTTCCCTGTTATTCAAACAGTTTTACAGATTTATTGATTAAAAGTAGATTTATTTAATTTGTACGTCATCAATGTTTGTATCGAGTTCGGTTTGATTAAAGATTACCGGAACAGATTTGATGGTGCTTTCATTTCAGTCTCATATCTAATAGTTGAGTGTGCGTATAGCTACGTTTATTGAAGTTTAACATATTAATATATTAAATTAATAAAGCTAATTAGACCCCAAATCGAAAAGGTAACAAACCTTAATTCATTTGTTAATAATTATTATGTTTATGAATGTATTATTAATTAAGGACACTCAATGAATTTGAACGACAAAAATACTGGAATTGATTTAAATAACATTGCTGACTTGTTTCGCATTATTTTATTATTAATTATTTAATTATTTTCCTACTATCGGCTATTCAAATTGAGTATTTTCGCTGTTGACAGCGAGACGTGCAAGATGGGCAATTTTCTACGTTTCCATACAGAATTTCTTTAACCATTACCATTTACATATGTAGATACAAATATATAAGCTATAGCCGCAACTTCCACAGGACAACATTTATTATGTTTTGCAACATCATTTGTTGTCTTGTTGTTGACTTGATTTTAGTCCCACCGTACTTTTGATATCCGCAATTAGCGATATTTTGTATGCTTGACTTGTAATACTCTATATTACACTAACCTATTTTAGCCCACCGAGTTTTTTCCATCTTGATTGGGCGAGCTTATAAAGTGGTACGTTTTTTTTTCATCACCATCAAAAGATAACGAATGCAACATTATTTTTCTTTGTACCAAATTAATTAAAAGTGTAGTTAATAATATGCTTCAACAAACATCAGCTTTACTATTGTATTTTAAAATTCTTAGCAAAAAAACACAAATTCTCTAAAATATATCAAGTCATTTATTCACCTTTATAGGTCGTGGAAAAGGATTTGATATCTGGACGAGATTTTCTCTTCCAGCAGTACAGTGCAGCATGCCACAGCTCAAAAAAAAGGTATTAATGCAATAAGGTTTTAGTAGTTGCAAGTTGTCTCTGCAATTTTGTGGCGTAATAGATCATTCTGAAATATCCTATATTTTCAGGAAATACGCCATTCGTTTTATACCAGAATTTTATTAAATAGTTAATAGAGCTATCATATTTGTTTATTTTGATTTAATTTTATGTTAGTTATCCATTTTAATGATTTAATAAGCATTCGTCCTGTTGAAGAGTCTTAAAGATGTAAAACAAAATTATTTCATGTAGCAATATTCGTATTGTTTCTCCCTAAATATTCTCTGAAAAAGCTACAGCAGGCCAACTGAAATGAGGTGGATATATGGCAGGCTTAATGTTTTTATTAGTACTCTGATGGGCTTGGAGAAAGGCCACGAATAGAATGAGCAAATAAAACCGATTCGTGTAATGCACTAACTTGATAATGGTATTTTGGCTTACCGAATTTATGAAGAAAAACGACGATCCTGTTGCTGCCATTTGATAATTGATGTCGCTATCGTAAAGATCCAATTTTGTTGTTACGGCAAACAAAATTGAAGTAAATCCTGAACGTTTTTTCAAACTTTTGACGTGGAATACCTCAACAACAGTACATCGTTGAGCTTACTTTGATTTTGAACGAGGAAGCACCATCAAAAACTAGTGCACACACATTGATGGTATACTTAATTCAATAGTCACCGTGCTTCGCTTACCAACGAATTTCATAAAAGTCTTTCAAAAATCAGTTGTTATTCCAGAAAACATTGATGCTGTGCGTGAACTGATATTGCAAGATTACCATGTGACTTATTGAGAGATTGAGATGTCCTTGAACATTACCGCGACCAATATACATCCAATATAGCATGAGCATTTGGCCATAAATAATTGTTTGTGCTGAATCCAACATAATTTTAAAATCGGTAAAAAAAGACATGTCCATTGGTCGAAAGATGTGGTCATAAACTAGATTGCAGTGTTTCTAAACACCTTTATGGCATCGTAATAGGTGACGAACGATGGAAGGTATGCATATAAACAATAGTCGACAATATGAGATTTGCAAAACGAGCTAAAACTAACGACAGGTGTTCGCGCACAAAGTACCACAAACTAACTAAGAATTCATTCTCCACTAGGACAATCCGAGCAGTTTCTCATCGTGTAACACATGAGTTTTTGACAACTAAAAAAGTTATATTTATGGATTAATCGTCGTACAACTCTGATTTGGCACTCAATGACGTTTTTGCCAGACATCAAAAATAAATTATGAAGTCAACGTATTTTACGCCTGAAGAAGCGGAAAAGTGATTGGAAAATTAGTTCAATTGCATGCAAAACTGATTTGATATTAATGGAGATATTTTGAGAAATAATAGAGCGAGAAAGTACGATGATTCATTTTTTGGTTTCTCCTCTTTATTCCCGAAAAAGCATCGTATACCGCTACTTTGGAAATACTTTTATATTTATTTTATTATGATTTTATTCATTTTGACTACTTCTTCCTAGTTTTCCTATTATATCAGTGAGTGCTTTTGTTAATCTTGACTTTGGTATACAAACTCTATGTTCTAAAAAATGACGCTTTCGTATCTTCTGACACAAATGAGTATTGATAGTAGATAACAATATTATAAAAAAAAGTCTTTCGTAATATCCGGCCAGTGAACCTTTTTGCCAATCTGTACTTACTCATTTTATACTTTATATACCTATGTACATATTTTCAGCGTAAAGGTATACAGCTTACGGGGATATAATTGCAGTTATAAAATTAATTAAACTGTTGATAGACAAAGTTTTTGTAGAAGGAAAACAAAAGAAGCACACAGTTACAATTACACCGGGTTAAATGCAACAAACAATTCGTACAGATGAAATTGCAGGTTTAATTTGAAAGTCATTAAAACTTTACGCTGAAGTTAATCTTGCTTCACAACGATACCTAATATAATTCTTACTTAAAAATACTCTTCCCATTTGCAATCCGAAAAAAGTTTTTGACATGCTTTCGTTGTGCGCGGGTTATTTTTCTATGTTTTTTTACTAAATTAATAAGATTGTTAAAAAAAGTTACATGTTGAAGTCAAAGTTTTACTAAATTGAAAAAGTTTAAATGTTTGGATGTGTTCACCAATTTGTGCTTCAATAAGCATTAATAAATAATTCTTTCATGCTATACAAATACTCGTTCTAATTGATTGAATAGGGTAATACTTTTAATTGAGTATAATGACTATTGTCTGATCTCGATTTCAATATTCTAAATTTGTTAAATTGGAGCAAATTTATCGATCGTACGTCTTTTTCAAGGCTGCAAGTTATCTTCTGAAATCCTAAGTTTTATGTTTAAGACTTTTTATTAAAGCTTGCACATTCAAAATTGTAGATGAGAGGATTTAATAGTAACGTTTTCCTTTCTTTTTTGTATCCATATTGTAATAAACACAGTACGTAGCAAATAATTTATAATTATGCGGTGCCTCAGAAGAATGTTCTGATTACATTAAACAATAATTTTACAATCCGTATTATCTGCAAATAGTGCAAGCGATTGTAAAACCTATAGTAATACTAGTTTACCTATTTAGATTGCCTCTAATTAATGCCGTGGAGTGTTTAATCCAAACAATAAAGATAATACAGGTACAACAAATATTTGCGTACATACCCTTTATCGTTAGAATGTTTTTGATATGATTGCCGCTAAAGCTACTCGCAAGGTAATTACAGGATTATCTTGTCAAAATAAAACGCTTGTATATATGCGTTATGGTAACATTATATTCTACACATAAACAACATTATTAATAAATTAAGAATAATGGTGTTTATTACTGTAAAATTATTTAACGTATTTTAGAAATATAATCAATTTTACTGCAGCTATTCGGTAAATTGCACATTTAGTTTTAAATCTTTGAATTTTGCGTAGAACACTTGAGAACAATGAGTTATTTTAGTTAAAAGTTATAATAGAAACAGATGCGGAACGTAAACTTTATCGTAACAGCTACGTTATGGTCGATTAAAAGTAAAAGATATTGTATCCAGCATATTGCTTCCACTGACAATAGCCCGGTTTGTTTCTTAAACATATTTAAGCTTTTACGATTCTATTATTTTGTAAGTATTACAGAAATGTCTTTGTCATGGAAGCTCTTGCCTTTTTATTTTTATATCCTCTCTTAGTTTCACAAAACAGAGAATAAGAGAGGATAATAGCACGTCTACTTCACCAATACTATCGGAGAAAATTGTAGAGTACCTGAAACGGGGTTTCCTCTAAATTATCGTAAAATTGAACATTACATACATACATTTAAGGTATAAACTGTTTTTGATCACCCTTTCTTCTTTCGTCTCTAATACAATCTTATACACACAGATTGGTGGTCGTAACGTTTTTGCTTCCAAACATAACATGTTGCTAAGTATGTAGAGCAACACTCATTTCATCAAAAAATCCTGAATACACTGCTAAAAAATGTGATATTGAAGAATGGTTACATTCAGAAACATAATAGTTGTCTTCAAAAAGATTCCTTCGATTGAAATACTATACATATGTCAGGATGATTGTTACATGCCGTCAGAAAGTTGAGCGATAAGTTTATCTCAGGTGTTGATCAAATACGTTCCTTTATTGTCAACGACTACGCTCACGTATTTGCTGCACCTTTACAAACAATTTTTAACCTGACTCTTTCTACGTTGCTGTTCTCTAGCTCTTTGGAAAGCAGTGAAGATTGTTCTTATTCTAAAATCTGATAATTCTTCAGCTATCGCTTACTATCGCCCGATAGCAATTTTGAAAAATTTTGCTAAAGTGTTTGAAATCTTATTTTACAACAGGATTTATGCAAGGCAGATCCACTGTTTCAAATCTAGCTGTGCTCACCCAATTTTTAACGGAACAATTAGATAACAGACGAGAAGTGGATTCTGTCTACACAGATTTATCCAAGTACAGAGTTGATCATGTCAGTCTACCTCCGAAGTTGCGGGCCTTAGGTGTTGTCGCAGTTTCGATTAACTTTTTTATTTCATATTTGCATAACCACCCGCAACATGTATGTTACAATTGATGTTCGTGTAAGCCTTACAATGCGATATCTGGTGTTCCACAGAGCTCCAACCTAGTTCCATTTCTATTTATTAAATTTATTAATGATCTATCAGAACGTGGTACATCCCGTAACCTGTTGATGGCGGATGACTTAATAGTATTGCCGATTATCTTATTCTTCAGCACGAAATTACAGGCGATGGTGTTTCACTTGTAATGTTAGGGATCTTAGAGAGTTCTGTTTGACACCACTTTAAATTCCTCTAAACATATCAACGACTTGAAAGAAATCTTGATAGGCCATGGGATACATAATTATAAATCTTTTACTAACATTAGAGCCTTAACAATGTATTTTATGCTTGTCCGATTACTCTTAGAGTACGTTTCTCTTATTTGGTCAGTAACTGAGTATTCTACTCGGCCATTTGCTTGTGTCTACTTGTCATTTTCTCGATCACTTGTCTTAGTTAAGTCGACGGTTTGTATAGTTATTACAATAAGATATTTTTGTATTAACTTAACGTTAATTTTGTCCTGTAACTGGAATTTTATTCTGTTGCGTAACTATTATTATTATTATCAAAAGTATTGAATTTAATTTGGGAATGGCAGGCTGTGGATAACGTACATATGCACAAAGATTCATTTAGCAAGGATCTAGGTTAATAGATGTGTACCAACTTCTGAAATGCCCCTCTCCCCCTCCCAACAATATTAATAATAAATCAACCAGTAAAAAGATTGTTAAGTATTATAGTGGAATCTCTATGCAAGGCTATAGTTACCAGCAAGTTTGTGAAATGTGAAATTACTGGCGACTCACAAAGTTTGTGGAAAAAATTAAGATTCTTTTATAGATAATCATTGCTACGTTACCAATTATCAATCAAACTGATTAGAAATATGACTTATACGTATATTTACTTTATGATTACGTTTGACTTTGTTTTCCAATTAATGTTATTGACTTCCAAAACATCAAAAAAAGAAAATAAAAACAAAACAGAAACAAGCATTCATGATACTTACAGCATTCGAGTGCGTTTGATCCGTCTTCAGTTCTTTGTGATTCGAATATTGTACGTAGACGGCCCGCCCTCGAAGTTGGGCCATACAGCTCGAGAAGTAGCTGACCATCGACGTGGCAGAGGTTTCGTCGCCCATCTCGAGGAAAGCCTGGTTCTTGCCCTTGAGCACCAGAACATTAGTAACGCGTCCGAAGGGAATGCCTAAATGGATGATCTCCGCCTCCGTAACATCGTTTGGAATGTTTCGGATATGAATAACTCTCGAGGGTTTCCCTACGTTCTGCTCTAGCTTCACCTGGAAAAGAAGAAGATGCGATCCTCTTAGCATACGACGATATTTTATCATTTTTTATTGAAATGAGGGAAGCTGGAGCGTTTATTTCCGCCGAATAATAAAAATTTAGGCTCGATAAAACCTGTTTCACGAGAGAAGGGAGTAGACATATAAATGTTTAGTATCAATACGATGTGAATACGAAAGGAAATGACACGATAGCATTTTTTATGAGTAAGATTGTACACTTATTATAATCAAATCACAGCTTTTTACGAGCTTTTTTTAATTAAGAAAATTTAATTAGTCTAACTAAAATTTCGGCTTTTTTTCACGTATTAAGGAGTGAACGCTACATTCCTAGTTTTATTTGTGAAAGTAACAGCAAAACTTTATTCAAATTGGAGAGGATGTGATGTTCACATTCAACGCCAGAATGTTCTTGGCATATAATCTTTACTCTCTCGTATAATGTGTTTTCGTATAGTTAGAAGTGGAGGTACTAACAAAGTAGAATATATTCAATTAGTAAATAATATCACACATTTGCATAAATGTAAAGAAACTTTATCTTTTGATGTGTTTCGATTTTTTAAGGAGAAGCAAATTGATGTTAGGCGAAAAGTAAACCAGTCACGTGAAAATAAATATGTTATTAAGGAATTGAATTAATACATGTGGTAACAGAAATTTGCTTCGAATCCAACAAATACATTTCCGTAATTGTTTAACGCAAAAAGCTTGAAAACGTTTGTGATTTTATAGCTTCACCCAGCGTATAATACGACGTCATTAAAAGGTTCAGGAATATTGAGAAATTTTATATTTATTATATTACTTAAGTATAAGTTTGAGGTTTTATGAGCTAATGAAATGAAACTACACTCTTTCTCTCTTGGTTTAAAGGCTTTTGTTAACCATTCATTTACATTTTATGGTAATATATAAGAAAATAAAAGACGTTTCGACAATGCTTTATCATTTTCAATTTTCTAGAAATTAATAATAATTGTTAGTACTTACTGCAGAATTTTTGATGGTTAAAACATGTCTTTGTAATCTATCTTTCAAATATTGTTTTGTTTATTCAATGTATACAGTATCATAATTATTAAGGAAACAACGTTGATTTCATAACTAGCTGAGAAAAACAAAATTTAATCTCTTATAGATTTGCTTATTCACTGAAAACACATAATGCCTAACCATTTAAAATCTTCATAAAAAGATTTTCGCTTACTACTTATCGTTTCGTATATATAGAGAGAGATATAAGTTAACGATGGGAAAAAATGAACCAATTCACAGATTTACAAGAACAAAAACAAAGTATCTCTATCTAATATTAAAACAAAATATTTAAATAAACTTTTGGTTGTGCTATAGTATCACCAATTTCAAGTGTCACAGCCCAATCGGTAATAGAGGGTTTGGAAGTCTGAATTAAGAAAAATTAGTTTCATATGTTCTTTTATTAAAGGTACATTGACGCTTGCCTGATTACAATTCCAAAACATAAAATCAAATATATATTTAGTTTGTTTAATAGCTATCATAAATTACAATTTAATCACGAAGCAGAATTGACCAAAAACATTAATTTTTTATACACGACTTTAATTGAACACGAAAATAGCATCAAAACTAAATGGTTTACTAAACGAACCCATTTACAACGATATATGACTCTCCTTTGCGAACAATCTATAGCAATGAAAAGAAAATGTCATAATTGGATTAATAGATAGCGGAATACAATGAACTAGTTTAGAATTTAGAACTGAAATTAATTAAAAACATAGCCAATAACCTCGTAAACTATCTCGAAAAACTAATCAACCTAATTATTGAAAATAGAACTTTAAGGATACATAACATAGCGAAACATAATTCACAGAAAACTGAAATTTATTAAATTAAAAATACGTAGACTTCCTGAAAAACTAAACAACATATTGAGGTTTATTTCTATAAAAATAGCACGTAAGAATACCAATAATTTAAACTAAATCAATTCAAAACTAAAATACCAAAAAACTAGCTAACTAATTTGGTTTATCAAATTCATTATATTATTCTTAATGTGTGGTGAGTGCATAGTTGCAGTGAATTCTTAAGCTGTATCTTATTTGATGGCTCGCGATGTAGTTTTTGTGTGTTTATAATTCTGTTCAGATGGTCTAGTCACAGCATTACATCCAAGTCGATCCGATTCCAATTCGAGAAAAATGTCACCGCCCTTTCGCAGAATTGAAACCCAAAAAATTCAAATCTACTTCGCCTGCAAGAAAAGTATTGACTGCAGAAGAAGTTAAAGGCACTGAGAGAACTAGGATTACTAAGCAAGACACCATTCTTTTCTATGATAAATTCCGTTCAGATTGTTCAACGTATTACCTGTTTAACACAAGATAGCTTAAAAGTTGTAATGGGAAGTCTATCACATCAACGCACTATATGGTCCAAACGCCCAAGCTAAACCAGGGCTGGATATGATGCCTTAATACCCGTACAAACTTTGGTTGTCGCGTTAAGTTACGTGCAGTACAAACATTTTCCACTGGTTATTTCAATAAAATTCAAAGTTGATTCGACTTTTACATTTTATACGAAATATCATATAATTGTCAAAATATTATTTAAATCATATTCTACTTTGATTTTCATTTTGATTAATATCATGTATTGCAATAGAACATGCATTTTTAATTTCAATGAATACAAGGTCATTGCTCTGAAACTAAATAGGAGAAGATGGATAATATTGCAAAAAAAGGTATAATTATTGCTTTCCGAAATGTCTAGCGATGATGTAACGATCTCGTTTTCTAGGGTAACCCTTTCAATTATCGGGCAGGGTCTTGAGTGTGAATACGACCCTATAATTACTTCTTTCATGTAATGAGGTGGTATGTTGTACGGGGATAATTAACCTACTAATTTACAAGGGATCGTTAGTAGGCTATCCTGGAAATCCTCTAGCTGTGTCTAATTCTAAGAAATGGGATTTTGCGTGAAACAGAATCTTATCTTACGTCTCTAGACGATTTTTGCGGCAAATTAGTTTTGTTTTGCTTGATATACAAACATGATTTTCGGTAAAAATAGTATCTAATAAACAAATAATTCAATTAAAACCAAATCTTTAATTTTTGATAAGTTTGATTCAACTTTTTGTACATATACAGTATTGTACTATCACGGCTTAAAAATAATGGGACAAGTATTGTACTTTAAAATTATTTTAGAATATACAGGGTGTCTGGTAATATACCGTTTAATCGAAGATGATTTTTTTACTAAACATTCGATTTGATATAGTTCCTACATAGGTTTTTACATAATATTTTCCGAAACTATGGACAATTTTATATAGAAATCATAATGAGTTCATACCTGGCTTTATTGCTAAAGCATTTGCTCATAAATAACATGAAAAGCTCTCTTTATCCTCTCCTTCTTATCATGGATTGTTGTTGAAGGAATTTTGTAAATTTGTTGTTTGTTCAACAAAAGCACCGAAAAACGGTGCTCCGCTTCCAATTGCGTTCTACCTCACGAAAGAGGCCATTGCAGTAAGGTATGTAGATACCATGTTTTTGACATGTACTAAGAGGAACGGCTTCAGGAAGTGCTGGTAAACGATTACGTGTTTGACAATTATACCACCCCACACATTTAAAGACCACCTTTTCTGACTATAGTGTGGATTGGATGTGAAAGCGGATTGGATGTGAAATAAATAATAATAAAAAGGTATGCCTCTTTATACATTTATTCCTGTGAAATGGCGCTTCATCACTGAACACTATAAAATCTATTGTGCTTTTATTTGTATTTAGTAAAACTAAAGAAAAGTGACTCATTTAGAATGCCTTGTATTTTTATTATTCTGCTAATATAATTCTTTCTGCAATACACTTGTTTGCCTGTGTTGTGTGCTAATTGATGTAAATTTATTTATTCTTGCGTTCGAATGTCATTTTTATTGGAACTACGTTTTTAATAATATTGAAATCAATCAGAAACTCCTTATTTATACATTTCTAAATATTTGCAAGTTAATTGAGGTATATAATTGTTTATGGCTGTTGTTTTTATTAGAAGTGCATTTATGAATAATAAACATGAGATATCTCAGAAACTTTTTACTGTAGCTATAGGGATTGCTTAACCGAAATAAAAGTTCAGTAAAAGCACGATTTTATTTTACCGTTACATTTACAAAATTTGTGAAAGTGATGTACTTCAGTTTCGACTCATATAGGATAGCGCTCTTGGAATTCTGACAGAATTACACTTTGTTATTAAAGCAGACTAGCATAAAAAATCTACAATAGAATAGTTTTTCATGGTATGGTTTAAGATATACAGACGTGTGCATACTAATAGTAGTCTAGAGCAGAAAGTAAACTGCTATATAAAGCATATCCATAAAGCTTCTCCTATGTAATCACATATGTATGATGTTAAGGTATATGTATGTCAGGTCGAAGCATGGTAGAAGACGGGAATGTCCTCAACTCTAGTTAGTGCCCGTCACAATTCAATAGTGTGTAATTTAAGTGTGCAAAAAATAGCAGCGTCCTAAAGAATTTTGTATTAGTCTAGTAAAATAGATCAAACTACAACGGCAAATGTGTATCTCACCATACAATGAGACATAATATTACCATATGCGGAGGATCAGATGCCAATTCGTTGGTTAGACCAACATAATATTAACGTAACGAGGTGGCGTGTTTAATCCCTTCTAGTGGAAAGATGACAACGCTTAATGGAATCTACGACGAATTTATTTTAATTACTTATTTCAATTATTTTAATGCATTTTTGCAGAAGGATTTCTTTTGTAATACTCCTATTATTTTGAACGCCTATTCTTCAATCTTTTTTTTAAATTTTTTCTTAATACAGCTCTTATATGTTTGCGTTTTCGCTGTAAACTAACACCTTCTAGAACATTAGAATGGTCTATGGTATCTCATGTCTTTTCTTCATCGGTGTCATACATATGTTGGGCGCATGAATTCCCCATGATTTTCATGTAAAACTAGCCATATCTTTTCAAATACCCTGTTATCCCTCGTTTAATCTGATATTTTATGATTGCCAAGAAACAGAAGAATTTTACACAATTAAGGCGTTCCATTGAAAAAAAAAACTTTTATACAACGCTGCGTTGTGGAGCATCCTGTATGTTGTATTATTTTAAATCTCTGCAAGGTACTGCAGGTGGCGTTGCTTTAATTTCTAAACTGAAGAAAGAAGTTTATCAATCTGCATTTTGGATAGTATAAACGTTCGGACTAGGATAAATTGAACTAACTAAATATGTATTTGGTCCGCAGAAATCGCTACATACTTTTTATTTAGAGAGACAGACTGTATAAACAGTCATTTGCCACAAACATAATGTATCTATTATGAAACTTTTATCACTATTGTTTTAAAACCAATTTGCACTAAATAAATTAAGGAGAGAAAAAACTTATTATGTGTAGGATGACGTGAGGTTAAGAATGACATAATCTGAATTTTGAATGAACCGATTCAGAGCTGTCAGTAAGCGGAAAGACGTAGTATCATATAATAGAAACATTATACGTTGCAATGAGGATATAAAAGCATGTGTTGATAACCGTTGGCTATTTTTAGCACTTAAATAATCAACGAATTGTATATTAAGTATATATCTGTTGATATATTATTAACAAAAATGAACATAAAATTTAAAATAATTTCCAGTGTATCGAGTCATAGAATTGGGTTATAATTATTTATTACTATCTACGAAGTAAGCTAGAAAACTCCTTTACCTAACCTCCATAATTCTATTGCTCTTTAAAACGGTCGTATGTAAATCTGCAGAATTACTGCTTTCACTTGGTTATAGTCAGTAAAATGATACCATGGAGGTGCTTTTAACATTAATAAATAAAATGAAATCTAACGTAACCAAATTCACACTATGGTGAATGCTAGCTTTAGAACTACGTATCTTGTACAATCAGTTGTTTCTATCATGGATAGGCTAAAATTTATCTCAATGCCGCAACAACCAGTAAATACCTTTCAACGAAAATAAAGCATTCTTTGAAGTTATTTGTTTGAATATCTTTCATTACTTGAGTTTTTTTCCAAAGTTAAGGTCGTTTGCAACATCTATTCCACTCTGTTTCCCTGTAAATATATTATTTAAGCATATTCGCTCTTGAGGTGGTACTAAACATTTCAATTTATAAAATATTTACAGCTTGAAACTTGCGAATGTAGTGGACAAAGATCTTTGAAGTTCAACTAGACGTAACACAGTCTCATGTTTTTTTTATAGCAGAAACCTACATTATACATTAAATTCAAAGGGTCCTTTTCTGCTTTTTTACTCGCGTTTTTATGGCGAGTCGAGGGCATTCTCGAGAGAAAAAAAGTAATATTTAATGCAGCTTGTAAAATGAAGTAAAAATCAATAAATAAATTTGTCGGTTAAAATTATTCGTAAGTATTGTAATACCGGCCGGCGCATCCGCCATAATTTACTACAATAGAATTTAATATTAATTTTAATATCGATGTACATATTTATGTCGTGATTATCGCACCGAAAGCTGTTTAAAATCAACGCGATATTAAAATGCGTTTATTTCTCATCCGATTAAAATGTTTCAACATCTTACCTGTAGTTTTAAAATAATGTTTCAGCTTTCGATATAACATATATTATGTATATATGTAAGATTTCGTGACTAGTAGATTATTAGAAAATTAATTAAACATTTACCCAACACGATTATTTCGTAAATAGCGGATAGGATGTGTACACTCTGATATCGGCTTTGCGTAATGTGCAGAAGTATGCGGAATTGGATCAGGTGAGCCAATGGTAGGTGGTATTAGGTATATGTATCTAGTTCTAGTCGAACAGTCTGAACTTATCCGGAGATCCGTTAAGTGTTAATTGGTGCGATTGTCCAATACTAGTGCGGCAAATTAGCAAACCGTAAGGTATTTACCGTGTGGATTTGAGTTTAAGCGGTTCGTTTGCACTAGGTGCTACATGATGATTGCATCTTCCCGGATTCTGATTCGCAGTTGGCGCACATTCTTTTACGTGATCGATATGGTAATCTGTCAAATTGATGTCTCAAACGATTAGAGAAAGATGCATGTGTCCTCAGTTTTGTTTGGAAATCTAATAGTCGCAGCTTGTTGTAATTTGTTCGTATAATAAGATTATGTATACCTATATAAAAAAAAACTTTTGTATAGTTTGAGCTGGGCAATACCTACGTTTAATGAGGACTCTCTAATGATTGTTTGCAAACTTTTTACGTTTCAAAGCAAGCATACTAAATCTAGAGACATATATACAGTAATATTGGTTGGTGGTGGGAACATTCTTTTATAAATATTCAAAATTTTCCATAACATAAATTTTTACGGGGATTCATTGAAAAGCTTAAAATGTTTGCGCGGATAAACAATATGCCTGGCAGTAAAATCAGAAATTATAAATGTTCTGAAAATGATTTTAATGCGGATAGAACGAGCTTGAGCTTTGAGCGTCTCTTAAAATGAAACTTTGTTTTTTAAAAGCAAAAAAACGCTTTGAAGAAAACGTAGGAAGCAGAGAATCAGCTGCGTGGATGCACTAATATGTTGACACAGTGAAATTATATTTGAAAAACTTAATAACTGAGAGGACGATGCTCCTGTACCTTTGGCGCAATTTCTACTGCAATTTATCGTAGAGGAATAAGTGTGTTTCTTAGTTAACAAGGTTTACAAATGTTTAACCTAAAATTATTACGTAGATTGAAACATTAATCTAGATAACCCCCTACAAGGAACTTTAAACAAACGAATTTAAAATTTAAAAACCGATTTCTCTTATAATTTTTAATAGTCAGTTGTATTAGCATCTAATCATGAATGTAAATTGTAAATATTTTTGTAAAATAGTATTTACATTTATTTTTAAGTCGAAGACTTCTGTAACTCCGACAATTCTACTTCTACCAACCAAGAAAGTGTTATGTTTATTTCAGGTGGTAGTTTTAGAAGTACACAAATCTCTGGAATACTCAGATTCTTTCTAAGTATGTCTAAAATATTTTGTATTTATCTTATTATTCGTAACTATATTTAACTAGTTTAAAGTTGCTAATACTGTGAACATGTAGTCAAAGTTTAAAAACTAAAACTCACCTTCTTGGCGTTTTCTTGGTTGTTGTTATCTGCATGGGGTGCAGATGGCGCCATTACTGATACGTTGGTCTGTGACAATAGCTCGTCACTTCCTCTCTGAAATAAAAAAAATCGCTTTTAATAACAATAATCAAATTCAGTTTTGCACATTTAATCATGAGTAGTATAAATTCAAATCAAACAACTCCCATAAAGTACAAACACATTACGTAATAACGAGAGCATGAGTTAATTTTGGTCGTCCCTCGAGAGAATAAGGTTTGCCGGTTATATTCGTCAATGAATAGCAGGCAATAGGATCACTGTATTTGTACAGTGTGTAAATATTACTACTACATTACAGGTAATTAACATTACTTGTTGTATTTCGATTAATACGAAGAAGAGAATGGTTTAATTTTCAGATTAGGTACTGGTTTCAGCCTGTGGTAATTATATTAGATGGTTTTCTTGTTGCTTCTACCATATCCAAATAGTAGCAGAAAATAGTTGTAATGGATTACTGATTGCAAGCATAAATTTCTATGAATTCGAATGCCTTTTTATAAACGCTATTTGATTGAATTGAATAGATTATTATATTATATATATTTTTAGAATCCTGTAAAACACGAATAATATTTTAAAGACATTTATGTTAAAAGCTTAAAAGAACGTGCTAATCGCAAAGCGGTTTTCATTTGTTAAAATAAGCCAAATATGGAAACGTGTGGATTTTAAAAGCTAATTTATTATAGACCTGGTATTCTGAATCTCTAATTTTAATTTGCAATTCATTTTTGATATAATTCAATGTCTAGGTTCATCGAAGTGATCGTGACGTTGCATGTCATTTAATAAGTTAAGTCTGCAACATGCTGCTTTGATTCTAACGTGAATCATTGGACAAGTAATGACTAAGTTACCTGTTCTACATTTATTAGTTCGTTTGACCTTTTGTCGCATTATATATAACTCGATGCATTAATACGACGAGAATACACAATGCAATATAATTCACCGAAGCAAAGATATGTAATCTAGAATTTCGTATCTAAATAAAACGCATACTGAAAGTGGTGGCGTGCCTTAGGAGGATAAAAATTCGTTTTGCATTATCTTGGCGAGCTAAGGGTCTATTCACTGTTATTAAAAAAAGGGGCGACATAAAAAATATATAGGTATGTTCTACAATGGATACATGTTCTTTCATAGTTGTTAGTCGGTCTCTAATGAATCGTTACATTCACGTGTTATATCGATCACTTCAGTATTCATACAAGTGTTACATTATGCCTGAAAGGGTGCAGGGTGTGGACTTTATGTACTATAGAATTTCAGTTGTAGGGTCGCTTAGCGTCCTGTGTCGTTGCTCTCTTGCTTACATTTCTGGTAGGTATATTTTCATCTTACTTTAGAATTCTACATTACACGGACTTTTTACGCCAGGTTCGCATTTATTATAGTCATAAGAGACGTTATATTGAAGTAGCCTGCAGTTGTCTAGACTACATAAACTTTTCGATTATTGCATTTTATTTCTACATTAAGGACAGTATCGAACGCTAATATGCCTATTAAAGTAACAAGTTAAACGATCTCTAGGTATTGGTTTTACTGTGTGTTATGGTGTACATCATCCATGGATCAAATTGCATTCTAACTACTAATTATTAATTGCATTCCTTCAGATTAAAATCCATTTTTTAATAAAAAATTGACATATCTAAGTGACAGACGCTCTTATAACCTAAAAAAATTACCTAACGAATTGTGTGCTCTTATAACCTAAAAAAATTACCTAACGAATTGTGTGAGTAAAAGAATTTATTCATGTTATTACTTATCATCAAACGTAAATTAAATTACACGTTAATTTATTTGCTTAGTATTGAATTGAGGAGACCACAACTAATTTAATTAAATTGTTATCGAGTACCTAATTGTATTGCGCTATAATCGTAATTACTTGCCTTAAAATGATGTCGAACCTTCATTTTCTCGACAACACTAAACATCAGGAACAATAAAATAAAATATTGAATGCTTGGTGTTTATTTCGCGACATTTACCTTCAATATTATCGAGAAATATTGAAGAAATTAACGCATTACTGGTTAGAAATGGCGTTTTCAAGCTGCTTTAATATTCATGTCATATGCTGCCATCTATGATTTTTTATTCAAGAAAATTTAAATCGAATGTCAAACGTCAAACTATGCAAAATTTTTAAATATTAGGTATAAAAAGGAAATTTTTGACAGATTCATCAAGCTTTTCAAAATTCATAATCAATATATGTATATCAAATCAAATTAACTTCATCACTATTACCGATATAGAAAACCAATAAAATATGTTCCAATATAATTTGCTTGTCTTCTTAAAAAAAAAAACCTTTTTAATACTGACCAGTTGCGTAGCCACTTTTGATATTATTCTTTTTTTCGAGATACTATCAAATTCGGTTTCATCAGATTTCTTTTTGTATGACTGGTGCCATTAGCCTGATTGTACTAAAACTTCTACTGAACACGCAAAGTTGAATTTCTATTTCTATTTGAATATGTAGGTGATTTCTTATTAGCTTTATCAGCTCAAAAGATAGACTATAACCTTCAGGTTTTTATAAGTTTTAAAAGCAAATTGGGATTAACCGCAAATTGGGAGAACTTGATAATGCTGTACTATTTCTTGATACTTACATTATACGTGATAAATTGTAGTATTATCGAACTTGATTGCTATCGTAAGCTACCAATTAGCAATTGTTGGATAATTGAATTCGATCTTAATTTTGGAAAAAGTAAGCTATATAGGTACCTATAATTTTTTTCAAAGCAGATGACATTTTTTTATTTGACAAAAAGGGCTTTACTTTGCGAGTTTTATTTGTCGAAAAAAGGCTATTGCTTTGAGGAACGTCTTAAGAGTAATTAAATTTGCCTAAATACACATTCCCCACTGAAAAATTCGCATTTAATTTGAAAAAGATGGTCCATATGTCGTTAACATATTGGTATAAGAAATCTAAAGCGTAATCTATATCTCTACTAAAAGTTAAACAAATTATTCTTGATAATGTTGGTGACAATTGACGAGAGTTAATTACTCATACGCGTTGTACACACGGTTGATTTAGTATCGACTCAAAGTGCCATAAAACCCGATAAAAGTATGCTTTATTGCGGTACCCAAATGTAAAGCAGTAATAGTATTGTCAACTGTATGTAAATTATTATTTATATGTATATACAATATATTTTTCTATTAAATCCAGTTTGATATGCAAGGGATCATTTATAAATTCCTAAACCGTTAATAACTTAATGCGATCTTAACATAGTTAAATCGCTATCGCATACAATTTCACTAAATCTTGGGATACCTATATTAGTGACCAAACTGTCAGCAAACCGACGTCTATCCTGTACTCTGAAGCTATTATAATCACGAAAAGCAACTTTAAATGTATCTGCCAGTAATCTTCGTTATTGAGAAACAATCGGAGGGAAGGTCCTGGTTTTTAAATGACGTTAATATGGTCTGTGGTTAAATTGTATTTAGTTAGTTTGCTAATTTTTGCCGGTTTAGTTTAATTCATATCATATGACATATGAATTAATTTCCTAGAAATTTGCAGTAATTTTTTAAATTTATCATAATTAGGAAACCAGTGTTAGAAGCAGGAACATATTTTCCCTTCCAGTTTACAATGGTTAGAGACAATTTTTATTCCTTATTAGATGCCTTTTAAAAGACGATAAACAATATCCTTAAACCCGGTAGGATCTACGTGAATTTCGCAACTGGGTTGTTTGACATGCTTACTTTTGCAAGATAATTCTTTTCCGTTTTATTGCCCGTAATCTGAGAGTTGAACAAACAATACGCATCTCCTGCAGCCTTCAGACGAAGCTGTGTTTGAACGTATGAAAAAGAAATGGCAACAGATTTTGGATTCATTTCACAGAGGAAGTGGGAACAAACGTTCTATTTCAAAAGAACAATTTACGCGGCTGTAAAATTACTTGTGGAATAGGATATAAACTAACATATTTAAGGATTTAGAAGGCAGGTACAAAAAACAGGACTATATCCTTTTAATCCGCAAGATATTTTGAAAAAGAATTCAGGTACCTACCATGACGCAAATAATCAAACATCAGGTATACTAAATGATGGATTTACTAATGTGCTGCAAGAGATGCATATAACAAACGCGGAGATGAAAACTGGAAAACATGGTAAAAAGCTACAAGCAGCAAAGCAGCATCAGGCTCAACTATTTCATTAAGCTGAACCAGATCATCAGGATAAATCGGTTTAGACTTCAGCACCGAGACCTTCTAGTATTCGATAAAAAAATCAGAGGAACAAAGGCCCGAAAGTTAGGACCAAGTAAGCAACTTCAATCAGTTTATCATGTAAAATCTTCCGCTATTAAAAAATATAATAAGAAGGGAATATCCAACTATGCGTGTTGTTAATTATTTTGAGCATTCATTCTTAGCCCAATTTGTTCTTTTTTATTTCCTGTGTTTAATACTGATTTCGTGAAGTGGTGAACTAAGGTGATACAAGTCTAGTAAACTTTATCTAAGCGACGATGACAACAATTCTAAAAAAGTACAATATTTATATTAAAATGTAAATAAATGTGGATAAAAATACGAAAGATACAATCGGAATTCAAATTTTATAGGTGCAGTATTCGTATAATTGTAGTAATTGGAACAACATCGACGCAATAATCACAAACGTGTAACTAATTGAATTTTCTCGTTGAAAACTGAAAATTTTTTAACACAAAAATGGTATATTTATAGCTTCAATTTTAAAAGTAAAAAATGCAGTTTTTAATAATTCAATTTGATTAATACATATTGTAAACTTATTTCTATTTGATTGTTTGCTTCGATTTTTATTTTTCTTTTTTAACTTTATTGTAGGTACTATAGTTTTGTGTTGTAACAAATTACAAATTTAGTTAAAGACCATTATGGAAATGAAAAAACTTATTTGCCGTGAACTTTGTAATACTTTGTCTAAAACATAAGGAACTAACGCGATTTTGTTATGAATAAAAGATGAAAAACGCAATTTTAATCATAATATAATCGATAGTGCGAATTATATTAACCAATTTGCATTTTGAATTCTCAAAAAAAACATGATAGATTGCCCGTTGAAAAGTAAGCTTTCGCGTGATATTTACAATAAAGAAGAGAGTTATCAAGACTTGGCCGCGTTTACGAGCGGTCACAATCGATGGAAAATATTGATGAAAAAATTATAATCTCATTTTGTTGGACCTCGCAACGAGTAGGGGGTTCGCTAACCCCTGACACAATGAATGACTGCTGCACATTAACAAATCCATTACCCTCAAACAATACTTCTTCATAATAGAGGACTTATTCCTTGTTCTGTTAACTGTTTGAAAAATGGCAGGACATAATCATTAGTTACGGTAAATGCGCTTAGAGTTATACAGTCCGTGCTAATGAATTCGCGAAAAAAATGGGGTCGTCATCCAATGGAAGGTAGATGAGAATTTAATTAAATTAACTGATTGTTTATTCTGCGTAAATATTTGCACGTTGCAATTTAGATTCTTGTATTATATCGCCAGTTTTTTTTTAGAATTTCCTTTCAAATTTTTTTCTTTTAGAAAGAATTGTACAAGTTTACAGGTCAAAATGAAAGTGAAATAAAGAGGTTGGTTAGTACTTTTTGTGACGGCTGTAACTGCAGCTATTTCGGAAGCTGTATTGTTTGTTAATAGTACTTCTACATCAAAATAATTTTGTGGGGGTTGGTGATCGATTGTAAGTGATGAAAAGAGTCTGAATGAACTGTGTGTATAAAGGGTCTTTAGTATTCTTAGTTTTCGAAATTACCAGAGTTATATTTAGTATAGCATAAACCGTCTAAGATTTGTTATGTTTGTGTTGTTTGAGTGTGAATTTACTGAAAATAAGAAAGATTTACTTACATACATTCTATTAAAATATGTTTTCAAATTACAAAATCATCACCTTAATAAACTGATGATTCCTGTTATCAACAAAGCAGCGTACAGCTTTCAGCACACGGTACAGTGATGACGTCAATTATTCACAGTTAATCTGTCACGTAATGTACAGTGCTTGGTCAGCCGCAAGAATCATTCGGAATCCATATTCGACGGCGAATTATAGACGATTCGGCGAACATTCTAAAATTAACGCTAAGCACTAACACCATTGTGTTTCCTGATGCGTACAGCCAGAGTATAATAATACATAAATCCTGTAAACATTGTATTGGAACGCATGTGCCAGGCATATGCGCTCAGAGTTTACACTGGGAAACGTTTAATGTCTGTTAAAATTAGAACAACTTTGATTTCCAAACAAATTTTACAACTGAAACTGTGTATATATGTATATGTTGCTTGTTCGTGTGTAGGAAACCTTTTAACCCAACTGAGCCTAGCAAGAAGGTGGTCTAGAATAGTTGAAAGCTGCTGTGCCGGAGTCGCCAGCCATGTGCATGTTATATACAATGTTTACAGAAGTACGTGCAAGCTGATTGGCGTTAAAGGATTTCGTAGACGTTATAAAGGCAACTGCAAGCAATACGAACGTCTAACAAAACCAACAGTTAAGAAACTTTGTAATTTTAAATAACAGCAGCGTTCACTAATATTTTACGTTATTGTGAGACAATGTGCTAATAAATAATTCAGATTCGATCATGTTTTAATCATGAGTTAATATTCTTCTAAGCTGCCAACTTCTGTTAACAAACAAAGTTATTGAATTTGTGGTTGTCAATATCCTTAAATCACCAAAAACAATCGATACCCATTTGGCGTTACTGTGTTGTATGGTTCAGATGTAAATGATAAAAGAATACAATTATGGGAGAGGTACAAGTTGCAGCTTTAAAGGCATAAACAGAGGTAATAGTTTGTGTTTTGTAATAATAAGTATATACAGTTACTCACATAAGTATTTCTACTCCACGTACTATTGCATGTTAAATCCTATTTTACTCTTTTATCGTTGAACAATTCTCTTTATATTTATTATAATATTTTTAAACGTAAATTGAGTATCTACCTAATATTGAGTTGGATATCTCCAACGCTTCAAAATAACATCTTTATTAATTTTTGTAACTGTTGTTTGATTAAGCCCACACATGATCCATGAGTTAGTATCTGGACTTTGGCGTGGTGTTGCTAACTAATGGAAAGTGTTAAAAGTGATTACTCAATTCACCACCTGCTATGAAACCCTATACTAATATTATCGAGCCACCTTCATTAATATGTGTTTTTTGAACTTCATGAACTAACCCATTTTTTTAAAGGTGTTAAATTTTTAGGTCGTTCAATCCAAGGTTTATTTTTTATGTTTTTATCTGTGGTAAGTGTGCTAACGGCAATATTTTGAGTTGTACACTTTTTAATGATTGATTGTACCTACTTTAGATACTTCAATATTAATTTTGCTATTTCTCTGTAAGATTTTGCTTCACTGCATTTTATCACTAATTCACATTCACGAACACTTCTTTCCCTTTTTTTCTACACACATACGATCGTAAATCTACTCTTGAAGACACACAGGTTTTGCAGGCGTTCCCTTGTTAAAGAAATAAGTACCACAGTTCCAAATTATCTCAATATTTTGGATAATTGAAACAGTATACAAGTTGATTCATTTTCGACCCTCACCGTGGAGATCTCGCCTATTATTGGAGATAGACAGTAGGTTTAAATTTGGCTCTAAATTTAATGATTGTCATAAGGCAAAAAATTGACCTATGACAAATGACTCGTGATTTTTTGGAAAAACGAAAATAGCCGATTTTCTACTTTTATCTCTAGCACTTTTACTAGGTCTCGAAGACAAAAACTAAGAAGACGTCCTCAAAGCCACTTTTTATCTTTTTGCTAATGGCGTACTTAGATTTTTTCTATGACGGTTCTTTCTGATCCTCTTTGTTATTATTTGTGGGAGTCCTATTAATTTGACACTGTTAGGAATCTTTTTTCTGAATTTAATTTTGCATAAGACGTTGGCAGAGGTTTGTGATATTACGCTTTAGTTAACGAAAAATGAATTTTACGATTAATTAAGACAGCCATGCAACTTGAAACTGTCAAATATTTCAACTATCGTGGTAATGTAGTACACTCACGAAGAAAAGCAAGATATGTTAAGCATTTTTTATTCATGCAACCGAAATACCATAATTACGTGTATAAATTATTTGTGCATGTAGAATTAAATTTGTCACAAACTCGACTGTGGAGAATTTTATATGGCAATAAGTTTAAAGAATCCGAGATGCATGTTAGCTAAAGTTTACTGCCAGGTGATAAAAACTATTACAACTGGTTAAAGGAGAAGTTAAAAGACGATGAATATTTTTAAACAAAATCTCACACAACAAATTTACAAATTCTGGAACGTTTAACTGAAATACAGAGCACTATTGGGCTGTACAAAATCCCATACAAAATAGACCAAGAAGACGACAACATCAATTTCAATGAAACGTTTGAATGAGCATCTTGGAGAATCGGTTGATAGGACCGGTTATGTATGTACATTAAATGGGTGCATACACTACCTCTCTAACTTCTCAGATAATATTCTACTCGTATTACATCAAATACAGCAACAATATAGTGCACCCGCCCACAATGCAGCAATTGTGAGGAATTATATTATAAGTGAAGAGTTTGCAGCTCGTTGGATAGGAATTGGGAGAGTGTGGAATAGCCGGAAATATCTGCTGAGTTAAGTCATTTAGAATTTTTATGGACAGTTGTTAAAAATTGTATTTATAAAGATGATGTCTTTGCCAACTAAACCTGCCCTCTATTAATATTACACATATTGTAAGCAAAAACAATGTTGCCCAAATACAGTGGCTTCCTATAAAACATACATAAGATAATGACCTTAAAAAAAACTATTTCAAATCACAAATGCAAAATCGCCGAAGAATTACAGAGAATAAAATTCAATATGTCTGAAAGGCGCTACTAAACAAAGGATATTACTATTAACTAAACTAAATTTAATAATCTATTACAAAAGATAAGATAAGTAATAGTACAGCAATAAAAAAATTGAACTAGAATGGAATATCTTAGTGTAAACAAAGGTATTTATGTGAACTTTGAAGAGGTTGAATCAAAAGCGTGTAGTTAATACTTGATATATGTTATTTCCACATATAAAAGAGATTATATTTAATGATGTCTTCGTTTATCACATACTATATTAATAGTATAGAGCGCTTAGGTAATTAAGAGATCTTATTTGTTGGCTGTAGCAGTACTGAAATTTTTGCAGAAACTACAAAAACAATTTGAGCTGAGGGTCTTTCCCAAGTTAATTCGCATAAAATAAAATATAGATGAGGTATAAATACTTCTGTGGGGTCAAAATTTGAGTTGATAAAAAAATTCTATGCAAAATACATATACCCCTTTCTAATTTTGCTATGAAAGATCTTTTGATTGTAAAGCACAATACTAATATAATATTAAAGAGAATTTTCCAAGTGTAAAAAGGGTTAATACCATCTGACTTGCAATAACACGTGCGGTATGAAGTCAGTAATTGTATGTACAATGCTCAGTTAAATATATTTAATGCGATAATATCAATAAATTACCAACTAATGAAATTAAGTATTTTTAAAATAAACATGTGCCAATTCAAGCTTTTACAGTGTTCAGTTTAGAAGCATCCATAAATGATCATCAAGAAAACACCAGAAATTGAAGACAGCTAAACGATGAAGTCAAAGACCCAATCAATAATTCTTTTCCAAATCAAAAATATTCATATTATATCTTGTTTGTCAAATATATTTAGGTGCCTTGTCAGAACTGTTGATATTACAATTTTATTGGACATCACGTGCATGTGTGTATATTGTTCGTTACTATAACCTGTCGAAATATTAACTAGTTTTTCTTCTTGGTTTAGTTTATTGACTTTTCCTGTTAGCGTAATAGTTTGTACATGTACGAGTTGATAATATTATACGTAAATTAAAATTTTTATGCAGTTGAACTTTAGAATTTCGTATATAATAAAGATATTCTTTATAATACGGGTTACATGACCGCGTACAACCCACCGTAACAATCTATTGTGAGAACGGCGAACAAGGAGTAGAATTTTAATTTATTATTTATCGTTAATTAGTCTAAGGCATTCATTAAAGTACAATAAAGAAACAGAGCGGATCTTCACACCGTGCTTCCGGCGACAATTAAGCCGTTGAAACGTTTTACATTTTACGGAATAAAAATTTATTTAAGG
Organism: Holotrichia oblita; assembly: GCA_023690525.1. Taxonomy (NCBI): domain Eukaryota; kingdom Metazoa; phylum Arthropoda; class Insecta; order Coleoptera; family Scarabaeidae; genus Holotrichia; species Holotrichia oblita. The sequence continues at coordinate 113,378,598 of CM043019.1, forward strand.
CAGTCATCAGGTAAGAAGACGAGGTTGAAAACACGAAGAAGAAGAGGACGATGAGAAGAAAGAATGGAATAGAGGGAAATGTGCGACCACCGATGCTATATTGCGTACATTAACTACGCTTTATGAAATTCTTATTCTGCAGACAATAATTAAGATAAAAAATACGCTTTTATCATTCTTAATGCGGTTAGAAAAGGATACGGAAAGATTTAAAAAGTATACGTTAATTGGAGGTGATTTATAAAACAATTTCGAGATGCACTCGTAACATGCCATGTGTAAAAAATTACAAAAAGATAGTAATTTTAATTGGAGCTTAATTTAATCTGAACCGGTATAATTATAATTTAGTTTCCATTCTAATAAACTCGACAATTCATTTATGTAAATTTTTTAACATTAACTGAATCTTCGTTCAGAAAACACGTGTTCCATGTCCATGAAGCACGTTAGAGTTATACATGCATATATCCATAATAAATTTAAACGAAGATAAAGTATTTCGAAGCTTGAATTGATGAAGCAAATATCTAAATATACAATAAAAAATTTTGAAAAATTAAGTTTTATTATTGTCACTTAATTGCAATAAAAAATATATTTCTCCATAACTCTTCAAAATTACAAAGTTTTAGGGCAAAATTCTGATACACTAAATAATTTTAAGATAGATAGTTGTTTGCTAGTTTTCATCTGCAATAAAGATTCTCAACAGTAAAAATACAATCGAAAGTGCCAGGAGTAAAACTAAAATGTCAAAGCTTCGAAAGTAAATGCCAACTGGTGCATTAGCTCGGTAAGGCATTTATGACCATATATAGTTCTTCTAGCGATTTTAGCTTCATTCCAATGGTGTTACATACAATTCATAAAATGCCGCAAACATGGCTTGCAACAAGTGAAAAAGGATTCCTATTTTAGTAGTGGCAACAACAGAAAATTTTAGTATTTTGGTATGAACGTTTAGTATGCAGTTTATCATATAGGGTGAGCAATAGGAAGTTAATGCGAGCACAATTTTTAAGGTGGTCGTATTTTAAATCAATATAAGTGTGAATAGATTGATTTTTCTTAAGAATCCACATAATCAAAGTACTTTGAGAAACGATTGCTATTGCAAATAATTAAAAAAAAAGAAAACTTCCTATTAAAATAAATGTTCAAAATGTTTTGTGTCGGATATTAACAACAATCTTGGTTGCAAGGGAAATTTTCAAACGATCATTCAATTGAGTAACTTTTTTTTGTTTACAGTTTTTGATCAACTTATTATGGCAATAATTAAAGCATGGGAGTTACAAACGCGGTAGATATCAATCATAGAACGTATATAACTCGTAAAAATAATTATTTGTTTCAAACATAGATTGAATATAAATCAGAAATTATCAATGCAGTAACATAAATACATTATTGTCATAGATAAGCAAGAAAGAACAATATTTTAAAAACAAACAGTTAAAACGATGATAAGTATCATCAACCGTGTCTTAGGCACTGATGCTTAATTCCTGTTCTTATGGAACTTCTTTTATGTGTAGCAATATTTGATAAAATTGTTTGTGTAGAAGATTACCTAGAAATGGTAACAACTACTGAAGTGTTTTTTCTTGTTCCCAATGTTATTTTTACATTTTAATTTAATTAATTCAACTTTTTAGTTCTATTTAAACTTCTGTCGTTTTTTAGTAGATATATTTCTTTGGTGCTAAGATTGCATGTCAAAATACGATACTGCTTTTAATATTTTTTTTTTCAATTCTTATTCGAGTATTAATTTTAACTTGGAGGTTTCGGCAAGTTGTCCTGAGATTCCTGTAGATCCTGTAGATTTTTTTATATTCTCTAAAATTCTCTTTTAGTCATATCTATTACATTGACTGATCATTCATACCTGGCTGATTTTGTTTCACCAATGAGATATTCTGGTAGAAATGCTTTCATAAACGTTAAGTACCTACCAAAGACATTAATTTTGTTTTGACCCCCGTAATTGTCACGCCAGGTTACTACAGTTTTTTTGTTAGTGAAGAATGTTAAATAATTGAGAACGTTCAAAAGCTAAGAAACTAATTTCAAATTCTTCATGCCAAAGATACATGAAAACATGGTTTGCGAGGACGGAGCATCTGAAACGCGTCCACTATTGTTTATATTTAGAGATGGCTTATATCCTGCGGTAGAGAATCGATAGAAGTTTACGATATTCTACAGAAACAAATGTCGATCAACATGAATAACTATGAATGGCCTATCTTCTTCTTAGGTAGAAGAATATCGAATATTTTTTTTAGTAACGGCAAATGTATCCATAAATGTGCTTTTACAAATTTGAACAATAGTTCCTTTTTCGTTGGGGAGAGTATAGCCTATTGTTGGCTGTCGTTCGCATTCATTTGGATCTGTGTAAGAACCATGCCTGCGTCTTCTAACAGGTATTACATGTAGAAGTCCCATTAAGTATGTGCTTTGTGTACCACAATAAAGGCTATTTACACTTAAAGTGACTTTTACAAGATATCTAAAACAATGTTTCGGCCGGATTCAAATTATTATCTGTAGAAAGCAATATTTTTACTACAAACTAGCAATTCAATTTTTAGTGTGAACAAAAAGCTATATATTTCAGATTAGTACATAACACCTTTGTTAGGAGATACAGCAGGGTTCATAGCACGTTTTCATGGCAGAAATTCAAGATCACAAAATTTATCATTTATCATCTTTGTAATGACTATGCTTCAATTGCAAATTAAACTGATAGGACCTAAGAGTTTTGTGCCGAAAATTATACAAAAAATTATTTTTATCTGATGGATGTTGTTATACTAAATACGTACAATATGTGTTTTGTAAAAATAGGAAGAAGTTCTACACGTTGTAACAATTTAGTACAAAAAGTCGTGCAATAAAGTTTAGAAAAAGATGAAACCCTGATTACAATACTATCTCGACGTTTGCTAAAATTGATATACCATGGTTAATTAACTTTCAATTTTGGTTACTGTTAAATTTTATTTTGAACGAAATGTATTTAATATTGAAAATTGATTTTAATTTTGTTGTTCTTTTAAATGATGATAAAATATGCTCCTAATTGGCCTATAGAGCTCTCAAGAAAAATATTTTAAAGGTCGTTATATAGAAGGTTTTCATATATGCATAACCTTACACGAATGTGGTACCCCACCCTGTATGTATATATATAGTAAGTATAAGCAACAAACATACAAATAAGCGCGCATAAATTGATTATGCAAGTAACGTAGAAAAAGTATATATCAATTTTCTTTTTGTGATTGCAGGAATAGACATCAGGTTCAACAAACGCCAGTGTACAGTTAAGCATTATACATACACAGTTTTTATTGCACTTCTGGTAATATTCTATATGCTGCGTTGACGATCAGAAGTTGTTGATGTTATATACACAGATCTGCGATCCACTGTGAGTTTTATTGTTTACAGATTTTAAAAACCTATTGGTCTTAAATACTATGTACTCGTCAATACTACATAAGATGTATGTACATATATTGATGATGAAAGTTAGTACGTTGAACTCTAATCTAAAAATAAAAATATGTAGTTATCGAAAAATCGAAAAAACAACAGTAAATTCATATCTATATTAAATCTACTAAAAGTTTTAGGGTTGTTGCATGTATGTACTTGCTTTCCGACGTAAACGAAAGATAAACCGAGATTCCAGGTCCGATTATAACAGTAATAGGTTATAGTTATAACGTTATAACTACTACTTGTGTTGATGTTATAAGCTTTATTACATTTTTCATTACTTCGTTTTTGATCTAATTCTAAGAAAGCACTTTATACTTTTTTTTAACGCTGCTTAACGATTATACGCTTTTTTAAACAAATTCACACAAACCTAACTATACAAGTATGGATCGAAAAAAAATCGAATATGTTTATCTGTCTAAAGAATTTCAAATGGAACTATTTCATTTTCGTGTTTAACAGAAAGAATCGATCCAATTGTTTCAAACTTGTATATCTATAATGGAGAATTGTTGGGCTGCAAATTATTTTTACCTATTTCCATTTGCCAATTTTTTTGGATATAAAGCAAAAGAATACTCCGATGTAATTCGCAATTAAATTATGTAACTTGATATATTCCTTTTTATAACAGTTTGAAGATACCAAGAATCGTAAAATGTTATGAAGGATTGTAATATTTATGGCTCTACAGCTGTAACGCGTTATGAAAATCAAGTTGTATAAACGATTCTGATATATCGACCTTCAGGAACACGAACTAGTTTGAAGACTGGTATTAAATTGATAAAAGATCGAAATTTGAATGAAGCAAGATTATATCATATTATATCGCTGGTTCTTAAGAAACTGAATTACTTTACTAATCAGCATAGTTTAAAAACAGTTCTTCAGCTGCTTAAGATGATACATTCGGATAAAATTACATATTCAATAGATGTTTTAGTCACAGAAACTCATAGAACCGAAAAGTAGTAATCTTATGTTCAGTAGTTGGTACAGTGTCGGCTGTAGTGAACTGACTGGTAAACAGTGTTAGTTGTAATAGCTCCTGATGTTCTGCAAGTGGCAGTGCTGCTGCCAGTAAAACTTTTGTTTTTCATATTAATTAACGGTTTGTTCTACTTTTAATGCAAGAACTGACTGCATCGTATTGCAATCGTTAATGTAAAATGTTATTGAAGCAGTTCAAGTAAAGAGTTATACAGAGGCAAAGAGTGGACAAAAAAAGGAAATTATTCAAAGGCTACAAAAAATATCTTAATCGGTTCCGGATAACGTTTGATGTATATATCGAAAAAGAGTTGGCAGATCTTATAAAACTTCTTGAGTCAACGGGTTTTGAACTAACTCCAAGTCGTGTTCGGAAACTAGCTTATTAACTCTAAACTTACTAACTAAAAAAAAAAAACGACGCTAATTGCAGGATGGGTCTGACTTGCAGGATTTCGCAGAAAAAACATCGGAATTTCTTTAAGAAGATTCGAAAAAATAGACGTTGCGCATGCGTTCAGTTTTAATGCAGAGAGAGTTAGCTCATTTTCTTTTTAATGGTGCTTCGACTGGTTTAATTGAATTTGTACAAAAACATTGCATTACAGATATGGTGTTTCCAGCTATCAAGAAGTTTGTATTTTGGAATATGTAAAAGGAAACGGCATTGTGATGATATGCTTACCTTCGCTCTGTACACACCTTATGTAACCGTTGGATGTATCTTTTTCGACTCTTTAAAATTTTTTTATAATAAAGATCTACAGAAATAGCTGCGAAACTACCTTGGAAGAGTTGTGACGGCATATCAGGTTTATTCGATTTTTTCTACGACTTATGGTAAAGGTGAAACAGATTTTTTGCAGGCTATACTATATACACTATATCCACATACAGCGATTAATAGTTCTATGTTAACTATAGTTTCGATTTTAATAAGAAAAAGGCAGAAAACAAAATATTTTGGCAAGTTCAGAGAATTTAAGAAAAAGCTAGTTTTAAAACCGGCTAAAGAAACTAAAAACAGTACAAGGTAAAAACCGTTTAGATTTATGTACAGATGAAGCGTTTGTGAAGGTGATTTCGATAACAACAATGAAGAGCGTGCATGTATTATGTTTTGCAAACTCAGGATTTGTTTGGATTGTATAAGGCACTCTTACTAATCTAAAATGACATATTGGCAAACTTTCTTGGAAAATTAAAACATGTTTTAAATTCATGTATACACATTCAAAAGTCTATTAGATTGTACTAAAACTAAAGCGTATTGAATAAAACAAATTGTAATGAATGGGATCCCGTTTTAGACTGACTTCTCCTACTTCGCAATCGAAAATTGCTGTCTCAATTTGAGCAGCACATATTTATTATTCCATGTTATTATATTAAATCGTGTTTCACTTAACGGAAAGCATCAGCATACTTTGACTACTGAAATCGATAGTTTCTTTTATTCTGGTCTTCAGAAATTGTTTGGTCACCAGGCTAGACTGTTCGTCACCTCTTTGTGTAAGGTACCATGCATGGTCCTTCATCAAAACTTTGCGAGGAAAAAAGCGTGTATGAATAATGTAATGGAATAGCCCCTGCTAAAAATTAAACTAGAAACAATAGGAAGTGTACTACAGTATCAGCGCCTTCATGTATTTCAATGTTATGATGTTCGAACACAAGATTAACTGCTTAATTAGAAGATATTTGTTAGTGGAAACTGAATAATATTTAGAACGTAATCTTCTTATATCACCGAAGCGACTTTAAGCACGTATTTAATATACTCCGGTAGCGTGAACTAAAAAAATTAATACGCGATCACCGATAATAATCACTTACTATACCATAGAAAGAAAAACAATTAACCGGAAGCGGAAGATTAAATATGTTCTACTATATATAATTACTCGGAATTTTATAACATCTAGGAAGTAATACACAGTCCTTAATACAATGCAAATATAGACATAATTATTCATTTTATCTGGTAATTCCCGCGCTTATAATCATAATCCACTTGACGTCGATTTCATTACAGTTGCTTTTAGAAGATAAGAAAAACGTTAAATTCTCAGAAATTTTGATTGAAAATCAAATAATTGCTTGGTAAACCACTCCATTTAAGATTCAAGCTCCATTAGCTTCTTAAAAGTGAGGATTAACTCGAGAAGTTTTTATTTCGTAATAATCTCTATTTACGAGAAAAGCAAGTATAAGGTTTTTTTTTGTTTTCAATTAATCTTATAGCTTTTACGAACCTGTTCCGATTAAGAGGTCTAAAAGAAAATATTTTAGTGTTACAAATACTTATAATATTTATAATTCCACTCATTTATAATGAATTAAGAAGATAGAAATGAAATTATTTTTAGAAAGTGTTTCCTTTGATTTAAGACTCTCTTTAGAACAAGTTAAAGAGGAAGTTATTTCTTTTTGTTTATTAACTTGCTCTTGTTAAATTTTTGTAGTTAAGGTTGTCTGCGATCTATCGATGATAGCACTATGCTCATAAAACTAACTCAATTGCAGCGAAGCTGTTCAACAAAAAGAAATAGGATCACAATAATAAGCAATCGCATTAATTTTTTGATGAAAATAATAGGATCAATGATTTTTCTATGTGCTTAAATGTTAATAAAAAAAAGTGACATTCTGGGTGAAAATTTTTAGAGGAATAATCCCAGATTGTTTGATCATCGATACGTGGGGAATTTGATTGACTTTGAGTGATGATGTGGAATCTGAAATATCAGATTTCGATGTAACTTTACAGGCTGAAAGTACTTTGAGGTACAGTAGAAGTTTGTTTCTATTTTCTTGTCAGTTACATTTTGGAGAAATGAAATTACTGACTGAGTGCAGTTAATGCTTCAAACAGACTTTATTACAAGAATGGGATCGATTCAATTTTTTTTTTCAGCAACCTGTTATAGCAATTGATAATGGTACTGAAGAAATTAAGTTGCCTTTATGTTACTCTAACTAATATTCTGTTTTCCGTTACGCTGTGCAGAGAGAGAGAGAGAGAGAGAGAGAGAGAGTAGAAAGTGTACTTCGACGTTTAAACGACCATCCTTAAACCGACAAAACTTTTCGGTCTGACGGCATTGTACATTATTTAAATTCTATTTATTTTCTTCGCGTTTTATTCTATCTCGACTACTTCGTATTTCGTTCGTAAATTCGTAATACGCGTGCAAGAATGCCAGATAACCACACAAACATCGCCAAATGACGTCTTACATAATAAATAAGAAAAGTACTGCCTAATGCGTCGGAAAGGTGCTCGTAGTAGAGGATCGAAGTAGGCGGTATTCGCATCCGAATAGATGTATACTGGGAAAGTTTCGTAGTTAATCATGCGGTTCCTCGAAAGAAGAAGAGGGACGAGAGAGAAAAGTAGAAACAAACGCGCGTAAACGCTATCATTTTGTCACCGCACAACACACAACTTCTGAAAAGGAAAATAACTCGTGTATGTCGTTCCGGAAACTTTGTAACTGCAAATGGGACCGAGACGGAGTGGAGAATATTTTCTGAACGCAATTTATGAGCCACAGCTTCCACCTTCCCCGTATTGTATATATACGTGTATACATATATATTCTTTTCATTCTTTTCACTAGAAACAGATGTCGTTCGTATCGTTCTGTTGACGTCGTTTGTCTATTTTTCTTTTCTCTTGTTCCACCTTCTTCCTCATTTTGTAGGTGACGCTAGTGACGGTTTTTATAAATTTTTTGTTTTGTTTAAAAGCCAGGTAACAATACACCGGTATTATTAAAGTACAATGGGAGTGATGAATTTTACGTTGAACTTTTTCTATGTCTCTTCTTTTTTTTAGAATTCGCGCCGATGAAAAATGTTTTCTGTTTTAGATGTACCGCGAGGAATAAATTCTCAGTGGAAATTTATTAGTTTACATTGTAACTGCATTAAAGAAATTATTTACTGTCTTATGGTACCTTGCTTTAATGAATATTGTATTTAGTGAAGCATTAGATTAAGGACGTACATATATTTTAAGGGATGGTAAGTAATGTAGCATGAATATAAGTATGTTTCAAAGTAATTGGTCTGATTTTTGTTTTTAATCAGCACCACCTGTAAACATTTCATTCAATTTTTATGTTTCTCCAGAAATAAAAGAAAATAGTTTCATTCAATGACTAAACACTTTCATTTTAAAGATGAGGCACTGAAACGAACCTAGGATGAAGTTCCTGGCGAAGAATTTAGGGTAGATTTGGTAGATAAGTTTAGATGTAGTCGTTCATCCGCAAATGATGAGCATCATTTGGAACGTCTACTTGAGGTGACTATTAATTTGTTATGGTCATGGGAACATCACATGCCTCGGTGGCTTCAATTTTATACCAACAATAGTGTATGTTTTTCGTCGTAATACTGGTAAGTCTTGGCGTTAATATATAACCGTTGATAAAATCTACTATACCCCTGGGATAGAGGAATAGTCAACACAAAAATTTTTGCAGGTAGCCAGATACTGAAGAAGGCGAAGACAATGATATCAACAAGTTAAGAAAAACACGCCCATATTCAGTTAAACAGAAAAGTGCTCTACTTCAAGTATGAAGAAAGATAAGTGTAGTTTGAAGGTCTTCTAAAATTTTACATTTTGAGTTGGATACAACAGTTAGTTAGTTACTCCACGACTTTTTAAATTGATCTGAACAACCCTATTTACTCTTGGGGGACCGAAAACTATACTTTGAGAAACACCGCTTAAAATGATTTTACGAATTCGCAGATTTGCCCATACTGCATTTGTATTTGAAAAATCATTAGTCAATTTAGTTTGATGAATTTCATTCGAGTATTAAAGAAGAAGCAATAGGTGGTACACAATTGTCTGATGCATAAAAATATATGAAGGCTGCAATAAGCTGTCACTAGTCTGCGCAATTTCGATTGACCATATTTAGTTGTAACTAATGCTCGGAAATTCCGGTTCACTTCCAGTATCGTGCCATTGATTGATATCATACACAAAAATTTGTGATTTAAAAATGTATTAACACAATTTCCATTGTTATTATATGGTATTGTCTGGTGGATTTGTCTTTGGATCTACAGAGACGCTGTACAAAACGAAGTAGAACCTCTAACGCCGGATAACGTCGTGCAAACGATGTTGTCCGGACACGACCACTGGCAGAAGATCGCCAAGTTCGTCGAGAAGGTGCTGAAGGAGAAGCAGAGAAAGACCCAAGCAATGGTGGCAGCCGACCGAGTCTAAGTACGAGGTGCCATCCTGAAGTAATGCGACCAGCGGTTCCGGGATGGATTCTACACCTGACAAAGTGAGGTTTTTTAGTGGGTGCGAGCCCTACACACCGGGGACGGGTCTCGTCCCTGATGGTGCGTTAAGGCATTTTTCCTCACTCAAAAAAATGGTATTGTCTCATCATTTTCTTAAATCACAAATCTTTGTATCTTAAATAAATCGAGTTACTAAAGCTATTGAATTGAACGAGGTAACAGTAAGAATCTAAGTTTTAATACAAGAGAATATTAGAACGCTGACGAGTTAGCATTATGCTTGAAATTATTATCGGGGCAAAAATTGACCCATACCCAAGAGAAAATTGCACTAGGACGTAATTTTTTTTATCAAACTTTTATCATTCTTTGTTGATGCAAGTTAAAAGTCTATTTCTTTTACTGATACATACATAACCTCTTTCTTGCTAGCAAATCGCAGTGCATTGCTTTAACTGTTAAATCAAAACACTTGACGAAGATCTTTTATAGAAATAGTTTATTCCTAGGGTTTGTTAGCAACGAAGAAGAGAAAGTCTGCATACTAAAAAGGTGTTGGTCTGGCGAATCAATCGACAATGCGGAGATGAAAAATGACCCAGAAGATGTATACCTATCAAATGCAATTAGGAATAAAATTTTATCGGAGATGGAAGACATAGCAGCGTCTCCGATGAATTCCTTGTGCGTACCTAAAATATACATAGTTGGATTAAGGAAGACAAATCTTTGTTGCTACATAAAGAAAACGTCAAGATAAGCGAATATAAAAACCAATAATTGGAAATCAGTAACAGTAAACATTTGATGCAATTAAGAATAACAGAAGACCAAATTGTGGGCGTAAGAATATAATACTCCCTTGAATAACACACTTGATTGAGCATTGATGCGATTAAAAGCGAAAGGTGTATTAATGAACTGAAGGCACAGAAAACAACTTTTCTAACACCCGTGCAACAGGCTCTACAGGAAAGAACGTGGAGTACAAGACATTTGTTGTAGTAAAAGTTCGAATATTTTCTAATCACTGGAGAGAAAAACAATCGAACATTTTCATGCCCAACATTGGAAAAAATCTTATTATGACAATTTACTAATACTTGATCAAAACAGAATTAATATCTAGTTGGTATTTATATACATACATGCATAAAGATTAATGCAATTTAGGATGAAAAAAAATCGAAACTGCAGGTCATAGACTGACAATTTTAGGACTGTTAACCACATCACCCATCTCAATAAGTATTTCTATAATTGGTCGTAATTGATGTTTGGACATATTTCGGTCAATTCAAGTCTTTTCTGTACATTTATCCTATTACATTAACTTGTTGGAAAACCTGAGTTATGGTCACATCTAGATACAATTCAGGTGAAATTCTTAGTTTTGTTCTATAAGGTAGGTTGAAGTTTTCAAAATAAATGAGTATAATTTTAAAAATTAAGCTTTGTTTTCTTTGATAATGTAAGATGATCATGAAAACTGATTGCAAAGTTTCAATAATAAACGAATTTACATCAATACTAAATTGTTCAGAATACTATTACATCAGATTAATTACACTAATGTGTTGTCGAAAGCGAAAACCTGTTATTTCCTTGTTTTGAGAATCACAACGAATTCAATAATTTAAAATTAGTATATTTCTAGACATACTAACAATGTGTACATATCAAAGCAAATATTAGCGAAACCTATTAGTACACCGTCATCAAGTACTAAGTTTTATATTGTCGTCACTTTACATAGTAATTCCTAAAATTATTTTCATAACAACAGTGATTTTATTATTACATTGTTATACATATAATTTTATCAAAAAAAGCAGCACGTCATATACCCCCTCCATTTTACTCGTATACTTACACATAGAAGTATATATAAGCTTTTCATGAGCGCACTGGATTGAAAAACCTGAAATGCTGCGGCTGTACGAAGGTCATCCTGTCTCGGGGTTAATACACGCTGACAATTAGGTTCTTTCATGTCGATCGTTGAGAAAGTTTCTTTTATTATTACATATTCAAAGAGTTATACGCTAGATATATGAGGATTGAGTAGAATATGAGTAGACAGTATGCCGCTAATGCATCCATTAAAATAATTTATTTAATGGTAATCGGTATTCCAAATGTGTTTATTTGGTATAATGTATACAGCGTTATATAATATTTAACGTAACTTCTAAATTTAACTTTATCAATGAACTACAGAGGAATGTATATAGAAAATTTTCTGATGTTGAATGACGTGTGTGACTAAAAATTATTTAAATATGAATCCAAAAATAATCGTAGAAAGTATTTTGAACTAGAAAATAGGAAAACAATTGTATATACACATGAGAACAATGTTGAAACCGGTTGTAGGCATAGTGTGGCTTGACAATTAAAAGTATAAGATGGCTTATAAAACTTTTTTGCCTTCTAATCACGTTCTTAGATTAGATATGATTATATACTTAGTTTTCATGTGATTAAAATTTCTTATGCGTGAAGTAAATTTACCTCATAAACTACGAGTGGATAGTTAACTCGTGTCGGACGTATAAACTTTATTTTGGGAAGAGAGGCAAGCACAAAGACAAATTGTGGAAAACTCATGTAACATGTACGATACAACCGGTGTTAAATATTTAAAAGATTAGTTATCTGGTAGGTTAGTTAACTTGTGACCCTTCTTATGTTGTGGAGGGAACAAAACAATCCAGTTGAAGGTTGCTATTTTTTTTTTTACTTAATGAAGCTGAAAGACCTACCCGGAAGAAAATAATACAATTATGTACAAAGCAATGCAAAATAATAATAGTAGTAACTAATATGATACGTAAAATTAAAGCTTATCTACTCTATCTCTCCTCAAGCATCTTAAAAGGACTTTCAGTTTTATCATAAAAATGGTCAATAGTGATTTTTCATGTTGCTTTCATCATTTTAACGAGTGATTTTTAGTTGAGTACACGGTTTATAATGCAAATTAGACAACATGTTCTTTGCAGTAAATTGGAGTTTGCTGTACTGGTTGGTTTATTAAAGCTTTCGAAATCAATTTATTTTATCATCTATGGTCACAAACAGGCAAACATGTGCGGCAATCTGTGTGCTAGGATTGAATAAATAGGCAAATCAGTCATCACTAAACATATGTGCATTTAAATATTACATTAATGATGATTAGGAAGATGTGCAAGCATCTGGCAACGGTGACTTCTAGTAATTACTCGACGTTCTTGTAATTAAGGAAGTGGGACTCCACCGCATTGTATTGTAAATGGTCATAGCTGGCTTAACCCAAGGTTTACAATCATTGGATTGGGAGTGGACTGGTGACAAAATAATCGATTGGCTTTCATAGTTACTAGACTTGACAAGTCTTGACACTCTTCTTTTTGTGAAGGAGGAACATTTGTGAAATACTTGAAAGAATATGAGATTACCAGGATAGAAAAGCCGCTCTTTCTCTCGTCCGTTTGGTGACATATTTAATGCGTTATCAAAGAAGAGTCGTTGGTCTAGTAGCAATCCCTCCTTTTCTTACTTCTAAGGATAACAGTTTCTGTTGTCTCTGGTGCTTCATTTGTTTATTCAGTTCATGCTTATAGTTTAGTTGATTATCAAGTTAAATTCGTCTTCGGTCATCACAGTTAGTGTTAAGTTATCTGCACATACCACAGTTTGTTGCTAGTTTCATCGAACAAAATGTTCCAGAGCATAGAGCCAAGCCGAGAACCTTGTTGTAGTTTTGTGCCTTTGTATGCCTATCACCTCCAATTTGATAATTTGCAGACGTCTGTCCACGGGGCAATCTTCCATTATGTTTACTAAATGAACTGTATAAATAATAAGACAAACATTTCGAAACCACATGTAGGTATTTACTGTACTTGGTGCTTATTTGTAAACTGACATTGTGAATATTATTTTTTTGTAATTCCCTGTAAGATATTGTTACCATCGGATATATAATTGTACCAGAAGAACAAAGTTTAAAGTTTGTTCTAAAAAAATGTGTTTAGAAATTTTAAAGAAACATATTTATTACTTATTTATTATAAACGGAATAACTTTTATATTGTATTTTTTGGAGATGATAAACTTCTAAAATTTACAACAAACTTTAAATCACTTTCCCAGGATAAGGAACGCTTCTCGTCACAAAGAATGATTGATATTTACCGTAACCATAAATTCTAAGAGTTCATTGCACATTATGTCAAACCATCGCGCTAAGCCAAGGCTATTAGTGATTTGATGCTATATCCTGAATTCCGCGAATATAAATATTGACAATATCGATCGTTATAATGGTCTCGTGCATATTGAATTTTGTAAACGTAATTTCTCTACACAGCGAGCCTATTTAAAGTCGCAAAGTTATTCGATGCAATATGCAATTTGGTATATACGTATACAGAAAATTGCAATCTCATTGCAGGATGTGCTCTGACATTAGGTAAATTATCCATTTCCTTGCAATTCGTCTCGTTGAAATCTTGGATTAAACCGTCGTTATAAAACACCTGCGCCAACGACCAATGGAACCAATAAAAACACATTTGCGCTTAGAAATTGCGTTCAGAAACTAATGTTTTCTCCTACTAAATATCTAACTACACATTGCGAACGAATTCGGTCTTTGTTACAAGAGTGATACGCGGTCATCTAATGGAAATGAAAATTTAGAATTCCATTTCAACTCGACGCCTTAAAAACAGGACGACATCAAATAGAACTAAATAGAGGGGCAAAAAAAACTAAAAGCCTCTGTCCATTAAAAGGGAAGAGAGTACATTAGATACAACATAAACAGGGAAAATGAGATGTCCGATGATAAACAGAGTTGATGTGGTAGAAGCTTGACCTAAATACGTATCGGCAAAACGAAATTGGATTTCCAATTGGCGGCGAGAAAAAACGCTGAAACACACCTAGGCAATCCTGTGGTGTTCGCTATTTTAAAAATTTTCCGAGTATTTTACGCGTTAAATACGAGAAGGTGAGACGTAAAAGTTAATTTTATTATTTTATTCAAATGAACTATATCGTCTAAATGTGCAGAAAAATGAATAGCAACGCAGAATTAGTTATCTTAATCTAATCTAGATAAGAAACAGTAGGCTACAAATGATGTATTAGTGTAGAAAACCAATTGTTCTTTGTTAGTAAACTTTGATTTATTGGGTTTGGACCAATTGTGGACAAATGTCACCTTAACCGTTTGTGACGGTGGAATCATTGATTAACCTCCAAGACGACTTCAGATGAATGAAGGTGTGAAGTGAAGCTTGCATACCATTTTGTAGTTTCATGGTTTGGAAAGGTTATTGGAAAAATGATCAGATTTTATAAATGATTTTATTGAATGGTTAACAACACCTATATTACAGAATGCTTCAATGTATTCAATTACTCTATCATGGAGCTCTTGGGTAAAATTTCATGCTCAAGTACAATAATCCCGTTTTCATGTGGGAGATCTAGAATTTGTCTCTAGCAACAAATATAATTTCCTTTTTTTTCAAAAATAATATTCTACAACAAAACAGTAAGAGTTTCATTTTTTTCACTACATAATTTCATCTTCCTTGTCATTTTATTTGGAAATTAGTCTGTTAAAGACGGGCCATATATTAAAAGATTGTACATTTTGTAGTTTCTTTGATGAAATGTTATTATTAAAGCGTTAAAAAGATGGTAGATTTCAAAACAGAAATTTATGCATTTGCAGAAGATGTCCATTCCAAGTAATAAAACAGAAAAATTTTTGCTTTCCCTTTTATTTGTTTTTTTTTTGATTGCTTTTAACTAACAAAATTTTAGTTTTATTTAACTAACTACTTCAATAATTAATGATAAATACTTAATGAATAATACTGAAAAGGTCATAAAAATCATCCTACTAGTAAAAGCAACAAAAAAGGTTCTATTAGAGACGGACTGTAGGTACGTAGTTTCTACCTCTTCTGCGTCATCAGCGTTGTTTTTAATATTAGACATATCTTTATTGTTTTGACTCTCCAACATATACTGAAGAACAGTTCAGCTAGCAAACTAATTCTAGACACATTCCCTTTATGGGGCAGAACTAGTACCAACAGGAAAGTCGAGAATGAAAGTGCATTTGATTGCTCTAAATGCTAAAATATGTTTATCTACCACACATATGAATCTGTGCATGTGTTTATCAAATGTGTTAATTTTGCTTATCCAAAATTAGCTTGACTTTATCGTTCGGAATTTCACAACTTAAGTCGGAATGGTTAGAATGAGAGTAAACATCTGATATGTCCACAAACTCGCGAGAGAAATGGACACCCAACACAGAGCAAATTAGTGGAGAGTGTTTTCTAAAAGCTCCAAAATGCAAACAGAAAAATAAAATGTTGATTACAACATCGACATGAAAGAACATAGCTACTACAAGACAAAGATTTATTGTTTCTACTTTACGTGCACTTTGGGTACAGTGAAGATTCCTGAAAAGTGGGGTTAAGAACAATGAGGCACCAGATTCAGCATGCTAAAAAGTGATATACAAAATGTACCCTTTCAGGTGAATACATTACAGTCTTCCGGGTATTAGTGCGTAGATATGTAACTAGTCACTTGACTACGAACGTACGAACTGTCTAAACGATAAATTATTGGAACTATATTTGCTCATTACATTTATGAATATTTACAATATGATTATGGTGATAAAATAAATCCGATTTTTTCCGGTTTAACGCCAGTAGTTATGACAATCATCTTACTGAAGCTGTCCTTCATTTCTCTGACTTCAGAACAATAAAACTAATTATGCAGCAAAAGAATTTTCTTCGCAAATTTTTTCGCGAACAAATTCCGAATACAATTCAGTGTTTAACTATTGATTTTACGTCATACCTTTATTGGAATTCTAAAATATGCTGAGATACGCTAAAATAATAAATAACGTAATAAATTAGCTTCGCGAGCATTCTCCTTTACTTTTCTTCGTTTCCCTTTTTTTCATGGATTTCTACAACTTGAAGCGGAAAAGATCCATATCCACTCTACTGCGCGCTTTATGATGTGCTCTCGATAGTCCTGTGGGAATTTTCTTAAAAAGGACTGCGTGCTGAATTAATGTCCTGTTTATTTTTTCTTGATTTTAATATCTTCGAGATGGAGCGGATAATTTTTTTCTACCGCTGGTTATAAAGAAGGATGGAAAAATTATTTCATTATGGATCTTCAAAAAAAAAAGATTAGGATTTATAAAGTTTTCCTTTATCGGGGAACATTTCCATACCGAGCTGATTAGATAAAAACGGTAAAATTAAAATAACGTAATCGGTAGGGAATTTTGGTATCAAAGTTTGCAAACAATTTTAATAGGTTTTGTACAAATAAGATATTTTTAAGCAGTATTATATTACAGGTACAGTTATAGATAACGAGATGAATACAATTAGAGTAAAAAAGCTGTTTGTTACGTTAGCAAAGTTTTTTTTTCAGCAAGTTCCAAAACGCTAATTTAGTTTGTCATGTAACATGTACATTATAGAAAGTCTCATTGAACGAGATCTAATACGCACACAATTCTACACTGTGGAATAGAAAACGGTGATGTTAGACATTCAAAGATACACCTACGATGCTTTGGATTTTTTAATTAATAAATACCTAAGAGATATACACTAATTAGATTTTATTCCATGCAAATCGCTTTGCGTAATGAAAAAATCCTCTGAATTCTCAGCTTCCCCTCTTCGGCATAATTTATCTTCTCGGAAAACGTGCAGATGTGTATTTCTGGGCTCTCTCCCTGTCACAGTTCCCATTCATACTTTCATTGCTAATGATAATAATGAAAGAGAGCGCACTTTAATATATATTCAGATATTCAGATTTGATAAAAAGCGTACTCGCCGACGATGACGTTAAAGTAAATCATATTTAAGTTACGTATATAGCAGATATAGGCGGTACCTCGCGAACGACCCGTGGGAATATATTTGACTATTCGTTATGTGAAAAATATTTCATGCAAGGCGTTTGGGTATTCTATCTCATGATATAACGTATACCTACCATATACGGGTAAACTCTTTCCTTTTGCCGTGTTGCTGTTGCATTGACATAAAATCCATATATGCATTATTTATATGTACACAGAGTAAATGGAAACTTATAAATGTGTTTCAAACAAATTTACATATTTGAGGGAATTTCCTTTCGATTGAAGATGTGTAAAATGGTGAATATGTAGAACGATAAAAGCATACTTTTATATATGAATGCATAATGTGTATATACCGTTCGTGAAAACAAGAAGAGAAACGTCAAAATGTGCTTTATAAAAAAGAGGAAAGCTTGTTATAATTTTAAATATCAGCTTCAATAAAAAAAAATGAGTTTGCGTATTTATTTGAATTAATGAGAAGGAAAACTATGCACTTCAGAAACAGAAAAATTAAAAAATTAAGTTGGTATTAATTCTGCAAGAAGATTGTCGACACGCCAACCTTAAATGTATTTACACAAATCTAGGAAATTATGCTACTTCTTTAGCATTGGAGTGGCCTGCAATCTATGTCAAGCATATCCTTGCTGCTCACCATCCACATTCCCATACCAGTTTAAACTTAAAGCTAAATTAAATCAATGATTTTAAGGCGATCTGGCAGATGGTGTAGGTATGGCTTTCTTTTATGCCTCTTTTTAGCCATTCTAGGGCAGAGACATATGGCGTGTTGTTGAAGCAAAGATGAGCTTAACGCTTTGTGAGATTCCGGTTAAAAACTCCAACTCTTAACCTTTTAACCGTTTTGGATACGTCTGTGTACCAAATAAGTGATTAGTTAAGAATTTTAGTCCACCAGGAGTCCATTCCTCCCGATTTGGTAATAAGATCTTGACTCAGGTTCACAGGCATGCTATCTCTTAGTTTGTGCAACAATTCTACTTCATTTTTTGGGTGGATGAAGGGGAAGGGGGAGTTCTATAATATTTAGGCGCCCGATTAAGTCGCCATATTTAAAACGGCACTGAGGCACCAAAAATGGCAGTTTCTTTAACCAGATTGCATTATCTTGTCATCGCTATTTGACCACCGGGCTACAGTAGCATCATCCTAGGGCGTATAATTTTTTTTTACCAATGCATATTGTTTTGAACTCGAAGTTTTTCCAAAGACTGTTTGGCATGTCCAGAAAGGTATTGTGGCTTTTTCAAGATCTCTGTTTAACAATAAGTGAGTGGTGCAGCTCAGCATTTGGTCAAGGATTACTCTCTGATGTTTGGCTTCGATGGAGTATATTAGTTATTGTGTATTCCAGTTTTCTGATAATGTACAGTCGTTACCGTAGAAATCGGAATATCGAAGTTATTGTTTTGTAATTAAGGTTGTTAGTAAGTAGTCAGATTTTAAATATTCCACATATTACTAACAATACTATGAATTATCATCATCGGTTGAACTTCATCAGAAAGCGAGAGTGATCACAGATCGTTCGTCAAATCTTTTCTGTTAACAATATTTTTTTCTTTTATAGGTGCTGTGGTAGACATGATACCTGCCGTAGCATTTCCAAATTGACCTATTCCTACTTTACAAGACATCGGCAAAATTGCTCATGACGGGAGCCCAAGTTCAGTTTCAATTCATGACGTGAAAGAATAAAGTTCGAAAACAGAGCCGTGTAAACTGTCTAGTGTTACTGGTAAATATTCTAGAGTAAAAAATGTAGAGTATATACGTATTTTCAAATCTGGTCTCGTAATTTTACACTAAATAGCAGTAAAGGATTGGCATGGAGAATTGAGTTCCTATCAAAACAGTTAACTTTTTTTCGACAGGTCCGTTAGAATAATCGGTATAGGGCGTTATAGATTAAATTGCTTCGAGGCAGGATTTTTTTTTCCACAAAAACATTTTTATGATTCTTTTAAATGGTAATGAACTGGTGCTGGTCAATGGAGTGGTCCAAACTGAAAGAATTTGGATGGATTCTGTAACGTGTAAAAGTAGAGTAACTATAGAGAATGTTACTCGTGCACTCCGGTAAAAAGAGTGGACCTATATAAACACCGGCTAGTGTTAATTATTTACACTAAATTTCTAACTGTGTAAATTGAAAGAATAAAGTGGATAACGTGTAGAAGAATTGCAACTTAGGAAGTTATCTGGTCTCGTTTGGTATGGAGAAGAGTTAGGGTAGCAATTTTTTCAGGTCCTAAATCCACCTCGTTATGGTGAATTGCCTCCAGATCCCAGACTTGAACAAAACTTAATTTTTTGGTGGCACTTAAAAAGTTGGGTTTATACTAAACATCGCGTGTACATCGAGTTTAAAATGGTGACTTTTAACTAGTACTAATTTAGTCATTCACGTACAGTCATTCAAAGTAAATAAGATTTAAACAGTACTATACATTTAAAGAACATTCTTTGAAATTGTAAAACAAAAGAGGATAATGCAATACACTGCAAAATAAATACGTATGATGACTAGTGTATATCCGTGTATTAGAGACGATAAAATGAATATATAAAACTATAAGTGACATTAAACAAATCGAGCTGTAGTTATAATGTAAACCTATTCAGTTTGTGTTAAACAAACACGACCTAGAACTAGAACATCTCACGCTAAGTTATGACAGTGAAACTGGGAATGTCGAAAGTAAAATATCAACACTGAATCGTAAAATGATTGAAATGATCGCTTGCTGAATCGTACGCGTTTATACTCGTGATAAACTGCTGACAATATGAACTAAAAGGTGATTTATTTACCTATAAAAAAGGAACAGTTAAGATGATAATAGGCATCATCAAAGGTATTTTTAAACACTTCTCGAAGACGTATTCGGTATATCAAAAATATTGACTGGCATTCGTGTAATGTTGTAACGCTTAAATTTTTTCAGAAATACGTCCAAAAAATTTCGGATAAACATTTTACTGAGTAATCGCAAAAATATGTGTTCATTACCTAAGCATCATAGGGGCGCACAGCAAGGTGACTTACCGGGGCACGAAGGTATCGTGAGAAGGCTAATCTAAGCCACTCATTGGACCTACACCATCGTGTGGAACCACAAAAAGAAATGGAGAAATGGTTTCATGGTGGAAAAACTCCCCAGGACACTAAAGAATTCATCAAAGAATAATTTCGAGGACCTCCTAAACAGGAGAACGGTCAGGCTTTGTAGGCCTTTTAACAGGACATAACAGACTCAACAAGCATAAAATATGTGCAGAATCTGTCAGACAGATGATCGCAACATTCTGTGCCAATGCGAGGGGCTAGCCAAATTGAGGCTAGAGTGCATTGGCGAACCATACCCACACGCGGCGAGCTCATGAAGACCAACCCGGCAAAGCTGGAAAGCTTTAAAAAATGGTCTAGATAATTACAATTATGGGTCGCAGTAGCAAGAGGCCACATAGCCATCCCATTCAATTATCTATCTATCTATCTACCTAAGCATCACATTCTCGTCTAACAGAGTCGAAATATTCAATTTACTATTCAATTACTGTAGTTAGCTTAAACTAAAAAGATATATTGATTCATTAATTTCTTGCCTTTACTGAGTCAATGTTATTAAAGAAACTTTTCAGATCAGTTAGCAAATAACAGAGATATGTGAACTTCAATGAGGTGTGATTCAGAATCTACACAAATTGAGTTAGAGCATGGAATAAGGCTAATACTTTTCCGGTTCAAGGTTATACAACACAATAACCCAAAACTAGTCGACGTGTTTCCTGAAAGTTAACTCCAACTCAATGGGAAATTTATCATTTTAAATTGATTGGATCTACGGTATCCTTCGACCAAATGAAGCCTATGGTACCGACATAAATACCTCATTGAAGAATTTAAGGTTGTATATGTTTGCTAAGACATTTCTATTTGAATGTCATGCAAGAAAAATGTATTTACTGTTGTGGTGTCATTCTAAATTGTTACCGAAGAAATCACGGTTACGGTATATGTTGTCATCGTCGTTGCGTTGAAAAAAGTCAATTAGTAGATCGACTGTTTCTGAATAGATGGCGGTACACGTAATATGGATATTTAATGATGAAATTTAACCGATAAGATCACATCAAATCAAACTTAGCAGAATAATTTCAGAAATGGAGTAAACAATGGTGAATCCTTAATTTCTTTCTCATATTGGAAATATGTATGGATCGTATGTATTTTCCACGTATTTTGTGGAACTGTTGAAGAGCACTGTTGCCAAAATTGTAGTTCTCTTCTTCGATGGTGTGAGTGAACAACTGTGTTCATGTTCTGTTATAGTTCTTTTCGAACTGTAAGATTAAATACATTTATTAGGGATAAAACAGCGGCCTAGATGTCTATTAGGATTTTATTTCATATCGTACAGCTTGTTGTTGTGTATGTGTTATTGAAATAGTAAACTGTAACCACAATTGATGAAAAATATTTTCAAGCGACTTTTCGTTTAGATAAATTGCCTTCTTGTGTATATTACCTAGAATTAGGCCAGTCGCATCAAAACCTAATCCTTTACAACTATTTTTAAGACCTAAAATTTGATAATTTTGAAGTAAATTACAAACAGTTGTTCTACGATGACAGCAGTGGTTATTCACAGTAGATACTTTTCTTACATTTCTGCAACGCCGTTTCCTGGGCGACGAAATTACTTTATTAGAGAGATTGTTGATTTGGTTTGCATAAGATTGGCTTGCAGAAGCCATTGTAGGATTCCTAGTAATTATTGCGGTATTTTCTAAGATAGCTAACAAATGTTGTTTTATAAAAAACATCCTAAATATCCTAGAATGTAGAAAATCGCTACCAGATGGAAAAATAAAAAATCTACATTTTTAACAGAGTATTTATGTTTGGAGGAAGGCATTATTTTTCTACAAAAGTTGCAGTTCATTGATTATAGTTCAAAGCGTTTATACATTCCATCAAGATTTGAGAATTCACAACAACATTTTAAAGTAGCTTAAACTGAGCAAACGTATTGAACGAAAGTAATATTAGTATCGGAAGTACATTGTTGGATTGTATGTATCTATGCAGGTATATACTACTAAGTCATACAACAGTATAATAGCATTAACTGCAATAACGAGTTATGAACCCTGTGGACCACTTTTCAAACAGTTGGGGTTATTAACATTTCCTAGTCTACATACATGTACTAGAAATCTGCAGTTATATACACCGCTATTTAAGCCATCATGTTTGTTAGTTGGGAGCTTTGTACATTGGGCGTTAAACTTTGCCAGAAAATAGCTTTTAAAATTAATAGCGAAAGCAATTAGAAATGTCGGATTTTTTTAAACAACCTTGTTTTCATTGTAATGAGAAATTTACGGTTATACCACTAAGTTTATTGCGTATTATATAAATTATGTACGATTTTTTTATCATTTTAAATATTTTTTCATGTAAAGGGTGATTTAAGAGGAAACGACGTAGTAATAAAAGCTACGAATGTTCTAACTCATATATTTTTATATTCCTTTATCGTTCATCAATGACGAACAGAACAATCACATAATATTATTCAAAAAAGTCGGAACAATAATATGGAAAACGTTTACATATTTAAAGAGCTATGATACATCAAATACATATGTAAATCAAATCTAAGATACAATAGCCCATATTTTAACTAATCAACATTAGACACAACGACGGCATTTTCTTCATTTGAGCTTTTATATCAATTTGTAGAAATCTTTAATGTGGTATTTATTTGCCTGAATTAAAAATGACAGTGTAATAGTGTACTGTCAGCTTTAGATATACAATATCGATAATAACGCTTTTTCTAAAATGGAAAATTCATTACATAGAAGCTTCAAGTCACGCTTCTGCATGGAAGAGATATATTCTTCATTCAAATGATAAATTCTCAATTCGCGTGCAGTAATTGTAAGTATTTTCCTTCATTATATTCGCCAGCGTAAACATACCAACACATCACGTTTAAACGCTTTTATTAATATAATTATTGTTCGTTTCGCTTTCTTTTCCACACATTCACATTCCAATTCATCTGACGCGTTCGTGCGATCGAGTTCAATGAAGCAATTAACTTCTGCGCGAATTTTTCATGCAATCTTAGTAACTTTGTGTTACACCAGGACGCAATTAATGAAAATTGGAATATCACAATCGCCGAATACAAGTATAGACCTCAGGTATTGTAAATGTTCGAACAGCCCACCAAACAAAAGCCTTTATAGTACCTGCCTATTCTACGCTAGAAAATTGTTTATTCGCTAAGAATACGAAGACTGACGGTTCAAAATAAACCTAATGGATTACACAGCGCGTCTAACATTAGGAAAACAAATTTATACATTCAAAAGAGTCGCGATCCTTTCGTGAAGAAGCCATTAGTATTATTAAAAGAAGTAAAACCTTCTGATGTATACCTAAAAAAGGAAAAAAAGTATTCAGATATCGCTAAGGTTTAGTCCGATGCGTACTTATGTACTTCTTCTTCTGCTTGACGGGTGTAGAGCAATGGAGGTTTCAATTCAAGGTCGGTTGTGCGAACCGTAATTCCACTTTAACATAGCCTAAATAGAGATCTGTATATCCAGCGATGTCCAGTTTCAAAAGGAATCCTTTCTTTAGCGCCTTCGTGATGTCTTACATCTGCGTTACTTCTTGTGATCTTTCTTGGTTATCCCTTTCGCTATCGTCCTTTACCGCGTCCATTCAAACGTACGTCCCTGACTCCAATTATTTGCACACAAAAGAAAATCGTGCCTCTGTTGCCGTTTTCGTACTGTATTCCGTGTTATCCAGAATGATTCTCTTTTAGAAAAATGTGTACAAAAGGGATATTCTAGGAACGTTTTCTATTTTGTACATGTCTGATAAAATTGACTGTAGTACTTGTGGGTAAAAATGTACAATTTTTATGTTGTATGTACACGTATATAGGCGACGTATTAATGGCGACACTCAATCTCCTACAATTGTTGAGCACATGAGCACAACAATAAACATATAAAGTGGTAATTATTCCACTTTCTTAGTTTAGTCTGGACATTTCTGAATGTACTTGCACCTCTAAATAAGGGTATTCGGCCACTACAGAGATGGGTTATGTCAACGTACTCTTTTAGTCTGTTCAAGTGTTATGGAAATCCGTTGCTATTACATAGACAAGAGTCACAAGAAATACAATTCCACCGACATTACTATATAACAAACATATAGACATGTTCATATACATGTATGTAAGTATATTACAACATAAATACATTCAGTTGGCATTACAGAATAATCAACGTTTATATACATGGTTTCTGCTTTCTATAGCCTCATCAGTACATGATGTGATTAATTCTGCAATGCCAGGTCAAACGCGTTACATCATATGATATGTATTTACTTAATATTTACCGTAAGAGCAGCTTCCGTCGCGCCATCTGTTAACCAAATAGGCCTCCACAAGATGTAGATCTGTCCCAGGCAAGACGCGTGTAACTAGAGAAATCTGCATGTTAAATGTGAATATCTTATACTACGGTATATATTAAGTAAACACCTTATCATATGATGTATCCGGCATTGAAGAATTAATCACATCATGTACTGATGAGGCTACAGAAAGCCGAAACATATTATATAAATACGGAATGATTTATACATTTATAAAATAATGATTGTATTACGGCTTAAAATGATAACATCATTTATTAATAGAAATATTTTGTTCGATATCAGATATTGCAAAAAAAGGATGCTTTCTTTTTATTAGTAAATCAGCTATATGTATAGCTTCATTTGTCGGAAATCTCGCGTATCAGAAAAATTAAACACATCAAGCTCAATTATTTTTGTGATCGCAAATTATGACAGACAAGAGTGGTGTTTCCGATGTATGTGTTTAATAAAGGCGATGTCTATTATCGGTTAGTTTGTCAAGTGCTGGCGAATATAGCACATCCGCTTTCCAGATTATAAATTTTAATAGCGAACACATTGTCAGTCAAATTCTATTATCGTTGAAGGCATCTGTTACGATTGGTATTTTCAGGATATATCTTCTTGACAACAACGTATGCACGTATTCACATCTCGTTCTCGTTTCTAAATATCACTGTCCTATAATTTCTAGCTATATATTATAATATGTGCAATATCAATGGCATGCTGAAATGAAAGTGGTTCACGTTTCATTGCATGTACACTGATGTGAGACAGATAGATAATAAAAATTAGATTATAAAGTTTTCTATAATTTGAAATTGCAATAATATTTATATATGTAGTATTACTACTTCAATATGTTCAGGTTATAGTGTTATAAATTGGTAGCAATAAAATCACACTCTATTTATTTTTATGAAAATATTAAATTTGTAAATACCAATATCTAATAATACCTTGTTATTAAAACCATACTAAAACAGTTCGACAGCGACAACTTCTACTATGCTGTTCATTGCTGCATACGAATTCACTCTCCATTCATTCTTGCACTTTAACAGTGGCCATAAATATATATTTCAGTTTCCAACTTATACTATTATAGGTGCCTCATAGGAAATGGCATATAGTAAAAACTTCATTTTCTGTTAATGGATATTCTAAAACAGATTTTAGGTTGGCTTTTGATTCACTTATGGTAAAGTGACTTAGTGAACAAAATATTAATAGGAAATTCTAGTTACTTAATCTTTGTTTCTTTTTTAATTTAGTAAGTTTTGGCAATGCACATACCAAATTACAAACATTGGTACTTCTTTAACTCCAATTTCAGCTGGCCATTTTGGAGGTTCAAATCGCCCAACCCATTTATGAGGAGAATGGGTGTTTAAAAGTTCTGCAATTTTACTTGTGCTTCATTGATACTGGAATTTATAGCTGGAAGAACTGCATTTTGAGGATATCTTTGAGTATTTAATGACACTTTTATAAAAACAGTCCAATAAGATGTTTTGAACAATTCTTACCCACACTTTCAGTTTTGGGGATTGTGTGCGCTTTTTGAAACAAATAAGGATTTATTCAAGATCTGAAGACCTGAAATTAGTTCGATAATTATGCCATACTACAGAAAAGATTTTCTTCAATTGCTAATTCAGTCACACCATGGTTACCTCCTTTCTTCTTCTTGTGTTCATAAAATTGTTGTAAGTTCTAAAAATGGATTTTTGATTTGGGATCGAACGATTTGGAAATCTTATTGCAAAATTGACACATTACCAAGTAGTATTTAGTATTTTTGCTACTTTACCGTTATTTTCTGAAAAATTAATGGAACGTGAAAACGAATTGAAATCAAACAAGCGGTTAAGTAGTTTACCGCAACTCACCCTGATCGGCGTCCTATTAGTCAAAGTGTGGAAAGCAGAGTTGAGGCTACATTTCGGATATTTGACCATATTCGGTATTTTCAAAAATCTGGTCGAACCCTAATAAATGAGGAAGATAAGCTTAATGTTTTGTTAGCAATACAAGATAATCCTCATACTATAATTACCGAAACGGCTCCTCATGTTAATTTGTCGTAATCTACTCTGCATAAAGTACCGATAACGATAATCTTGTAAAGAGAATTGTTTGTTCTGAAGCACCATTTTTTTAACGGCCACGGGAACCAACAAAATTGGTCGTTATTCGGCAAGCAAAAATCCTCATTGGTTTACGAAATGTCATACACAAAACCCTCAAAATGTGAACGTATAATTAACGGAAGAGTTTTATGTCCTTACTTTTTTGCAGAGACTGTTACTGGTGTGAGATATTTGGACTTTTTGCAACATTTTCTAATAACTTTGTATGGTGTGCTTCCACTCTACGCTTTATCTGTTTGCATTTCATTGGATGAAGTATTTCCAAATCATTGGATAGGCAGGAAAGAGAAAAAATGAGTGACCACCCAGATCACTAGATTTAACTCCTCTCGATTATTTTCTGTGGTGATAGCGAATTTAGAAGATTTAAACATACTAATACGACAAGAAATCACCCCAGATGTCATTGACAGAATTCAAAATCACCTTGGGTATTGTGAGATTGTTAACGGAACTCAATTCGTTCATTTAATCTAGATAAATATTTCTCATTTTTAATTTTTACTATAACTTTTTTCAAAATGTCCTTATGTAACCATTATACCATATTTATCTTGTCGTATATAAAAAAATTTGCCTCCTCCTAATTCCACAAGGCAAAATGGGAGTTTAAAAATTGTCGTGTCCCAGGGCTTTTTTGAAAAGCTCCTCTTTTAATTTTTATTGAATTAATCCGCTAACTTCGCGAATGCACTGGATATTATGGGTTCTAATAACAAAATTGATTTAATATTAAATAGTATAGAAAAGAAATTTAGAATTTAATTGAAGACCATATTAATTTACTTAAAAATTCATTCATCTTAGCCGGAAAATTTTATTTAAATTCTACTTATTTGCAGAACTGTGATAAACAAATTTTCGGATTAATTGCTGGACTAGAAAATTTAGTAATGGAACACCTCCATTAGTAAAATTAATTAACTAAATTAAATTGGTTTGTAGAAGTTTGCAAGTGGAACGCGGATGATTGCATTTAGTGCATATCAAATAGTAAAATAGGGCAAGGAATAGACACTTTTAATATTCTTATCATGATAGATGAAAATTTATATTTGAAACATAACTTAAAAATTGGAGTTAGAACTAATTGGCATGTAAAGTTACTTGGAGTTCTAGATATTAGTTCACCTAGAATGTAGAAAAGAGAATTTAAAATGGAAATCACAGTAACAAATCTATAAATTAGTTCTAGATATTAGTACATCTAGAATGTAGAAAAGAGAATTTAAAAAGGAAATCACAGTAACAAATTTATAAATTAGATTGCAACGGCCAACAAATGTTATTCGGTCAAACTAAACAATTAAAAAAAACGCATCTATTACCACCAATACCCTGCTGCTTCTACCGTAATATAACCGCAGAAGCTGGTTTGTTTAAATATTCTAAACATAGAGGGCATGTTACTTTTGGTTTTGAAAATCCTACTCCATTAAAAAAAACAAAGCAGTTTATGAAATGATGTTATATTGCTTTTAAATATGTTTGTAGACAATTTCTGATATTATTCATTAATTATTAATGTCAATTTATTCAATTGATTTAAGGTTCATCGTCCTAAGACTGGAATTACAGGAAATAAAAATTACGAAAATACGTCAGAATTTTTTTTTGCGAATTTATGCTTTCCGTCCTAACTTCTTTATTTTAGTACAAAAAGCAATCGTTCGCAGTAGTATTACTTAATAGATCAAAGAGCAAAATAATCGTTTCAAAGAGAATTTTAACCAGTTAAGATGCTGTTATACAAAACGCAAAACTATTTAATCTTACGAGAGGCTCTTTTATAATTTTCTTAGATTACGGAAGTAAATCTCGTATGAGCTTAAATAAATGAATAATTATGTAACATGTATTGTAAAACTTAAATTATACGAAGTTCGATTTTGTATTGTCCATCTTATATAATATCATCATAAATTTCGTTTCTCTCGCTTTCATGACTTGTTCGAGTCCGATTTTCTAACGCTACGCAGCCGGTACACCAGTGTGCTTTGTGTTCAAGGTCAGTTAGAACAAGTTCAATGAAAGGTAATGCAACTTTGCTGTGCGCTTGTGTACTAAGTACGAGTATGTGTGTGTGATAGAGTCACGTTTTTATTTCGTTTTCTTGATTCTCACTTCCTCGCCCGGTTTGTAACGACTGTATACGTTGTCTTCTTGTTCCCTTACTTGCTCCCCGTTTGTTCTTTTAAACATGCTCCAGTAATACAATTAGAATTGGAATTTTTCAAGAAACGAACTCGCAGTAACCTCTTTTATTAACGTACGTTTACAACTGTAATCTTATTTAATTGAATAAAGGATATATAATTATGCAATTAAATGGGCGAAGGGGGACATATCTTCTAGTTTTTACAATGGATTAATGTTAGAAGTACATTAAGTATTGAAAACGAGTTCATTAAATCTTACAAATCCTACTACCTCAGGAAAACAGCTGCTTCATTTACTTGTAAAGAAAGTTTTTGCAAAATAGCAAGTATTTTACCAACAAACAATACAACAAAAATATTAGATACAAACATTGTTGATGAGATAATGGGACCATCCAACTGTCTTAACTCGATTTGAAAATAATTATATGCAGATACTTCCCCTACATATCTCACAGTTGTGATATTGACAAAATCTATTTCTTTACGAAATTTCGCTGAGTGTAGCTCTTTACCGTATGACTATCAACTAATTTATTTTCCAAGCTTGATGATTTTACAAAACTTTTAATAAAAAGTTTTAATCACTCACTTTACTTTAGTTGCAAAATTTTATATCTAACTATATTGAAAATCTAATTTGATGTCGTGCAGAAACCTCTACAACGTACATAGTAAGCACCCTACTAGTTTTCTAATTAGTTCAAGCTACCATGCGTCTAATATTCACAGTCTTGTACGCCTTTATACTGGAGATAACAAGATTAATTTTCGAATTATTCTATTTATAAGAAGTTTTCTATTAATCGAGGAATTTACATTCAAGGATAAGCATTTAAGCAGATATTTAGCGCATGTTTTCGAGCAAGAGTAAACGAACTTAAGCATTAAGTCTGAAATAATGTTTTAACACGCTTCGTGCACATACGACCAGTGTCAGTTGGGTTACTGATGTTCATTAAATACATCGTCCAATTTAGCGTCATCTGCACATCGGTGAATGATTCATAAAAGGGGAAATACTATTTGATTAGCGGTTTTGATTTATATTAGCACAAGTTAAGGTTTACCACGTAATAATTAAGATAATATGGGTAATCGCATGGAAAAATGTACAGCAGCGTATCGGTATCATTGAACTGAATTTTGCTAAAGCCACAGTTAAAAAATGCACCGGCTATTGAATATATAACAGAATTCGTTCGCAACTTAAATATTAAAAAAAAATCTCAACCATCGCACTTGCATCTTACAAAATGTAGAGGTGCAAAGTGTAGGCCATCAAATTTATTTACGACGGGCAAGCATCGCTTCCTAACGTGGCTTGTTCATCGCTTCCGCCCGGTTGTTGCATATTTAATAATCAATTCAGTCATTCCGCTATTCATAGAATGTCAAATTATTCAGTAATCCTTCATAATAGGAAGCAATTACCGCGATGGAAAAACTTAAACGTGAACAAGGGTGCCTAGTGGTTTATGCGCGTTGGATATTCGAAAACAACGTTTAATTTTTCCGCTTGTTGACGTTATTATTAATTTTTCAAACTTCTTCTGGAGAACGCGGAAATATCGTAGAGACGATATTCTAGAATATTCTATAGGTTATTGCAGCAAGAAGTGTTTGTAAGTTGGTAGTAATAGATGATATTGTAAGAAGAGGGTGTAATTGCAATAAAAACAGTAAGATTGATGTTTAAACCGTGCTCAAACTATCGTCTATTGTGTTTATATAGCTGAAGTTTTATAATAAATTATTCGTTAAGTAGCTCCTTTATTCTTCTATTGCTGTGCCTGCAATTTAGTTGCCGAGGTAATATCCTAAAATGTTCATTGTTAGCTTAAAGATTACCACTAAAGTATTCATTCTGATTAGATGTATATGTACAACACGTTTTTATCACCATGCAATGACGCGTTTCGGTTTGACAAACCTCATCAGATTGCCATCAGATTAATTTACATGCATCTTGCCTTATGTCGAAATTGACTATTGTCTATCTACTTTCGTTGCCACAAAGTCAGCAATAATTTATTGCTTTGACTTGTCGTTGTAAAATCAGTGACATCACATTAAGCATAAGCCAGAAATAATTCAATATACATACTTGAAGAAAGCTGAAACAAGGATATACATATGTGTAATTCATATTTGTCTACAGACAAATGATGGATGAAACTTCAAATATATTCGATTATTTCTGGCTTAGGCTTAATGAGATGTCGCTAATTTTATAACTACAAGTCAAAGCAATAAATAATTGCTAACTTTGTAAAAACAAAAGTAGATAGACAATAGTCAATTTCGACATAGGTCAAACTGAATGTATATTAATCTTTCGAATACACTTGGTGTACGATGTTGGATATATGTATGTATGTATAGGTATGAGTTTTTAAAAATTAGAGTCAAAGGCAATCTGACGAGATTTATAAAACCAAAACGCGTCATTGCATGGTGATGAGTAACAGTGATATTAATGAAATTTTAATTAACATTAACATCTTTGAATATGTATTAAGTATTATTATCGGCTTTAAAAAGACAGCTTTGCTGTTCACCTGCGTTGGCTTTTTCTTGATTTTTTAATATTTTATCGGTGAAGTACTAGTGGTGGAAGGAACTTTTAAGATGCAACTTTTTAAAAAGAATTATATGAATTACTTTATCTTCGCGTCCAATGGTGTAACTACAGGTCGTACTTTGTGACCAAATCAATATAGATTGAAATATGAACCTCCGTTGTGGAATAATTTAAGTCTACTGAGCAGCAATATCGTCTAAAGCGGAATGCTGAAAGTTCCTTTCGCTCCAAGCCAGTTCCGTTACTGAATAAATACAGTTACTTACTTCATAACTTACCAAGAGAGAGTAGATGGTGCATTTGATATGAACGTCAATATATTTTATAGATCTCCGGATGACTATCTAACCTTGAAATTCAGCCGACATGATCATTCATGTAGTACATAGATAAAAACACGGCAGTTACTCAACGTTACTCCAGTCGCCTGTTGCGACCATCGTTTTAAGGACCCTACAATTTAATCTCGAATATTTTATTCGTAAACGGATAAATTACGGTGTCTTGGAGATAATGTCTCCGTATGGATAATATTTTCTCTCTTTCAGGCTGCAATTTCAATTTTTCTTCACTGAAATGTCTTTAAATCTAAATCCGTATTTTTATATCCCTAGTCGGTAGGCTCTATTTTATAGTTTTTTTTGCAAGGAAGACAGTGACAACCACTCCCAATGTATCTTTTCTAGAGATCATGAGGGAATATTGTTATATTTTCTATCTAGCCATGAAAATAAGTGCGAAGTTTGGATTTATACAGACTAAGTTTGGTCCAAATCCAGGTAGTTTTGCTGTTAGAACACAGAAGTTTAATAAAATTCCTGAAAAAGTGGTTCACTAATGTTTAAAAGGAAGATGCTTCCTTATATTATATAGTAAATTCTTGAACCAAGTTTCCATGGGGTAGGGAATCACTTGATTCAAGATCCGGAATCTCTATAGAAGCAAGAGCTGAAGAAAACATCAAGAAACATCAAGAATACAAAGTGTCAGCTGTAGTTCAACATGATTAATTCCTAGATTAACTAAATTCGAACTCAAACTGTGCCGGCAACAAAATTATGAAATGTAATTAAACAGTCCATAAAAAGTTTTCACCCTTAAGAAAAGCAAAGATGCAAAATCCATATGGCAAACTGATGACGATGGTATTATGATATGGAAGGAGTCTTGTTAATTGGACATCTGAAGAAAGGCTCTATAATTACAAATGAAGAATGTAAATAAATAATCTGAAACTGAAAACTGTTATACAGCAAAACAGACCGGAC
Source organism: Holotrichia oblita (assembly GCA_023690525.1). Lineage (NCBI taxonomy): Eukaryota > Metazoa > Arthropoda > Insecta > Coleoptera > Scarabaeidae > Holotrichia > Holotrichia oblita. The sequence continues at coordinate 113,411,985 of CM043019.1, forward strand.
AAGGTGCGACCACTCCGAAAAATAAGCAACGACTGTAGCTTCATTCATATTCACTATACAAGATGGACTTGCGTGGGCGACGTGTTTCTTTAGATGATTGGTTGAAAAAAGCGATTCAGGAGTTTTTTTTGATAACCAGATGACCATATAGCCTTATTAAAAAATACTAGGATTAGTGTGTAACCCTCAGTGGATGATCTCCTGGCATATGTGGTTAAACATTGATTATTTTGTGTTTAATTTGTAGTGACTGCGCTAAGAGATAATCATTATGCAAACAGGTTGTGCAACAGGTCACTCATTAATTTGGACTTAACTATTTAAATTCTACCTTTTCTATAATTATTGTAAGTCGCTTTAAGATAATTGTAACGCACTGAGTATCAAATGTTTAATTTGTTTATTCCTAACTTTTTATTAATAATTTTGATTTTAACATAGATAACTCGTCTCTCAACTAGTTATTAAAACACTTCGTAAATTTGTAAATAAAACTTTTAATTGGCAGAGAAGTATCAAATTAAAAAAAAAGTATCAACTTCCAAAAGATAATTAACAAAACTAAGAAAAATACATACTAATAAGATAATAATTATTCTAAGATATACAGAATTTTGATGAACATATAATTTTTTCAAATAAATTATGAACGGTATAATAACAATCGCCTCATCTCTTGAAGGGAACAATTTAATTGCAATTAAAATTAAATCATCATTTCCCCGCTAGATGGGTTCGTCATTCTAACAGAAACGAGAAACTACGTTTCAGTTCAAGTAATAAACCAGAGTAATTTTAACTCTCTTATTAAGTACATAAAGTGGAATATACATAGACCCAAGCATATGCTTATGTTTACCCTTAACCGTTGGAATATTTAGCTTTCAAGTTTAGGTTCCATGTTACTGCCGTGTGTGCCTTTTCATGAATTACTCATATGGACCAGAAGAATATTTGACCTTACCTGGGAGGTACAATTTGTTATTTAAAATTGTCGGTGTGTACCATGTAGTTATATTAACATTGCCTTGTGGATATTTCATTATTTTCTAATTAGGATATGACAAAATACAAGTTAGAATCTGCAATTACTTATACTACTGTTTGTGAGTTTGACCGCAAGTATGTAGGTACGTATTTTTCAAATCAGGTGCGTTTTAATCTATTTCAATTATCTTAGTTTTTTTGCTTGTAAACTTTTATTCATGTTGTACTCAGACTAGCTATAAGAACAGTTAAAATTGGTTTTGTTTAGCTTTATTTATTTATTTTTTTGATTCAGTATTATTGTTTTACTGATTAGAGGATTTCTAATTATTTAAAGGTTTTGAAAGTCTCACTAATCTGATCGATGCCATTTTGCGAGGCTCGCTGTCAGTTATAAAAGCAAAGGGTAACCAGGTAAATGAGTCCACGTTTGTCATTGTAAAAGCCGACAGTAGTACTTATCACTCAATGCGTGCACGTTACTAGTTTTATCAAATTCCTTTTTGTAGCTGTATTAGTCGTGATATCAGTGTTAGTGTCATAATTTATTTGTGACAATAAAAAGCTATTTCGTCTCAATAATATTACGCGCATTTTATACATAATATTTGTTTGTGACTGATTTTAATAAAGAAAATGGAGCAAGTGCATCGGAAACAAGAATTGACGAGTTAGATGTTATTAATTTTGGATGAAGATAATCAAAATGCTGCTACAGAGGAACTAACACTAAATTGGGAGTAGATGACATGAAATTTGTTGCATCAGAAGCAGAGAAAAAATGTATACTTAATGATTAAGAATTTATAACGTGTATGTGACTAATATGCTAGTGTACTCGGCATAAAGAAGGTGATCATTATTTTGGTGGTTTTTTCAATTTTTAAACCGGTGCTCTTCCGTATATCTCTTTTGCATTGCAAATTTCGGATACAGTGATCTTATCAAATTTTGTAGACTATGACATTTTCAACAAGTATAGTGTGTTTAGTTTTTTTTATTAAACAAAAATTAATTTCAATAAACTTTGAGTATAGTAAAGATTAAATTTAATTCGTTTGCCCTTTTGAAAACACCATAATCGGGTTTATGTACTCCACAGCTTCAACATAGTGTCAATCTGTCTCATCAGCCGAATCTGAACCAGTACTGCATTGAGATTATAGAGACTTTATACATATAATTTAATAGAAATGCGCATGCCTTCACCTGAGAAAGAAAAACAACTGGATAGGGGAAAGTTACTAGAAGTATTCCTTATAGGTTCATATTTCCACTTTTCGGCACTTATTACAGATAGAAAAAACTTGCAGATACAAAAGTTGCTGTTATGTTCTGCGAAGATACTTTACCTTACCATATATGTATGAATGTCCGATTTGATGAAAATTAGAATATGTTGTATTCCTTTTAAAAATCTGGACAAGTCAAAAATGTGGTTTGAACAAGAAAGGACACAAAAATTTACTTGGTTTGAATATAACTGCATCAGGTTAAATTTACTATAAGTTCGTATATGAGCAAAAGGTTAATTCTCCATGACAATAGCGTGTTTGCGTTATGAAGTAGTCGCATATCGGAAGAGGAATGTGCATAGGTTTAAAAGTAATAAATGAGATATATTACTTTAACGTTATGGTCGATTTATAATATAAAAACGAACTTTTGGAGAATGCTTGCATTGCCATTATAGAAGCCTTAAAATAAATAAATTGCTATTTGCCTCAAATCTTAAGATTTCAAATATGGAAGAATTGATTTTAGAAGACATACTCGCGAAAGAAACAATAACCCCGATAGAGGGACACATTTAATAAGGCGTTCTAAAAGAGAGAACATAATTCACACTTTCATGAAGAAATAGTTGTATAGCGGTTTTAAAAAAATTGATAGCCTCTGCACCTTGAATACTGAATCAATATATATCGATATTTTGCTTCACCTACTGAGTACACACATGAATTTCTACATCACGCTTAGTATCTTAGTTACAAACTGATGTTTTGGTTTGTATCGTCATTTTCCGTAATCTGATCAGCTTCGTTATCTACAGCAATTGTAAATTGATGTCAACATATTATCAGCATCAGTACAACTTGTTAACCAATGTTTTCAAGCATTATTTCCATTTATTGAGTGATGGGTTATCTTCAGTTTCAAACGTCAGTATCCTTGATCAGTGTGGATCATACTTTATTTTCACCAATTTTTACGAACTTGCGGATCAACCTCCATTCAAGCAACATTTCAAAACGTTTGATAAAGCGTTAATTTCTTCATTCAACAATATAACTAATAAATGTTTACAGTAAAAGTAATTTACTAATTTTGTAGGATCCTTTAGAGAATATCTCATTGTTAACCATACGTGGACTTGCCATTACTGTTTTGCCGGAATGTACTTCAGATTATTACCTTTACAAACACATCTGTTTGGTAAAGGTTTGTTTTCTGTACCATAAGTCAAGCGGTCAAAAAGCCATTCTTTCAACATAATTTTTTTACATGGAACAGTCTTTTCAATAAAATGAAGTGAAATGTAGAGTAATTAAAAAAGCTTAGTGATCTTTGTCGATAAGATTTTAAACCTTCTCGTTAAAAATATATTATATTTGTACAGTTACAACTTTGGCTGGCCTGTTCCCTTTTAAATTAACTATAAACTAAATTAATTAGAGACAACAAGCAAACAATACTGTTTACTAAAAACAACAAAATTAAATTTAATGGACTCCACATTTAATAATTTCGATTACGACAACTGAATATTATTCGCTTCCATGTTCAATTAACTACGCGGGATATCGTAGTTTGTTAGATAAAATCAAAGTAGAGAAGTATATGTACGACCACTGCTTTGCTAATGGAATACCAATTAGCGTTTCCCAGCAGTTTCTGGTTTCAGCGCACTTATTTAATTTAATTCAGATGTACATTATTGAAAGAATACGAGATTCCAATTGCCCGAGAATTAATAGAAAATAGAGAAAACACGGTTTAAATTTAATATTGTTGCGCTATAAGTACGGTCTAGAATTTTATTCCTTTAGAAACGTTAAAAGCATATTGCTGAATTAATTAATGCAATAATTGAAACGGCGCATTGAAAATTGTATTGTTTTGGTTTTTTTTTCACACACTTAGTAGTTTTATTATTAAATTTATAAAAATGGAAGATTTAAGCGTATTGTATTTATGAGATTTAGTTCAAATAACTGTTGTATCGTTAATACCCGAGTTATTTGTGTGATTTTCTGTATCATTGTAAACAATTAAGTATTAACTCGATTTCGTGTACACACCGGCATAAGTTGGAAAAAATCTAAACAGATGGTAGTTCAGAAGATGAATTGAATACACTAGGTTTATACGTTCTGAGAATAGTTTCCGGGATATTTTGGGAAAATGTAAACAGTTAAAAAAATGTATTCATTTAGCATATAATACAAATTCACTCTTACTGGCTTACAGTAGACTTTTCATTGAAATTTTTAGAAAGTAGATAGCCTGAAAAGAATGTGGTGAAGGTAAATGATTAAGGAAGATAGAATTGTATTGTACTCTAATATTATTACGTGCATGATCTAGTCTACATTTCCATTATTTTAAAATTAGGCTAGTAAACAAGTAATAACTTTTAAATTTTAAGATATGATGGTGTGGTTTACTATAATCACAAAAGCTGCATATATGATGAGTGTTGTCTCACTTTAATATCGTTTTCAGACTCTAGTTAGAATCTTGTACATTTACATTGTGATATTTATATCATTACATGCTGCTTTGAATTTTTGCGCGTTACTTTCGAAGGCTACGGTTTCGTTAACGACATAAAAATAATTTTGGTAACATATAAAATCTTTTCTGGTCCGTTCTGATGATAATTTCATTCGTTGAGAAAGAGTAATTCGAAAAATTTAATTCACATTTCTTATTATTACAAAAAACAACAGTCGTTGCCAAGAACCTTCCAAAATTAGAATAAAAAGCATTGCACCGAAATACGTGTTCAACTCTTTTTCTTGTGTATATTTTGACCTAGTATACTAAAAAGATACCAAGAGAGAAAAAAGGCAATTTTAAGCAAAATATCAGGATATTATTTTAATCTTGATACAATACGTATAAAAACTGAAGTTAGTGAAACAAAACGTGTCTGGCTGTATGCCAGACTATTGATAAAACTTGTCTCTCCTCTGCATTATAACAGCAAAAATTATATAAAACTAGTTGAAATCCATCATCTAGTCAGCTTGCGCCTGACGAACGGTAGATCTAACGTGTATTTTTATTTTAAAACTGTTATTTTTTTAACTTTTCTGAATCAATTAACATTATTGTCTTAAAATAGTCCAATTACATGTTTTTTTTTCGTGTTTGATTAGAAAAATAGGTAAAAGAATAAATGGTCTATTTATTGGAGAATAAATGTAAATCCTACTGAATCCCACTACATCATTAGCTTACAATGTTTAGAATACTATCTCGGTCTTTTTTAACGTTCGTATCGCATGCACCCACGCATTGTTTATAGCAATTTTTTCTTTTACTTGGAAATCGTTAAAAGGATATGTAGGAGTTAAATATCGAGTTCTATATTTATAAAAAAAAAATAGAATAAAGGTATATTTAAGGGCGTTTGTAAAAACAATTACTAATTTGCTTTAAAAAAATGTAGCCGTTGTTTTCATTTTCTATTCAACTTCTTTGCAAATGACTAGAGAAAATTAAATTTGGTTATCTCTTTATTGAATTAATGCAGAATCTTTCGACGTTAATGTCGACTTTCAGGGTAAACCAAATTGCTAACAATATATCAAGTGTTGCATCTTCGAAATTGTTTTATTGGCTTAGTGGTGAAGTATTGCTAGATCGCTTCAGACTAGCATTTTGATATTTTAAAGGCATTGAAAACAGTCTCAAAACATTTAGGCAGGAAACGCAATGCAATACAAAAACACATGAAAGGTGGAACATGTATCACTCAATTCTAGAATTAGATGTGGCGAAAATGTATTTGTAATAATGTTAAGTTTATATGGATTTAAGCTTTTCCATTTCCTCGCCTTACTATTGTCAACAAACTAAGCATGCACTCGTTTATGCTTTGTCTGTTGTGTTCAATACACTCGTTATAGACCTTAAAAGATGTTATTCGTTAAAATAACAAAAAGGTGCCGTTTACACCGTAGGAAAAAGTCTTTAGAACCGAGTACAAAAATGCTCATAGTGGTTGAATTTACAAACACACACAAGGCATTTTTGTAGAATTCTTGATCATGCTTCGATTTCCCTAGCAGGAATATTAGGATTAGAACTAAATTTACACTCATGGATATTTAGTGATACCGACTTTACATTTAGAAAAAAAAAATTGCGGCAAAACCTACTACCGAGATATTTAAAATGGATTGGTATTTCCAACATCCAACAATAATCTGCTAACATACTGGGACTGCGCCTGATTTTATAGCGATTTTCCATTCTGGATATATCCAGGTGAGGTGTCTCCCTATGTTAATCATTAATGGTTCTCAAATTCATGGGAACGAAATAAAGGTGAGAATGTAAATAGTGGTGTTCGATTGACTTCGCAATGTTTGATACGTCGATAATAGTAGAAGTGCTTGTACCAAATCGTTGCAGTTATTTGTGTTATAGTTATCAAAAAAAAATCACATAGTACTAATATATCTATGCCATGATTTGTAATACTTATCTCTTAATACTAGATGTATTTCCACTTTTAGGTCAATGAATCAGAAACCAAGCAATACTAATTTATTCCAAAAGACGAAGAGGGAATTACAGTAAAATTTTTAACCAGTTGCCGAGTTACTGACAGATTTCTAATTTAGAAAAAGTAGTAAAAAAGAATCTGTTAACTTACAGTTTTATTTTTGTACCAGTTTTTGTTACTTTTTTTAATCACAAATACGTCAATAACTTGGCAATAGCGTGACAGTTATTACTGTAATTTAAATTTATAAATTCTGTGTGTAATTAAAAGAATATATGCATTAAAATTATAAAATAGTTAGCCATTGTCCTATATGTAGAATTTCCTACCACCCCATACTAGTCGTGGAACCTTAACATTACCGATATTCTACATCCTTAGGGAGAAAGCAGTAATAACATATGTGGTTAACCCAAAAGATTTGAGGGTAATAGAAACTAAATAATTTTTGTTTTGTTATGTAATCTCGAGAACTACCTCTCTTCATTCAAACCGTAGATTTGCAAATAGGAACCTTGGACCTGTTTGAATATATTAGTGCTGATTTGTATGGAATTTAAGTAAGGGCACTGACATAGTGTGCTGTTGATGAATTACTTCAACAGATACGTTGAATTAATTCGTTGGTTATCAACGTTTAGTCGTAATTATAGAAAAACCATTTCACACTATACATATGAATTATCATTTACACGTGTCTGCGGATGGGATAACCCTTATTTCTCTGAGTATAAGAATAGACTTCATTTACTGTTAATTAAAGGCACTCTATAAGAAAAACATTCTACCTTTTGGAAGTAATCTAGGGAATAATGTAATCAAAGAATCAGAAAAAGCTGCATTAGATGCAATAGAAAACAAAAACTAGTACTGTTTTCGTCCATCTCATCAACGATGATTGCAACTTGTGTTCATTTAATAAAAATTTGCTACATAAAGTAGGAAAGAACTGAAAGCTCGAACTATTGTTGGACTTGGAAAATCCCCTTCCATGCTTTTCATGTATTATTCGACGACTCAATGAAGAGCAAGAAGAGCGCTTTTACAAGTATATAAAGATCATGCAGAATAGGAGACTATCCAAAATAGGTTTTGGAAAAGTGATTATGACATTTCCTCGAGTGGAAAAACGCCAAAAACTTTTGGCAGTTTTGTAGTCAGACTATTAGAATTGCAGCAATTCAAGCGATAAATCTGTGACATCAACGCGAATGTTGAGCAGTTATCTACAATATATAATTTATTACCTTCTGCAACAAAATATTGATATTTATTGTTTTAATTTTGTAATTCAACAGGTTAACAGGTTGAATTACGTTGAAGCAACGTCTGGTGTTTCTTGCAAACATTTTAAGATGCGTTTTTGAATTTGTACTGTCACCATAATTATGAATTGTTAATAAGCCAATTGGCCAAAGGTATTCCAATAAGAAAAAGGGTAATAAGCTTCATATGTCTATTTTGCTTAAATTTGAACTATTCAACAATCATCATTTTAGATGAATAAAGTACACAATATGTTATCTTAAGAAATTGGAGCGTCTTTATGTACAATCTGCTTGATAATGGTGGTCTCTCTTGTTGGTGTTTCAAGTTTATGATTTCGTGAATGGTATCATGTTATACCCAGTTGATAATAGATTATCTTATATGAAGATTATAGCCAAATTATTTCCTTACTAACAAGGGGTAAGCAGGGGTACCCCACAGTTTGATACTGGGACCAGTACTATTTACATATTTAATAATAGCACTTACAAACCTAAATGCCTCTGATGATGAATATTTATTGCATTGCAGTTTATTGTACATACTTGACAAGACCTAAATAATATTTCCTACTACAATCACAGAACCTTTTTTAGAAGTTCCTTTCATGCAATATAAAATGATTAACGAATTAGGAATAAATATAAGAAAGTGAGATTCTTACCATATCGTAGGTAACCAACTTTTCTGGAGTCGCGGACAGCTGATTGTCGAAGTAGTTGATCTCGGTGAACCGGTTAACGATGAGGGTGCTTGGCGCGGTCAAGTGGCTAGTGTACATATGAGGGGCGCATTGGGCGCAGGGGCAGGGCGCTGGCAGTGTAGCTTGTGCTGCTGCGGTCGCGGCTGCTGTAGCTGCTGCCTGCTGGTATACCGGTGGTGCTGCTATTTCGGGACAGGGCACGGGACAAAGGGGCACTACGTAAGGGATTTGGGCGGGTGCGTTCAGAAAGTACGTCGTGATTGCTTGGGATAGACCGCCGTCGGTGTAGATCAGACAGCGAACTTGTTCGCCGTACTTACTAACCGCGTTATTTCTTTGAATAATAATGTCAAACTTTCTTATATCCTAGATATATGTTCCTACAAATTTACTTTCCTAAAATTGTTTCGTCTGATTGTACAGGTTACACGATATCTCAGCTTTTATTTTCCCTTTTTTTGTTTCTATATTTCGATTGTCGATTTAATTTGATTACAATAATAAAAAGTATTGCACGATTGTCAGAATTTCTTTAAAACTTTCTCTTAGCGACTAATATAAATATTTTTCTAAACGTATGTAATCTATTAATAAGAATATAGTTCCTTTTCTTTTATTTACTTAATAGAATTTAAAATTAACTGAGCAATATAACTTTGATTTTTAATAAAATATTATTTACTGAGATTCTACAGATATGTTCTTATATATAACAATTTTTTTAAATTTTAATTTAATTTAAAACCTAGTAGTTAATATTCTAGATATGTATATATTTTTTAAATATTATTTTATTTATAAACAAATTAATACTGAATACGTATATTTGAATTGCAATTAGCACAACCTTTGATATTTTCCTACTTCTCGTTTAATTTTTAAATTTCAGATAATTAAATTAAATTAATAAAATCAAATTTATATACGTTATATACGAAAAATTGAGGATGAATGAAAATATGCGTAAATATGATTGTCCGAAAGATATGCTTCAATTTATAATTGAAACGTTGTAGGAAGAAATAAAATTCTTTTTTTTTATAACAGTAGCTATATACACACTTTTTTTAGTGAATGATTGTCATCTAGGATTACACAAATATATTTATAATAATAATATATATATTATGAAAATGTATTTTTTTCTGTGATATTTTATATATTACAATAATATTAGATAATATTGACTTGATTGCGAGTTTTCGACGTGCGTCAACAAATGTGTCACACGTCAATTTTTTATATATTTTTTATTATAAATTACGCTAAATTTATCAATAATAGTATATAATAAATATTTTTATATTAAATATAATATGATATATATGTATATATTGCACTGGGCCCTTTTTATCAGAATGAAGCTCGGTTTTATTTTTCTTTACGTTTTTTTTAAATTATTTAATTGATTCAAATTTAATTTTTGAGGACGGTGTTACATCAATGTGCTAGAATACAATTAAAATTGCAGCACATTCGCCGACTATACTTCCTCTCTGTTTTTGTTCACTCGGATTATGTACTACACAACGTTTGTGTTCAGTATATAGGTAGCAAGTTAGAGGGGGTCAAGAAACTCTCTTGGTCTATCCTCCAAGCTGGCTAACCGTAAATTTCAATGCGCGCATGTATTAAGGTTATTATTATTATTACAAGTTAGTTAAAAATATTTTGTTTTTTTTCACTTATATATATACAAAGATAGATAAGGATAGATTTACATTTACTTATTTAATTATTATTATAATCTAATATATGTATATATATAATTTCTATATTATTATTATTATTATTATATTACTAATTGTAATGCTTATACACTTAAGGTTATATAAGCACAATTGATTTTTTTAGTGATTGTCGTAAATTCTTGTTGACAAGACGCTTGTCTGGTCTATGCCGCCTTAAAACTGTTGAAATAAATAAATTACTTATATTATTAATATATGAACAACAATAAATAATAATACGTTCGATTATTTAAATTTTTTCGATTTTTTTCTATCTCGTCTTGTAAAATAGAAGTTATCCTCTTTCAAGATTTTTGTACTAGCGGTATTTCTTTGCGTTATAAATATATATAGGATTTGAAAGGTTTTTAAATAAATAAAATAACACCCTTTCAAATGCTATAAAATTGAGTTAGTACAAGAAGAGAAAATTTTCTGTTTATTTTTTTTATTAAATATTTTAATTTGATTTTCTTTTACACAACTAGCAACAATACAAGTAACATACAATTTTCAATCTCCCACTGAAAGTTACTCTTTTGATACCTTGATTAGAGATAATATATAAGATTATTACCTTAATTTGTTTGGGCTCCCCTTTTTTTGGATGTTTTTCGCAAAAAAGGACACACTAAACGATGCAGTTATACTCTTGTTGCTCTTTCTCGATTTCGCTTTCCTTTCTCGATTTATTATTTTCGGTTTACTGGATGTTGTATCTAAACGAGATGCACTCGGTCTCTAAGATTTTTTTAATATCTTTTATATTAGAGATTTTGACGAGAATAATAGACGATAGATAGACTTTTATATATTCATAGATCAAAATTAATCGGAATAGATGTTTTATTTTTATTAAAATATTATTATAAATTATATCAAATAACGATAATTATAATAAAAACGAATCGTAAGATTTGACAGCTTAGATAGACGCGGCGTTCTTTAAATATTTCGCGGTTCTTGAATGAAATATTTTCCTGCGATTATTTTTGCGTATTCTCCTCTATCTGGATATTTATCGCTATATATTTCGCAAACACTGATTGGATCTTATTTTGTTTTTAAATTCTTTCCTTTTATTTTACTGAATTTCAAATTTAGTTTGAGAACACCCGGAAAAAGGATAATGTTATGACTGATAGGATGCGATATGATGGGTGATTTGTGACGTCGTTAGCGTTGAAGGACCGGTGACGGAATATAGAGTAAAAATAGTAGTTCGTAGGAAGTTGAGAGGTTTTTTGGTGTGGACCGCCGCACTCGCTGGCTTTTTAGCCCGGACTGCACGGATCCAGTACACAGGCGAGGAGCACCTCGACGACCGGCTGTCGAACCTGCGCAATCCTGCCCTCGCGCGTTCATTTTCTCCGTCTCTGTTATTCGAAACGGCGTTCCTCTCTCTGGTTTTCTGGCTATGTGAGTGCGCGTGCGAGTCTGCTCTATGTGTCTGTTGTATGGCGGGAGAGCTTAAGAAGTAGTGTTGTTACTCGTTGGATTTTGAATGTGAGAACTTGTATGTGTGCGTGTGTGTGTGTGTGTGTGAGTACCGGTATACAGCCTATCATAAAATTATTAGGCGATTCCGCGGTTTACAATCTCAAAAATATGATCAATTACGGCAATCCTAGGAGGAATGTAGAATTGCGGAAACCAAGACCTCAAGTTCGGATTATTTTTCTAATTTCGCAGCTTCCTTTACGTCAAGTTCAACGTGAGATAATTTAGATTGGTGAAATAGTGTGGTTTTCTTGTTCTTTCGTGATTCAATAATGTTTAGCTGTCTATTTATAAAACTTATTCAGTTTCTAGTTTAGTTTAGTCAATGCATTATCTGATTTATTTTATATACAACTGAATAATTATATTTGGAGATAATAACTTATGCTTTATAAGGCAATAATATAACAATTTCAGTTAATGCCAATGAAATGATTTACAAAATTCAACGAAATTTAGCTAAAAATTTCCCCCCAAAACATCTAAATTATAATTATAGTGGTTACATTTGCGACACATATTAAAAAGTGCGTTGTTTAATGTAAAATAAGTGTTGGAAACTGAATTCTTCAAATTGATAGCTGCTCTAACAATAAATTCCGGTAGAAAAGCTGACCTTAATAAAATTATTACAAAACAACGTTTTATGAACGGATAAAATCGAAACAATTTCTATCACATAAGTGTACCGAAATTAAATTATTATAGTAGATGAGCATACATTTCTTCCCTTGAGCATGTTAAAATGAACATCCTACAATTGTGACTATACTATTACATAATATTCTAGTCTATTCTACAAAAGAGTAGCAGTTTCAAGATTGTAAAGATCTTCCATAGATCTCATAATAAATTTTCAGCATTTCCGTTCATAGGCAGTTAAAAGAATAAGCAAAGATTATATCCAAGACTTCACGCGTAAGTGTACCAACATTTTTTGAGAATTACGAAGCGAATAATTTTATTTCTTATTTAAATTTTAATCAAAACTAGAAGCCATGAATAACTTATCACGTACAGGTCACAACACATCTTTACCGCAAAAGCAAAGTCTTATTTGGAGAGTAACTGTTGTGACGTTGTGACGAGAATAGGAGAGAAAAGTTTTATTTAAATCGTAGCTGTATCAACGCAGTTTGAAACAGAATAATATACTCGTTATGTAACGTTGTCCTGATGAAACAGCACACCACGTCTGAATTTTCTCCTCCTACTTTGTTTGATGCACAGTTTTGACATTCAAGCAGCATAATATTGTCAGTTATAGTCTCACTACGTGGTAAAATGTCGATAAGGATAATTCCTTCGGCATCCCAAAAAACTGTGGCGACGATCTTCCCCGCAGTTGTTGAACGAAACGTTCGAGGGGGTGGCGAATTCTTGTGCCTCCATTCCGTGTTTTTCCTTTTTGGTTAAGGATCATAATGGTAACCACAGATTTCATCCATAGTAACGAATCTTGATGGGAAGTGTTCAAGATCTTGCTTAATGATTTGTCTTTGAAGTGATCTATCGAATGCGCTTTTGTTCTAGCGTCAACAGTTTCGATACCCATCCATCCCACCTTTTCGAGACCTAATTTTACATATAAAATGCCACAAGTTTGAGCTATGAATTTTACAGTAATTCGTCTATCTTTCAGGACCATGTCATGGACCAGATTAAAGTTTTCTTTGCTAACAACAGTTTTCGGCCGTCTAGCACCAACATATTGTTTACAGATCTCTCTGCTAAGTTTAAAATCCTTTTCCCAATTCTTCACCACCTGATATGAAGATGCAGATTCACCTAGTACTTGTACCATATCCATATGAATTTCTTGTGATAAACCTTTCTTACAGAGATATTTCATAATTCTTGTGACTAATCGCAACTAATTGAGAATTAAGTGACATTAGTAACTACTATGAAAAACAACTTCATCGATATTGGGAACAATAATATGTGCACTGGCTTCTGATTTATTGCTGCTTTCATATAAATGTTTTGATTTGGTTGTCTTACTTAATAAGTCTAGAAAAGCCATTGAAGTAAAATTAGTAAAAAGTACCAAACTCAAACTTATAATTAGTGACCATCCTCTCTAAAGATATCTCACCAATTCGCTTGGGTGTCTGGCAAAACAAACAAAACAAACTAATTTAAATACAACCAGTTATCAAAGAAAATTATATTTGTTTCAGATTCACTGAAATAATAGATTTTTAATTTGTAATTTTTTAAATCTGAGAGTGGCAGATTATCTTAACTATGATATATATTGGGAAACCTCAAAGTGCGTTAGTGCGCTATTTATTTGCTTGAAAGGTAATACTACTCTCATTCACGATTCATTACGCATTATAGTTCGTCTTTGACGCGAATTTATGTTGTGAAGAGTTGAAGTATCAGGAACAACGTATCATCTGAGGCACCAATGACTATATATTGGAAGCTACTCTTTATCTTTTATTCGCAATAATTTTAACCTATTAATATTATATTTCTCAACTCAAGTTTCCGATGTAATGTTTTTCAGGTGCTCTACTTCACACTTGCCAACACAAGCACAAATCTGACTAGTCAGCTGATAGTACCTAACTGCAAACATAAGGAACTCTTATTGATGATGTTGCATACAAAGATCCGTTTCCCAACTTCGTGTTTTCTGATGTAACAATTACAAAATAATGCAGCAATTTAGCATATAGTTATTTTTAATTTTATTATCCACATATTAGGAAAGAAGAGGTTCTGCGTAATTTCTATTGCAGGATATTTATCACCGTTATGTAGATGACCACTTTCCTATCAGCATAAGTGCATTGCGAGCGGTACAATCACATAAATATGGTCTAATCACATCATACGAGTAAATAGTTTCCTAAACTGCTACTATTAGTAGCGTAGAGTGTAGATGTGCGTGATCCGACACACTTCGCATGGCTTTTTTGTTTATTATAGTCATAATTAATAAGCTTAGGAAGATGGAAAATTTATTAAATAATTTTCAGAAAAATAAAAACACCCAAATATTTTGGAAAGCGTATAAATTAAAAAAAAATGCTGGTTTTAAACAAGATATCATTAAAACATACGAGTACTTAGAATTATATGCTATTACGGAACTTCAAGATCTCCTTGCACCATTCTTCTTTGTAATTTTTATCGAAGTATTTGCGACCGGACAAACGTGTTTTTTTTTGTATTGATATGAAGTAGTTGTTTGATTTTTGCAAGTTTACTAGTAAAGAATGGTCTAACTTAAACAAAAAGAAATACAAATGTTACATTTTGAAAACTAAACAAAAAATTATCTTTTTTAATGGAAAACCTTTTAAAGTGAAGCTGCATGAAAAACATTAGGAAAAGTATTATCATAGTCTTCCATGCCAACTGAAAGATTCTTGAGTTACTTAGAAATAACATGCAAAGTTTACTGTTGCAAGGCTAGGGTGATTTGGCTAACATTTAAATTTAGATAGTTGATTAAGTTTTCTAAAACTTCTTACAGTTATAAAAGTTCTTACACTCTTTAAATTAAGGCATAAGGCATAAGCAAAGCAAAATTTTTCCACCACGTCTAGATTTAGAGTTGTAATCATATTCCGCTAGTAGATAAATAATAATTGTACATATTTACAAATTTTGTTCAACAAAAATATTGATAAGTACAAAAATCTTGACGTAACAATACTAGAATGTTTAATTAGTATCAAGAATAGAAAAACACTAAACAGGGTTATTTCCTCTTTTTACGTTGCCTGTTGTCTTCTCGAATGAGAAACCAGCAATAATCTTCCTGCATAACGGGATCGTAGCTACCTTGATATCGTTTTTTCATTTCTACAATATCTTGATGGAATCTATATCTTTGTTCGTCACTCAGTTTTCCTAAATTAGCAGGAGAGAAATTCAACTGTGACTGCAAAAAATGAACTTTCAACGATATTTGGCACCCTAAATTTCTATAGTTCTCTAGCAAATTAATTACGATATCTTGGTAGTTTGCACTCTTTCGATTTCCCAGAAGAAGTCCATACTGCCAGTTCTAAATCATTCATGGATACGTTCAAAATGTTCACCTTTGAAAAGCTTACTAATTTATGGACTAATAAATATTCCTTTGCGAACTTTTGCATCAGAAAACTTTGGAAGTTTAATCTTTAAGTATTTAAAACAGTTGCTTTCTTTTTCTAGAGCATTCACAAATTTGAGTTTATTACAATACTTGGATCATTGTTACTTCAGATTTTTAATCGGCAAAGTCCAAGCTAATTATATATTTCTAGATGTTAAGTTAATAGTGACCGTTCAAATGTTGTATGTCTAAATAATTTCAGAGCAATATTCAACACAACATTCTCTTGTGAATATAAAAATAGTCAGTTTTGGTATGCAACAGTTGTTAAGGTACAAAGGTGCTATACACATTTCGTTTGAAAAGATAAATAGTATTATAAATTTTCTCTTATATAATACTGTAATTGTAGCTTGATAATTTTGCTAAAGCCTGTAGATTTTCCTAGTGTGCTTTATAAGCAATGGGACGTAGTGCGGTGTGGTGAGGTGTGCGCTACAGAAGGTGTACACATCGATACAACCTGATGCATGCAGCGAGCTTCAGCGTCGACCAGCAGCGCTTTACCTGTATGCTTTCCGCTGGATAGATATAGTACAAGCCGGATGGTTGACGATGGCGAGAGAGAATATCTATCTTCCGTCTGAGCTTCGGGCGGGAGAACAGCGGCGCGCACGTAATCTCTTCACCCGATTCGTTTCTCTGAACGTGCGCTGGTCGCGATTCCATTTACGATCGGGATTTCAGAATGCGGCGCGCGCGGACCATCCCCCTACCGGCCGACGGCCCGCTGGCTTTAATTACGTTCGGTAAGGGTTTCCGAATAAGGAGACGGTCGCCCTTTACCTCGTGAGCTGCCACGTACAATGATGGTCAATTCTGGTGTCGTGATTTTAGTAAATTTTACATTTATATAAATATTTGGAAGAACATATAAAGAAAGTTTTAGATTTCAGCGTTAATATTTGTTTTACATCATATGTGCACAAGAGTATGTATGTATATACAGTGTTATGCACAAAATTCATAAAACGTACAATTTTCATTTTTGAAAAAATGCAAAAACACATCAAACAGTTTATTTTATTCCGCGTCTTTTAAGATAAGTCAAAAAAATAAAACGTCAAATTTGTCAAAGTTATGATCAATGTTTTTTTTTTATAGGAAGCTAGTTTTTTTGCATTATTTGATAAAGCTTGTTTTTCTGCATTATAAAAAAAATAATTGAAATAGGGGGTCACATAAAAAAAAAACGAGAAAATTAATAAAAAGCGAAATAAACTTAATTTTAGTAATAACTTTTAAATTAACTAAACAGTCCATTAAACCAAAACTATTTCTTATAGGAATTGTTCAAACCATGTCCCGTCCACTATCTAACATAGGCCACGACGATGGTAGACCTGATTTACAGAGTTTTCGATCATCTGCGGAGTTATACGAGTCATTTCATGTCTAATTCGTTCCATTAAGTCTTCTAAATTGTCTGGTCGGTTAACGTAGACCTGACTTTTTAAATGTCCCTACAGAAAAAAATCAAGAGGGGTTAGATCAGGTGACCTAGGTAGCCACTGCATTGGTCCACGTCTTCCAATCCACCTTCCTTCAAACTGGTTATCCAGAAACCTTCGAACATTAACATCATAATGTGGTGGTGCACCACCTTGTTGGAACCAAATACTGGGATCCAAGTTTTCCCTATTATTTGGATCCGGAAATGCCGCAATTAGATCCGGAAGTAGTGCCATACGAAGATGTTCCAAATATCCCTCAGCTGTTAAATTCCCACGAAAGAAATAAGGAGCAATAAATCTTCCCCAGATGATTCCTACCCAAACATTAATTTTTTGGCGGCACTGGGTGTATTTTCTCTGAATCCAGTGGGGATTTTCCCGAGCCCAGTAGCGACAATTGTGTCGATTTACTGTACCACTTAAATAAAACGTTGCCTCGTCTGAAAATACTACACTTTTAAGCAAATTTGGACTTTTGTCACAATGACTCATAAAGATTTCACAAAATTCCAAACGTCTATCCGGATCATCTTCTGAGAGTTCATGAATAAGTCGAACTTTGTATGGGTGCAGTTTTTCTCATTTTTTAAAAACTACAAACGACTGACTAACATTTTGTTGTAAGGCAATTTCTGTTGTACTTGCGTGAGGGTTGTCTTCTACTGACAGCAAAATATCTAACTTTGCATCGTCGCTTATTCCCGGTCTTCCAGATTTTGGAGCATCCCTTACGCTTCCCGTTTCATTAAATTTTGCAACAATTCTGCTTACTGTGCTTCTAGCAATTGGAAGTCTTTCAAGATGTGTTTCGTTAAATAAAGCACATGCTTCTTCATGACTTTGAAGTCCATCGCCGTAACCTACCATCATTAGAATTTCTATCCTTTCTTTTTTCGTTAAAGGAGCTATCATAATAAAATTGGTATGACGCTAATTGTAAGACTGACACTGACAAACAGTTGTTTTATTAAAACAATTGAAAAACTTGATAGAAACAGATGTTCTTACTAGGTAACTTTAAGTTTTAATTCTTTTAATATTTAGTTTTTTTTCATAAATTCAAAATCAAGTTTATTTTGTTTTTTATTAATTCTCTATTTTTTCTTATGTGACCCCTACTTCAATTATTTTTTTATAATGCAGAAAAACAAGCTTTATCAAATAATAATAATAATAAAATAATTTTTGTATTTTTTCTTATCAAACTTGCCGGGTGTAGTCATATTGCGCACATACAGTGTATCTACGATTTTGTGCCCGATGACCGTTAGCACAAACGAGAATCATATATGACTTCTCCAATAAGTGTGACAACCCCCAAAGTATAGTCAACGACGAACATCACTGATGCCCGGTTTTTGGAAAGTTAAAACAGCAGATATCTGTTCGGTATCTGACAACTTACCAAAAATGAGCTTCTCAAACAACAGATAGTGACGTCACGGGAGATATCTGACGTTGTAAGTTATCTGGTCCAACTCCTGGGGTTACCTGTCCTATATAGGACAGTTTTAGTTATTTTTGATTGTCATGATGTTAGACTATACATGCTTTCAAATCAACTTGAAATGTTGGTATATTTATTACATTATTTACATCATTGCTTACTTCTTTGTTACTATATTGTGCGGTTAATGTAGCAGTTAATGTATCTTTGAGTTATAAGTTCTACAACTAAAACATGGAAAGTAACGAAGCTTCTTCCTCGTCATCGTCAGAAGTGTGGTTCAAGCACACACCAACACAAAACATCACAAACTATTAAAAACAAAAGTTACTAGATATTTCTACTTACAGGAACATATATTTTGTGTGAAAGGTTATCTGTTCCATATACGAAAGATACCAGAGGATTGCTTTCACCTGTATCTACAAGATATCTCTTACGTACCAGAAACCAGGCATGAAACTTGTTATGAGTTCTGTTCGACGGATGTTAGTTAGACGGAATCGCATACCGTATGGCTCAGCGTCTAACTCAAATGGATGGCTACATCAACCGCCACACAACTCGATCTCTAGGGTTTAAACGGCCTGATGTTGTCATATAGTCCCTTATTTCGTCCAAGATGATGCACATACCCTGCTAATAGTCAATCAGGAGCGCTACAGAGATATTATTATTGCCCCTTTAGTGCGAGATTCGCACACTTTTTGCTGCGCAAGAACCCTGCTACTGCGACGTACAGTAGCTAACCCAGATGGAGTTACAGCTCATATGACGAGGGAGTTTTTTACTCTTCTGGGATAACACTTTGGAGATTACATAATTTGTTGTGGAACGGAATTTCCGTTCCCTGCATACTTCCCATATATATATATGTCACGGTTCCGGATGCCTACTATGGGGCATGCTGAAAGAATGCGTTTTCGGATCAGATGATCCACCTGGAAATGTTCTCGAATTACGGGAGATGATACATTCATTTCTTTAACAATCTAAAACATTGTTATGGAAAAGATAAGACGCGAGGGTGCACATTTTGAACACATGCTGTACCAACCGATAAGAATTTAGGTCATTGTTTGAGACTAACTATGTACTTAAATCAAAAACATTTGTAAAGTGTTTCATATCTTGAAAAATAGGGAAATATTTATCTAATCTTTATGCTGACGTTGTTCCACAAGTTCGTTAAGTTGTAAAATAAGAAGTAATTTAAATTCCTCTTGCAAAGTTCGTTTATATGCGATGGACATCATTTTTAAAGCGACCTTGGAAAAAAATTTTGTCAAGCCAATTTTTGATGGGATACTTTGTAACGTTAAGGGTGATGGAAGTTTTCTTAATTTATTTATTATTGTATCTAATAATTCGGTACGAATACAACGAGTTATGAAAAGTAACAGATACTACAGTCATAACGTTTCTAGCATATTACATTATCCTAAAGTTTTGTTTCAAAAATATATACATTTGTCGCTTTTTTATCAAAATAATACTCTCTTAAATCAAAATTAGTTGTAAACTGTCTCGTAACATGTTAAATATTTGTGTAATCGGCGTAATCTCAACTACACGTTGTTCCACAGGAGATTAAAAATGAAGATTTAAAGAGCACCACAAATGCATGAGACAACTATACACGGCAAAGGACACTAAATTTTAACCCGTAACTTAGTTTCATTCGTAATACAACGAACTGTTATCTTTGATACAGCGGACTCAAATTCGTAATAACACACAAATGTTTGTCCCCGAAAAAAACCATTCTTAAATTAAACAACCTGTCTTGTTTATTCAACCTCAAATCTAATTATTTCGTATTTTTTTAAGATTCGACTCCCTTTTCTTACGAAACACTGACAATGTTCTACAGCATATACCTTTTGCCCGTTCTTCTTCTGTTTGTCCCCGTTTAAAGCAATTATCCTTTACTTTTTCGTTTACACAAGATTTTCTTCAAATTAAATACCTACACAAAAGCTATCTTTTAATTTTCTTGACTGTTTGCATTTTTTATTAGTAATTTTCCGTCGGTGAAATTAGATTTTCCTGAATTACTTCGCAAATAGTGGCGGTTATTATGTCCTCACTCTAAAATAGAATTTGATGAAATTGTACTGTGTAGTAGAGCGTAGACAATTGCCCTTTCTTTCGAAAAACTCTTAACATTGGGGTCTGCGTTTTAATCTTATCACTGGAAACTTTTACTGAAAGGTGAATTTATTTTCTAATGACTTTAGCTACGTATCACCGTAGTATAATTTCATTCCGTTGCTATCAGTCGGATGTTGATTTATCTAAGCGTAAAAGCATATCTGTCTCACAAATTGTTATAAATTACATAATTGAGATAACACTCACGATTATCGTTCGTTCATTACGCATTAAGCGCAAAATAAACATATACATACAGTACTGTGCAAAAGAAAGAGGCATCCTGTATATTATACATGAATGTTCTTAGTTAAAAATGTATATAATAAATCGCGAAATACTATTAACTACAAGTTAAGGCATTTTTATTAGTTTTTTTTTTATATTCAGACACTTCTGAAGACTTCACACTTGCTTTCTGTATGTGTGTATGTACTCAACAGAGTTCTAAGAAATTTTATTGTTCACACAACTACTGCATATTCTAAAAAATGTTTTGATAGCATTTTGCAATTTAAATTCAGGGCTCGATATTTTTTAGTAGAAAAAAAGAATCTCGTAGAAACAAAATTCCCGTACACTGACAAAAAAGATGTTGTTAGGAGAACAAAAGGTTATTGTTTTTGTTTTTAAGCAGGAAATGCAAAAAATTGAAATTATTGTAAAAATAAAATGTGCCTTGAATTGGGACAAATCATCAATTTGTATTCATATTGGAATAAATCAGTGTTAGTCTTGCATGTATAGAATTTCACTGTAGTTTTAGATTAACACATTTTGCATTGAAATAATCAATTTTTTTCAAGGTATAAAGTATTAAAAAGTATGCCCTATACGAAATGCACAAAAGTCTTAATCACCGTGAGTCTGCAAATTGATGGTTGTGGAGATACGAAATATGTTATGATTATAACAATTTTTTATTATGTACAAACAAGAAAATAATGTAATTTATGAACAAAGAACAACTACGTCTAAAACTTCTGCCTGATATCATTATGTTGGATCGACATTTGTTTGTCTTTGATTCGAAGGGAATGTCATTCAACAGATCATTTATTGTATTCTGCAGAACATTTAAATAAATAGCGAAATTGGCACCTCTACAAACATTCAATGAAATATGTATCTGATATCATAGTCTGCTTACTTTCGTTGATTCACATATGTGAACTATATAAATTGAAATTAACAACTCAATTTCGCGTGAACATCATTAAATAAAAAGAATATATTTGAAATACAGGGTTTTTTGGATACCTTTCACGATTTGTCATTTGTGATTCATTATTTATCAAATGACATTCACTCTTTTATTTGTCTTTCACTATTTGTCAACAACATTCGGGTCACAGACAGCAAAAGCTTAATGAAGCTCAAAAGGAACGAATATGTGATTGGATTGACGAGGATTGTACACTTAAATTTCGTGATTTACAAGCAAAGACTCTTCGCCACTGGCCCGACATGCAAATATCTATATCAACAATTAACAGGGCTTTAAAAGAATTCCATTATTCTATGAAACGAGTGACGTGCATACCAGAAAGAAGAATACACCAGCTATAATACAAAATCGTTTTGATTATGCAATTGAATACAACAGAATTATGCACGAGAGACAAAATTTTTTTTATTGATGAATTTGGTATAAATATTTACTAAAGAGTGTTGGTAGATCTGCCAGAAATACTCCAGCATGTTTACGTAAAGCCCAAGTTAGAGGACGAAATTATTCAATTGTAGCTGGAATGAATTTTAATTCGTTATATGTATTTATTTCAAATACAGGATAGACCATACAACGTGGAACATTTTTCAGAGTATCTGTTAAATTTGATTAATCATTTTTGTGATGATAATATCGTGGGAGCTTATCTTATAATGGACAATGTTCGCTTTCACAAAAACGCTGCAGTACTAAATCTTATTCAAGCTCATAGCCACCATGCTGTATTTATTCCGGTGTATAGCCCATTCTTGAATCCAATTGAGGAATTGTTTAGTCAATGGAAAAATTACATCAAGAGGTCACAGCCAAGAAATGCGGATGAGATATATCAATCCATCCACAGAGTATCAGAAAATATCACTCACGAACACTGCCTTCACTACATACAACCTATGGAGTCCTACTTAGGCGATTGTTTACGAAGAATCGAAATTCTTTCCTAAATTGTACTTGAATGTTTAAGAATTTCATTACTTATTGTCTATTTTACATAATATGTTTCGTTGGTTCTAATAAATATACATGAGTTCGATTGCTTTCTATTATTTTATTTGCATAAAAATAGAGAAAATCATTTGACAAATAGTGAAACAGTTTTGATAAAAGGGAATTACAATTGACACAAATTTGACAGTTATTAAAGTCATTTGAAAATTAGTGAATTACAAATGACAAATCGTGAAAGGCAACTGAAAAACTGTAAAATGTTAGTTCTTACCATTATTCTGTAAAAAGCAGCGATAGCATGCGTATCTCTACATCTCCACTCCATTAAAAGATGCGCCAAAAATGCGTTTTATCGATATCATCCTGGATGTCCGAAATTGTTAATATAGTAAAGTGTACAAACTAAAGTATTATTTACAAAATTTTCTTTTTGTTTAAAGCTTTCACTATTGTATTACACTACCTTAAAGTTGAACGTTCCGATTATTCCCGAGGAAAGCCTACACGTGTGTATTGAATATGCAGTGAAACAAGTTAATACTTTATCAGTATTTTTATTTATCATATTTATTTATCATATCACATTCATTCATTTATCATACTCATTGTAACAGGTATTTCTTTTACGTTTTGGAATTACAGTTTCCTATTAAAAAATGCATTAGTTTATTTTAGGTCCGTGAAGTTGGCACCACAAAGTGGTCAAAAGTCGACAAAAATGCTAGAAAGGATTGACCATTTATTGACCACTATTCACCATCAGCGATTTCGATTGACCACCTTTTGTTTAGGCTACAGCCGCTATACCCATATTTTGGGGTCTAATGGTGAAAATGCTAAAATTAGCCAATATAGACATTTTGTTCATCGGATACGATTGACCATCGTTTGACCATGTTTGACCACCCTTCACATTTTCAAAATTTTCAAAAATAAAATTTTTTTTTCGAAATTTTTTTTGCTGCAAACTATAAAATTTTGTTGCAGTATAGGATTGACCAACGTTTGACCATGATTGACCACCAAATAATTTTTTTGAAAACTTAAAAATATTCGAAAAAAACGAAAAAAAACAAGTTCATATCTCCAATGAAATGACATCAAACCCGGATAATGTCATAACCTCTTGCGTCGCATTTTTCACAAGTTTCGAGAGGTGGTCAAACGCTGAAAATAATAGAACTTATTGTCTCGTGTCTCTAGACCACAGAAAACTGAAAATTATCGTTTGACCACCCTCTGATTAAATTTTATCCGATCTTAAAGTTACGTATAACAGTTTCAAAGTTTTTCGCATTTTTAACAAATTTTGAGAGGTGGTCAAACGCTGAAAATAATAGAACTTATTGTCTCGTGTCTCTAGACCACAGAAAACTGAAAATTATCGTTTGACCACCCTCTGATTAAATTTTATCCGATCTTAAAGTTACGTATAACAGTTTCAAAGTAAGGTCAACTTTAAGATCGGATAACATTTAACCGGAGGGTGGTCAAACGATAATTTTCAGTTTTATGCGGTCTAGAGGCACGAGACAATAAGTTCTATTAATTTCAGCGTTTGACCACCTCTCAAAATTTGTGAAAAATGCGAAAAACTTTGAAACTGTTATACGTAACTTTAAGATCGGATAAAATTTAACCGGAGGGTGGTCAAACGATAATTTTCAGTTTTATGTGGTCTAGAGGCACGAGACAATAAGTTCTATTATTTTCAGCGTTTGACCACCTCTCGAAACTTGTGAAAAATGCGACGCAAGAGGTTATGACATTATCTGGGTTTGATGTCATTTCATTGGAGAAAACTTGTTTTTGAATAAAAGTTTTCAAAAAAATTATTTGGTGGTCAACCATGGTCAAACGTTGGTCAACTATTTGCAACAAAATTTTATACATTTAAAAATTCGAAAAAATTTTTTTTTGAAAATTTTGAAAATGTGAAGGGTGGTCAAACATGGTCAAACGATCAATCGTATCCGATGAACAAAATGTCTATATTTAATTTTAGCATTGTCGCCATTAGACCCCAAAATATGGGTATAGAGGCTGTAGCCTAAACAAAAGGTGGTCAATCGAAATCGCTGATGGTCAATAGTGGTCAATAAATGGTCAATCCTTTCTAGCATTTTTGTCGATTTTTGACCACTTTGTGGTGCCAACTTCGCAGACCTGTTTATTTTGTAGAATTGTTTGTTTGTATCCGTGCTGAAAATTACACAATAACTACTTTGACTAAACTTTTAACTACCAGCAGGATTTGTCCGAGTTTGTTCATCACATTTGGAAGCTAACATAAAATGCACTGCAACACATAGTTTTCGTTGCATTTCTATATGAAAATTAAAAAATTGCGAATAGGGGCAAGATTGCACATTATTATTTCCTAATGCTTAGCGTAAATGTTTACAATACATTTTTTTAATAACAAGATTTAAAATGAAATTCTATATACGTCCTCTAAAGTACATAATAAAGAATGAAAAATTAAAAAAAATTATACATGCACAGATAGAAAATAGTTTCTCTTATGTTGGTACTTCTGGCATAAACCGTATATAATATCAAAAACACTAGTAAATGATAAGATAGAAAATATCGTTATTAACTAAATTCTTGTTTCCAATTGTTATAATAAAAAAAATCAAAACACCCGCAAATTTCTAGAATCATCATTATTTTTCTATTTGTATCAAATACAGGCACAATTGTTAGTTTTGTAGACATTTACACTACATCGTTTTCAATCGAAATCGTTCACATTTTTCATATTAAATCATATTAAAACAATATGAATCAAAAACATGAACTCTATCAATATTAATAAACCCGAACTAAAACTATGTAACAAACAAAACTTAAACAAAATCTATGCTATTGTAAGAATTCAAACATATTTGTTGTCGGAATGCAAACAGAGATGGAACAAAGCTGGCAGATCTAAACACATATTTTTGACAAGATGTGGTCAATGAATATATGAATTGTCATCGGCCAAAAGCAGGCATAGACAAGCAGTTAGACTATTTCAGGAATTTGCAAGAACTAAAATCAATTGGAACATATGTATAAACATCCTGTTTGGATAAAACTTCAACTATTTGCCACTACTCATATCACATTTAATAGAAATCTGTACAAAGATCACAAAGTTATAGATTTTTGGGTATAAATGTTCATTTGGAACCATTGTACTCCGTATCAAAAGTTTTCCTCGTTTATTTCCAAAAACTGCTACGCTCTAGATAATATTTCAATATTTCTTCTGTTTATTTGGAAGTTGCAGAGTAACCAATACCAATTATTATTAATATTTACTTGTTCTCTACATGATACTTGTGTAAAACTTTAACACGAAATAGCACCAGATTTATTATAGTCTATTTTTTGACATTCTTGCTTCTTTCGATAATTTGAGCAGTTTTTAATACTACTATACAGTTTATTATAATTGTTAAAAGTTGAACAACTACTTTTTAGTACGTGTTCACTGACAGTCGTTACAATAATGTAAGTACCTTAAAAAGTTCTTGATAATGACAACTTTGCTATTGAAACACTTCAGATTTGTGTTAGGTATTTTGTAAGTAAAATAGTGCTTTTAGTGTTTAATAGTCAAATGCATAAATAATTTACTAACTTGCCGTCAGTTTATTGAAATGTATGATATGCGGTAATATGATGTACACTTAAAAATAATTTGTAAACTGTAAAGCTGACACAAATATCAAGCTTAAAGTTAGATTGATAGATAGATAATGTTGCCTTCTAGTTTTTTCTGTACTTACATGCACATTTTATATGTTATAATGTGTAATCATTCAATTACAATAAGTGTATTATCAGAAGAAAAAACGGACTTTGGATTCAAATTCGTTACAATCCAAAAGTTACTAAGAATGTCGCATAAATAAACAAATTGCTCATTATTATATATTTCAGCTTAGCATACAACCGACATACCTCATGCGCTATCTATTAACAAGTGCCCATAACTAAGTAATATCGCAGAAAATGATTTTCTCCCATGCATGTTAAAAAATCACAATAGAAATACGAAAATGTGACAAAATTACTACACTTATAAGTGATGTAAAATATGCTTGGATTCATATATTTTGTGTGGATTTCACTGCAAAAACATAAATGTAACTCAATTATTGATTGATTGCAATCGTAAAAAAATCACTACGATAGAAAGAATGAAAAGAGAAATTTACAACTATGTTGATTTTCATAATTGGTCTTTTAAATAGAAATGGTCTAAGACAATCATTTGTAGAAATTTCTAGCATTTTTGTATTAGAATATTTTGTACACCACTGAAAATTTGGTTGCCTTGGTTTCCGGCCATGCTCTTTTTAAATAAAATAATTTTAAAGATGGCCGACTTCCGGTTATAACGGAAATCGATAGGAACTTCGTTATTTTAAATGAAATACCCCATATATTAGTGGATTTTTGGATTTTACGCAAAATAGGCCAACTTAAATAAACCTTAAAATGACGTTTTTGAATAAACTTTTTTTTTTAATTCGACAAATCACGTCAGCAGGACAACGTTTGACTTACAGCCTTCGAGTCTAATTGTAAAGTTGTTTCATCACAGGATGTTCAAAATACACTTGCCAATGTAGACAAATTCATACCTTGGGAAGTGCTTATTTCAAATAGGACACCCTGTATTTTACACAATAGTTGGGACTTTTTATTCTTTGATCTGTATTTACATTTATACCTAGCTCTTAAGGTTTTTGAGTTATTTATGATTTTTATAAAACAGACTGAGATTTGAAAAAAAAAAAGTTGCCATGAATCATGCAAAATGTTTTCAATAAAACAAATACTCTTAATCTGATAATTACGAAGAGTGTTATTGTTAAGTTAATAGTTGTTCCTTTAATTTGTTTTTATGTTTGATTACAATACACTGAGTAATAATTACAAATAATTAATAATAATAACAAGACAATTATTCAAACGAAAATAAAATTCTAGTGTACAGAATCCTCTGCAGAAAAAGTACAATAATGACAGAAAATAAATTGAGAAATTTGGCCAATTTTCTAACAAAGCGTTAAAATAAAGAAAGCTACATCTGCTCCGGTTACTGGGAATGAAGATAATGAAGTTTCGGTTTTGGCTTATTTTGAAGCGTTTCCACGAGCGTCAACCAGAGCCGCTGAACAATTCCACGCTCTTCCATACACAGGATTATGAGAAACCGCAAGCTACACAATTTCAAATTTGTAACTGTGCATGCACTAGATAGAAACAGATTACTTAGTGCAGTTGGTGAAACTTCCAGCATAAAGACGTAAATTTAATATCAAAACATAAGTAAATGATAAGATAAAAATATCGTTATTAACTAAATTCAGAAATCTTCCAATTGTTATAATACCGCTAAATGTCTACAGAAATTGCTGGTAAGCTTGAAAAGTTGTAATGGGGTAAAGTGCATCACTGAACTTTTTGAAGATCGCTGGATAGGACGTGGTGGGCCTTGGGCAAATTCGCCTAGATCTCACGCCAATGGACTTTTATCTTTGGGGAAAAATAAAAAATGAAGTCTATTTGATGTTAATAGCACAGAGCTTGAAAATAGATTGCGCAATTGTTTTGTAGACATTTACGCTACAACAGATGGTGTAATGGGTTTTCAATCTAAATCGAAATGAACGATTTAACTAAGGTTTCTGTTTTCGTTTTTCATGCTGTTTTTAAATCATTTGACATTAAAATAATAGTCTTGAATCATTAAAACTTTATCCGAACTAAATCCAACAGTTATATGACAACTAATAAACAGTATTAAATTAGCTTTAGTGAAATAGTTCCCTCTAAATGTCATTTTATAATTCATGGCAACTTTAAAAGTCTGTTTTATAAAAATTATAAATAACTCAAAAACCTTAAAGTTAAAATAGGGAATGCTATTGATCAAAAGGGAATTCAAACATATTGTTGCCGGAATGCAAAAATAGATTTGAAATAACAAACTTCCCTAGGTATGAATTTGTCTACTGGCAGATCTAAACACATATTAGACTTTTTTTCCAACAACGATTTACAATTAGACCTTAGTACTCATCATAAAAATTTTGAAGGCTGTAAGTCAAGATGTGGTCAATGAAGCAATGATTTGTCGAATTATTAAAAAAAAAGTGGAATTATCGTGCATTTTAGCATAAGGTTTATTTAAGAAAGTTGGCCTAAAAGTAAAATCCAAAAATCCACTAATATATGGGGTGTTTCATTTAAAATAACGAAGTTCCTATCGATTTCCGTTATAACCGGAAGTCGCCATCTTTAAAATTATTTTATTTAAAAAGACATGGCCGGAAACCAAGCAACCAAATTTTCAGCGCTCTCTTTGGTGTACTTTAGGAAATATAATTCAACTTGGGAATTTGTATTTTATAAGAACTGAGAATAAAATCAAGTTTTGAAAAATATGAATATAAAAAACATCCTGTTTGGAGTGTCACAAAACAATAACAACTAAGAATTTGTATTCAAACCAATATAAGTAACTAAGATGTTAAAACTTCATGACAAAATTCTTCACATTTACATTTTTGAGAAATCTGGATACAAACAATACACTGTTTAAAAAGCATTAAAGCAATGATTTAATAGTAGCAGGATGAAAACTGCAATTCCACTAATGAAAGACACAATGTCAGGAATCTTTATAGCTCTATGTGCAATGCTTTGCCATAACTTCTTCTTACAGTGGCTCACAGCTTATTTGATGCAGTGCCTATTTTAAAATATGACTCCCAATAATTTTAAAAAGAATATTAGCACAAAATTGCAACAACACTTTCAATATATTAGTTTAACTAAGAAACTTCTTTTATTTTACACAAGTGCTGTTTAACAATATAAAAATTAGAAATAAAAAATACTGCTAAATATTATGGCACAGCTTAATATGCAGTTCCATTCAATTTAAAAATAAAGGTAATCTATTGATTAACTACTTTTAATATTTGGGATGATCCCTTTAGTTTTATAATAATTTTATAATGTTGTGTTTACGGATATTTTTATTATTAATTATGTTCACCCATTTTTCTGCACTTTGCAACAAATTCTTGTTGAATATATTGAGGTACATATTTTGTCCATTATTATTCCCTCAAGAAATTCTAAATTTCCAACACCGGAAATAGCAAACCCAGTCATTTATTAAAGTCTTTTATTCGGTTTTATTGACATTCATTGACCCAAAAATGTTGAACTTGTTCCTTGCGAGTGTTAATTTGAGCAGCTTTTTTACGATACATTAAAGTCATGGTATACGATGGAGTTTATTATAATTTGTTGAACTTCAAAAGTTTTGAAATAACTTCGGGTTTACTTTGATTTTCCGAACAATGTATCGCTGTTCATTGAACATTTTATTTGACAGCTTATCTTTCGATTATCAACAAAACGTTCAATAATAGTGCAGACACTTAAAGATTGACCATCTGAGCAAATTTTCAGAACGATTGCCCCAATTTATAATGATAAAGAGCCGTTTACGCTGTTTTTACAGTTGTAAACTTTTTAAATTTAAGTGTGTATTAGCTAAAATTTAATTACTTGTTATTTCTATTAATTATAATTGCAACCTCCCATTGTAAGCAGTGTATATTTGTGAATGCGTTTACAAACCTGCATCAAAATTTTATCTTTTAGTGGGACTTATAATAGTCAAATGCACTGCATCAAATAATTTACTGCATGTTTAATAACAGTCTTGCAAATTTTTAATCAAAATATAAACAGCATTATTAAATAAATCTGTAGGTGTTTGTATAATGTTCATAAAATGGAATATATAATTTATGTATACATAGAATTAGTAATTCTTCGGTATTTTTTGAGTGGACGATCTATCCACAGATGCCAAATATCCAGCAAAGTATCGAACACTGCAATCCTCTAAAGTAATTATTTCTGTAGATTTATACTAACATTAATTTTGTTTTCTAACTAATAATTTACTGCATTTTTTATTTTTTTTTATTTTAACTAAAGTTATGTAACACAAATGATATCAAAGCAATTTTTCAAATAAAATTAGATTGATATATAGATAAGGTGTTGCCTTCAGATATATTTTTTCTGTATTATCACTCTGAACTTACTACGTTTTTTATATAATTTATCAATGCAATGCCACCTATTAATCATTAAATTATCAATAAGTGAGATATCGGTTTTATAGACGATAATGTTTTGATCAAAGTACAAGTGGCGGGCTTACGCATCAAAAGCTCGATAAATTTCTTATGGGAATGGTGAATCTAGTTATATATAATCAAAGTAGTATACCATCAATGTTTGTGGTCTAGATTTTAAAATTGCCTGACATCAATACTAAATATTACAATTCAATTAGATATAAGTCAAGCAATACATCTTATTTATAATGTCCGTTTTCTTTAATGTCCGTTTTCTTCATATGTATATATCCTAAATGAGTTAGACAGCATAAACAATAATGAATACACATCAGATTCTGGAAATTATGGAATAAAATCATTATCATGTTACGTTATTCGGTAACACGTCCTACGTGATGTGTACTCATTAGTATACTTATAATTAACATCCTAGTAGTGAAACCTTGTTATGCACCAGTAAATCAGAGAGAAGAGACTACTAATTATGATATGACTAAAGAATTATAAGAACGTACAGTAGTTGCCCTGTAATGAGTGTGTTTTGTGGTAACTATGTAGAAATGTAGATATATACATATACACATACATACATAAAGATAAAAACTAAGAGCAACAGTGGTGTAGATGCTGTTTTTCCATTTCCCATTCTCTCTATAATTAATGTTCATTACATTAGTTACAAGATTAAATCCTTAATTAGAAAAAAAATACTATAGGTAGGTTTTTGCTCTGTAACTTCCAGTTTAACTAGCATTTACTAAAGTTCAATTTTCATACATAAATCTTAATTATTGCTTGTTGTCTGGACTTTTAGATTTATTTTGCTTCTGCATTCCAGTTTTACAGGGTGGATACGACTTGGGGAGAATCAATTAATTCACTGTATTCTAAATTCTAAAACATATAATATAAAATAAATAAAATACAGCGTAGAGTAAGAGATGTAGTATTCAAAACAACAACACCTGTGAGCGATGGGATACGTAACTCCCAATGAACGCAGCAGCTGAAGGAAAAAAAGCCAAGAGATTGAAGCATAATTAAGAGCAATTTATGATCCACAGTATCAAATGCTCGTGACAAACCTAATAAAATAAGACAAGTAAGTTTGCCAGCATCAGTAGTAGAAAAGATGTCATCAATAACAGATGCTAGGGCAGACACACAAGTATAATTCGCTCTGGACGCAGATTGATTAGCCGGTAAAATGTTGAAGGAGTCAGTGAAGTCTCGAATCTGTTTTTCCAGTCGTTTTTCAGTTATTTTTGATAATACACGCAAAATACTAATAGGTCTGAAGTCTTTAATGATCTCTGAACGCTTCCTTTTCGGAAGTGGAATAATATACCTTTTCTAGGCAGAAAGGAAGTAATTAGTCACAATACATGTATTAAAGATGTGAGCTATGAATGGCAAAATGTAAGGACAGCACAACGTAACAAATTCGTTACTAATTTCGTGACAACCAATAGAATTAGAGGATATACTTATTACAACAGAAACGATGTGGTTCTCTGTAACTGGAATGAATTATTAGCGTTAAATTTATCATAGAATGCGAGGATTCTTGGATCAGTTGTAGAAGAAGTTGAGAATAATGCAGCGAAGAAATTATTAATTGCATCAGCATGACATAAACGTGCGGGTAGGATATGCTTCTGCTTATTATTGGGAATAACATTAAATTTTCTTAATTAAAGTGTTTTAGTATTGGATTTACGGGCGCAGTATTGGAGTATGTTACGTTGCTATTGATGCTTATTTTGTTTTCTAAAATAAAAATATGGTGCATACAAAAAATACGTTCTTAGTTCTTATTATTACAATTAATTCACGAACCCCTAATTATCAAACATCGTCAACAATTTGGCGGTGCGGATATAAGATTATAAACGTCAAGAGATGGGTACAATTTTATGCAACAGCACCCTTAGATATAGTAGAAGAAGTAGAAAGAATAAGAAACCTTAGAAGAATATATAGCGGCATTATAAAACCTATTTAGAACCTGAGCACTTAGGCATCAGCTTGTTTTTAATTTTTCGAATGAAAAGAGATACAATCTAGATTGTGAGAAATTTTGATTTTAATACAGCTGTCAAAACAGCAGCAATTATGAAACTAAGCGAAAACGGTGCACAACTCAACTGGGGTAGTGTCAGTCAATTTGGTTGGAGCCAAGTATCAGAGAAAAGGCTATAAATGGCTATTAGTAATGTCTGTTGGAATAATTATATAGTAGGTAGAATTGACAAAGGTTTGAAAATTCGTTTAAAAGAACATAACAGATATATCCAACTTTTTCTTCTTCCTCTGGCAATTTCCAAAATATTTAATTCACTCTAATCATTATTTTAAGCCAGATACTAATTTCAAGATCATACATTTTGATAATGAAGGTTCTAGTCTTACTAATTTAGAGAGTTTGGAAATATTTTGTCAACAAGCCTTGATAAGCTAAATATAAATTTGTTCATATCTACATACTGCAGAAAATGCTAGTTATGACCATGCTGCAAATGCTCAAGAAAAATAGTGGCACAGATTATAAAAACCAAATAATGACTCTAACTTGTAATATTAAAGCGATGGCGTTTCATAATTTTATCGTGGAATTAAATTAAAAAAAAAATTATAATAAGATTTTGCTAAAAATAACTCTTACACAGCGTAACCATCATTTATTTTATATAAAAAATACAATGCTAAGTACACTGAACCTGTAATTAAGTGATGACTACATATACACAGATTGCTTGGTGTGGTTTTACAGCTTTATTAGAAATGCAAAATGGAGGAGATAAAGCTGTATCTGTTAATGATGAACTCTACCATGAAGTGTAAACATGCCTTTTATGAAGCATGGAGTATTCCATACATTTATTGATGCGTTAAGAAGTATGATTGATGACGTCAAAGGTCGGTTTTACAAGAATTAAATCTTACAACTGTGTACAATTTGAATAAAACCTTGGTAATATTACATTAATAAAGTAGAGGCCATATTGAACATGTGTCATAACCAATTTTAATGTTATAGTCATTGAATTAGAACTGTTTTCCGGCAAATTACACTAATTTGGGTTAAAGTTGGATAGCAGGTGCATTGAATGTATACATAATGCATGTTAAAACGTCGACTATAGATTATGTTCATATAACAGGTATGCATAGTTAGATAATAAAGACTATTAATTTTTATTACAAAATGAGTATCTTACCGTGTGTATATTGTACGTTGACAATTTTGGAGGTCTTACCTGCAACAAAAAAGAAAAGCAATTAGTTATGAAATCCTTTTCTTTTGATCAATTTACAAGTTCAATAGCGATAACATACAATAGCCATTCAACTTCGATCGCACGCCGCCAACGGGCCTGCGATGATGTAATAAGAACCATTAAGCGGTTGGTTACACTGGCAGCATTGTTAATTCACTGCGCGAATTTCAGAGCAATATATCGGCTTGCAGAATGTATATTAAGTTTCCGTGACCTCTCTACGTCGGGTTCCTACTATCGAGACCGTATGCTACACCTTCCAATCCGACCTATTACTACACGAAAGTGAGGGAATCTAGATGGTGTATGCGGTCAAGTAACAAATCTTAATTATTGCAAAGTTTCGGTCTCTAATTGGTGAAATGTTTGACTGAAAAGTGTTACCCGGGCTCTTTGCGTTCGGGAAGTTTGCGATAACTTCATTAGGAATACCGATAATGGTGGATAATATACGCTTGTAATTCATTTATTAATAAACTAGCTGTTACAAAATATTCGTTCAAATTCTTGCGAATTGTATTTATACAAAAAGGGAAAAGAAATCAATCTACAACGAAGCTGCAGTTCATTAGTTTTAATACTTTAAGAGTGTTGTGAGATCTACTTTTCAATTTCAGATTAGTACCTTGTGGAACCTCATTAGAGTAACGATTGGTAAAAACGAAATCTACTTATATTTTGTATTATTAGAGGGGAGATTGTTTACTGCATCTACAGTACTGGCTTCTGGCTTCAATTTAGCTCTAACATGGGTATAATGTCATTATGACTGCTTTGGTAAAATTCTCTCTTTCTTTGAGAAAAAGTGAAGATTCTCTGGTATTGCAGGGCTTTTCCGGATAACGAAACAAATTTTGTTCCGAAACTCTCAATTATAATAGTCGAAACAAATCTAAAGATCTGGTATTGATAGTGTTGGTATAGCCAAGCAAGTGACAGGTTCACATTTGTTTCATCTGAATATTAATGATGAATTTGTAAAAATATTTTATTACATTTTATTAATTTCATTTTTATTTTATTTCACTGAAAATTGGATTATATATATTATCCTGTAGCCAGGCAACATACTCATCTGACAGCAACCGTACAAGCCGGTGATCGCCTCTACGAATAATTAAGCTTAAGAGGTAGTTGCTCGCAAAAATTATTAATTAGAACGTTTGAGCTCTTCCAACAGACGCCTTTGATCACCTGGGCTGTTAATAGCATTCAATCTAGTGTGTCGGTAAACAGCAACGCGCGTTGTAGCGCGCTCTACCATCAGAATCATGTAGCACAAGAGGCTATACATAAAAATCCTTTGAGGCAGTTATTTACGAAATGCATGGGTACTCGCATATGTGTTTTACAATAATGTTCGAATATCATTTGGTCTCATTCAAAGTTTGAAGGTGTACACAAACGGAGAGATTGTCAATTGAACGTGGAACGGAAGCGCTCCGCTTGCTACATGAAACATACTTTACTTTTTCTAATATTATTGATAGGTAATCGATAATTAGTGGGACCCCTTATGTTTGAAGTTTTAATTAAAATGTTAGATATAATTACTATAAATTAATAGCTGAAAATTACTGGCAGAAACAGTAATAATAACAAGCATACTAGAAATTAAAGCTTTTCGAAACAATTGAATCATGTGAAAGATTGGAAGTAATTCGTATTGAATTTTTAGAGGAGGAGCATGTGATAATGATGAAATGACAGCTGCAATTATAGCAGGCTGTCCATTTCGATTTGACACTGGTAAAGCATAGTCTCTTGTATTCCATATGTTTTGTTATTTCGAATCTTGAGACGTTTTTCAAAAACTAAGAATGCTTTCGATTCGGATTGAGTGCACAGTAAACTCTGGACGTAAGTTTTGTATGACACAGCCACAAAATATACAAGTTTTACATATACATAAATAGATTTTTCTTCTACTTTTGACTTTAACGCAAACGCCGTAAACAAGAAAATGAATATGAATAGTTTAATTAATCGAAGTATCCTTTTAATTAAATAAAAAATAAATTAGAAAAATATTAGATTTAATAATTGCCCGTGACCAACTAGCTGCTGGCTGAGACGGTTTGTATCTCACTGTGTGGGCTTTAGCAGTTGAAATATTGACAAGTTTAAGGGCCTACAGACAGAATCCAACTAACACTGATTTGATTTATTTTACTTATTCTTACATGATACCGATATGGGTACGTCTAATGGTTTTAATTTGGGTTTGAAATATTTTTATCAGAAACCCTATGCGGCTCCCAATGTGTGCGTTCTTCTTTTTCTGCAAAATATCTGCTTGGTTTAATAAAAATACTATTTATGATATTAAATTTAGAAAGCTCGTGTAAAACACAAAAAAGACGGTTGATAAATTGGTACATGGAACACTTTCAACTGTTTCTATCTAGTGTCACTCTTTTGAATGTCAGTGATGCTCCAAAAAACTAAAGCCAAAACGGTCTCCAGCTATATGATTATAGCTGTGAGTGTCACTTACATCGCCTAACCTAGTTTGTTGTCTAGTACACCTAAGTATAGATTTTTAATTTCTTTGTTCATGACTATACAACGTTTTTGTTCTACTAAACAAAACGGTAAATTATAGGAGTAATAAAAAAATATGCATGTCTATTAGTCATAGAATTCCACAGTGCTTACGTGTTGTCTGTACTTCATTTTGCACCAACATCCGAAAGAGTTATTACATATTTTACACACCATTGTCGTAGTATCACATTTTCTCATAAACTCAGTTACATTACGAGAAGATGTTCACGTTGATTGTCCGCGTTTGACTGATTACTTGTGTAACTTGTGGCCGATACACGTCGATGCGGACCTTCAAGGATTACTAGTTTGCTGAAGGGTAGTAAATAAAGACAGTAAATATAACTTATTGGACTAGCAACCGATAAAAGCTACAATATACAACAAATGTATCAATGTACCTTCGTAGGCTGTAACACTGATACAATTAGAAGAAGTTTGAAGTTAAAACCTACTAATTGGAACCAAGAGGCAAATATTAAATCATTTTGAAGGCTTACTCGGTCCGAATCTGGTAGTGTAAAACATATACTATACAAATATAAACAAAAACAAAATAAACGCACAAAACCGACGAAACCTATTAACTCGACGTTTCGCCACTAAGTACCATCTTCAAGACGACGTGTAAACCATGGTAGACATGAAAATCTTCAGAAGAGTCAATACCATTAGCAAAATAAAGTTTAATTAGTTCATTAGCTCTTTCTACCTAATCACTAAATCTGACGTTCGTTTTGAATAAGTTTATATTTTCTTGTTATTGATCAGGTGAATCTATTCAGATAAAACGTAATAAGTTTATAATCAACATAAAAGTAAAAAATGTAATTATATTAGTGACTTCAAAGATATTACCAGTTACCTTATTTGGTGTAGGAACAACACAATAGTCAGACATCTAAAGACTTTAAATGAAATGTATAATAGTCGTAAATCAGGGAAAATCAGGATTTGTTTTCTTGGACAAAACAAAAGATTTGAAGATCTTCCAATTAAAAAGAATCAATTTTCAATTACGCGCTGATTTATTATTCAAGGCATGAAGAATTAAAGAATACGGTAATATACGGAGCGTTACGTTTCGAATCTTTCTTGGCTGCATCTTCTAAATATAATCGTTAATCGACCATTGAATCGTATAAATTCTTTAAGCCTCTCATAAATTAGCACGGATAAATATTTATTTTCCTGCTGTGATACTACTGTAACATTTTTATGGCCTTGACTTGAAGTACAACGATAAATCTAACCTAAACGCTCGGTAAATGCTCTCCTCCTTCAATTGAATAACTTGAAACTCACCTAGTACTTCATAGCATTGCATACACACATACAGTCTGAAATGGAGGCCGATTGCGCGATTCAATCGTTCACCGCTAGTGGGTGCGCATTCAATAGTTTAAGAGCACTTGCTATGAACGATATTGCTACTACTATTCACGTTAATTTGAGTACATTACTGATATACAGATGATATTTAGTTCAGATGCAACGGTTTGTATGTATAGTATATCGGTTAGCCCATTAGTATTCAATTCTCAATAATGTGGTTAGTCCAATTATCAGTACTTGGATTTGGCGATTCTGTGCGTAGGCAGAGGGTGGTGCTGTTGGCCCTAGGAATGAAACTAATTGCTAGATGTTCTTTGGAGTATCCGATTACATTGGATTAAATTTGATTGGGATACAACATTTTAATACGTCAATATTGTGTAGAAGAGATATTGTAATTTTTTTTAGCACATCGAAAATGTATATATTACTCGATTTGAATGAGAATTAACGGATAACAGTCTCTCAGTTGGAATGTCAATACGCACGCCAATAATTTGTCGCTCCAAACTTTTAGGAAGCTATTCAAATAATATCTTATTTTAATTCATAAAAAGGTACACAACATCAATGAACATATTTCAAAAACTTTTAAGAAAGTCAACTACTTATCAGAAGTAATAAAATATATGCAGTGCTCTTGATTGTGTTTTATCTAAAGTGTATCAAGACCTAGGTATGTAAAAAGAGTGTTGTCATCGGTGTATTCGTCGACTTAACAAAAACGTTCGTTGTAGTCAATCTGGTACTTCTACGAAACAAGTTGGAATCAGTTAGGATTTACAAGAAGGTAATAATTAGTGCAATACCTCATGGATTGATTCTTAGCCGTGCAGTTTTTGTAGTATCCTTCAACGATTTAAAAGTAGATAATTGTATACTGACACAAATGTTGACCATACGAGATGTAGAAGTAACCGCGGCTGGCCATATGTAGGGCAGTATTTATGGTCCAGAGTTCGAATCTTGTCGCTGACATTTGTACTAGATTCTCCTTCAGCTACTATTTGCTGTTGGGCATAATTAACAGTCCAATATTATTCATAGCGAGGTAATGTTGGAATAAAGTCATGTCAGTACAATTTACATAGCAAGAACTGCAATGGGTAGTCTTGAGCAATACAACTTAAGAAGCCGCTGCAGTTGCATTCACTACAAAAAGAAATTAAGACTGTGCAGCCGGTGGGGAGGTGGTGGGAAATTTTCTGGATATACGACAATGGTGATTATTTTTTCAAATTTTGCTGCAAGATGACACGAATGTAATTAAAAAAAATAGAAAGACTAGTACAAAAAAAACTTTAATTTCAGCTTCGATGCAAACCTTAACTTTCAGAGTTTTGTTCATTTTTCACTTTATCTGAATTAGAAATATATTTTACAATAATGTGACAGTTGCTAATTGATTTGATCAATTATTTTTGTATATAACATGTAGTGGCATCAAGGATGACTGTAAGAACAACTAGACTGGTTAAAAATACTACATTCGACAGACCTTTAAAACAAAGCAAATAAGAATTTGTTTTACAGCAACTTATACTCCCTTTAATAGAACTTCTCTGCTTAAGGCTGAGACTATAAATTTTGTAGCATTGTCTGCTCTTCGATGTTTATTGTGTTAAAACTAGTTTTCTATAGTCTAGACACTTCAATGAATTTTACACAGTATATCAATTTATCACATTTCATATATTAGTAGACCTAGGAAGTCTCAGAGCGATATAAATACCGTATGAGTAATGAATTAATATATGTACGAGGCAATATGCCTTTACTTTTATTGCTTAATTTATTGTTCCGACCTGTTTTTGAATATGTTATTGTTATTTAGTGTATTAGTTTCATAATATTTACGATTTCGTAGAAAAGAAATAGTTCTAAAGGTCAACAATTAATTAATTTCGGGTACAAGAAGATGTAAGGGTTTTTTTAAAGAATATTATTGTTACTGGAAACTTCTTAAATACTGAAGCAAAACCTATTTTGAAGGTTTAAAAGTGTATGTTCGATTGAGTGTCAACTGTCAACACATGATTGCTTTTTTTCAAGTAATTTTAAAGAAAGCTTGCGGGTTTTTTGGTCAAAATTCAACACAGAAAGTGCTACAAAAATCACTCTTTTACGGACAGAACCACAACGATTTTGTTCAATTTCAAATGCCAACCTATTTTCTGCGTTCTTTCGTGGGAGCAATCCATCGACAACTTCATTTATCATATTTTTATTGGAAACTAATATATTTCTGATTTTTTTCTGCTGAAATAATGTTAATCGAAAGTAATTTTTCAATTGCTCAAAGGTGACATTTCTTCTTTATCGTACCATGAATCCGATCCCATAATCTATCGAGTTTTCATCAAAAGTGATTCCCCTATCTCAAGAACTTTCGTTTTCTCCTTTTGTGTGTGTGGTGGGTGCTTAGTTGCAGTGACTCCGAAACTGTATTACTTGTCTGGCTATCACTACAACTCTCGCGGTGTAGTTTTGTGTTAAATTGTATTCAACTGGGTTTGTGACAGCATCATACCGCCTTTTATAATGTCGCGCTGTTAATCACTTTGCTCCCAATATCGAATGGTAAGTCAATCCGGATTTCAAGTCTCTAAAAAAATGTCACCGTCCCTCCAGAGAATTAAAACTCGGCGCCTATCGTCCCGCCACAACGATAGTCGGCCCCTAACCACTGCGGCTATCGACACCTTTAAAGCTGGTATTAATACAGTTATTATTGTTGCTTCTAATTCAGCTTAATAACATCACGATTCAGTTGTTATTAGTTTCATTATTTAAAACTGGTCGATATCCGTAAGCCGCCACTCAGTGATGTGGTCAGGTATTCAATTCTGTGAAGAGACGGTGATATTTTTTTCGAAGAATTGTATCCCGATCGAACTGCTATTCGTTGTTGGGGGCAAAATGATTCACTGTGTGGTACTATAAAGGGCGAGATAGCGCTGTAAAAAAGCCACACATACTGTGCAGCAAGAGTTGCTACCGCGTAATTAAGCAATACCGCTTAAGAAACTGCTCTAATTGGCACCCACACCGACAAAAAAAAATATCATAGGGTCACTTTGGATTGATAACTATGGACCTTGTTTTGATATTTAAGAAGTTTCTACCAAGAATGAAAATTGGTGAAGTTAATAGTTTTTTTTAAATTGATATTAATGCAACGCTTCAACTACTACTAACAAACTGTTGTCAAGTTTTTGACCTTTCTAAAATGACAAGTATATGTTGAAGAGTAGATTTGGCCTGTTGTCTAAATCAATGTGAAATCGACTGTACATAGACAATTTGTCATCTAATGTGTCTGAATCTACTACTTTCTATGCTCATTGTATTTATATGTAATATTGTAAACAGTGCAACAAAACTGGGTGACTTGGTGTTGAATCAATTACCGTCGTGGTTTAAGTCCCTATCGGTTGTTGGTGGGACATTTGAAACGGGAAATGTTAGCTTACGATAATGTTAATTAAGAATAAATTAACAAATACGAAATCATTAGCATCATATTAAGATTTAATTATAAACTACCTACAGACGAAGAATAAGTGACTTAAGTAAGGTATTTAACATGAAATTTCTACTTTCATTATGCAATAATCTATTCAATTAAACATATATTTTTTTCTTTATATTATGCTCATTCCTGTATAAGTTTAGTAGACGAATTAATTAATATTCCTGGAAATAATTTACTTTCACAAATAAAAAAAATAATCATTTTATTAAACATGTTATTTATGTCACTAGTGTATAATTGAATCTTAGTATGTATTACGCTATTGCTTTCGTGTTTATATTCATTTATGACCAACACTATCGTAAGCAGAAAGTGATTTATTGAAAATATCCCACCAACAAGTGATAATGGCATCATCAATGCCGTTCAATATATTTGACTGAATACTAATATCACATTTCACTACATTATAATAATATTGTATTAGCATCCAAATAACTATCAAAAATGCGACCCAATTTCAACGGTTTCATTTTTAATTGAAGTTCAGATCAATATTTTTAAAT
The DNA here is from genome assembly GCA_023690525.1 of Holotrichia oblita. Lineage (NCBI taxonomy): Eukaryota > Metazoa > Arthropoda > Insecta > Coleoptera > Scarabaeidae > Holotrichia > Holotrichia oblita. Next base: position 113,454,649 of record CM043019.1, read on the forward strand.
ATTAATAACAAGTTTATACATTTGTGTATATAAATTTAAATTTATATTTATTTATATTATGGACATTAAATATTTCTTATATTGTAGTGTATGTCGACTTACCCAAAGTTTTGCATAATGTGTACTGTCATTTATTCGAAATTCAGACTACACTACTTATAACTTGTAGATTGTCTACAAGCCTATTAACATACCTAAATAAAGTTTTATCATGTAAAAATTTAGTAGTGTATTTTTGCGTAAAACAAAATATAACATAAAAAGAAACTTAGTTGTCTTTAAACATAAAGCATTACTAAATCGTACCAACGACAAAACTTCCTCTATCTTGTGAAGTTGGTAATAATTTCAATTCTTGATGGCGCGTTGTAGGAAATCACCGCCATGAACAAGCGCTAAGAATAGGAAATCTTCAGCGGGTAGTAAAATTAATCACAGCGGTATCTAGAAACGACTGCTATCTACTGACTCCTCGCAAACTAATTCGTTCGACTTGGTCTGATGGTGGCGGGCAGATTTCGAAGAGGAAGAAATAACAATCGGTGGCAACACTGCCGACGGAGTGCCGGTCTTATAAATCAAAGTTTCGACTTCCACCTGGTCCGGTTCCGGTACGAGAAGCTCTCGAGCGTGTTCGTCTGCAGCGAATTCGCGCGCCATGGCCATTGAGCTATAGTCCTCCCAGGACGCATAAGACCGTATGCACTAAATTCACCGTAATTTTCCAGGGCCCGGATGGTTTCGGCTAAGAGCGAAAAAATGGATTACCCGGTCGATTTCTATGAAAACACGGGAGCGTTTTTGTTCGATTTTGCTGAATATTGTTTGAAATGTGATTTTGTGATCCTGTCAAAGTAATTTTCCTATTTTTTGTCCATCTAAGAATATTCCATTAGGGAATTAATTATTTAAAAACTTACATAAGTTTAGTGCTAATCTCTTCCAAGTAACTGTTGATTCAGAGCGCAAATAACCGTATTTACATACGTTAGTGTAAATTTAAATTTCTCTGATTCAAATGTGTAATATTCATGTTAGTAACATCTTCATTATAGATGAAAATATTAATGTTCATGTAGAGCATATTTTATGTGCTTAAGTTAGCGATAATACAAAATTTAAATGCGTAGAGTAGACTAAAAATATGGAAAGAATTAATTACATTAGCGAAAAATCTTCTGGCGGAGAGATTACATTAAAAGTATGACTTATAATTTAATCTTAACATGCTGAAGGTCCATAAAATTGTGTTTGGAGATTTTAATATACACATGTTCAGATCTTCTGATTTTTCGGGGAGATTGTCAGACAATCCTACTTGATACATGTTTTATATCTATTAAAGCTATTAGAGCCTTGGTTAGGTAGAGTACTCGTTCTCTAAGAGTTTCAATGCTGGCCGTGCAATTGTGGCGCGTATCACTAGCATTGATTCTGAGCGGAATATCATTCGCTATTGAGAAAAAATTAACAGCGCAATATTACTTATAACGACGAAATGTTGTAACACAACATAGAAAACACATTTACACGACAAAAAAATACACAGCAATAGGACTACTAATTTGCAGCGGCACCCACTGCAACTAAAAAAAAGCCGAATTAGTAGCCTGTTAGTGGTGCATCTGCCTTGGATCGAGGTTTTAGTTTTTTTCTTTAAATATTCCAAAAGCTTCAGTCACAAAAGACGAAAAATGAATGACAATACCATTGATGACAACTACGCAAATTTTTATTATAACTTCTTCTATAATTTAGTTTTAGCTTTTCCTTTGAAGAAAGTTTTTACAAATAACCAGCTATTGAATGGACTACCTAGATAAGATTAGATTAGATTTAATTAAGGGTGATATTGCACTGCAACTTATTGATCTATTGTGTCCCCTTGTATGAGCTGTAAGCTGCTGGGGTTTGCCCGCTCTCAGAACTCCTCCCCATCCAGTGTAAGAGCTTTAATAAACCGCAGTAACTGTAATGGTTTCAGAGATAATTGGCTCGGGTTTTCGTAATAGCAATGCAGTTAGATATCAGGTGTTCCGGATTTTCAGCCTCCAGGTTTTTGCTCCATACGTGTTGTAGTTTCCAAGGAATATCTTGGAGTATCTCACACCAAAGAAATCCCAGAAGGACAAACAAAGTTGTGGCGGCTTTCCTTGCTAATAAATTAGCTTCTTCCTTGCCTCTGATTCCAGTATGTCCTGGTACCCAGCATAATACAACTCTGCTTTCTTTGTCTAGGTTGTTTAGTCTGTTGAGACATGTACAAACTAATTTCGAGCTGATAATGTTAGAACTCCACCAGCGCTATAATGGCTGCTTGACTATCGGAGAAAGTTGTAATGCTTTGCTTTCGATAGTTCCTGTCTAGGTTCAATTGAGCACATCTTCCAATGTCGTTGATCTCTGCTTGGAAAACGCTGGGGGAATATTCCCATTTGCTCGCAGTATTTAGTTCCTGGCCTGAATACCCTTGCACCTGTTCCTTTGTCGGTTTAGAATCGTCCACATACCATTTCATGGTGTTTTCTTTTAGGGAGTAGGCGGAGTATTCTCCCGTCCATTCTCTCTTATTACTTAGCTTTGGAAGAAAGTTCCTATATTTTTTAACCATTTCATCGTTCGATAAACTCGGACTAGTTAAGGAAGGACTGTGTATGAAGGAATAATTTAATAAATTCAGAATGTAGTATAATAATTTACTTAGGAAAACCAAAATAAAACCAAATAATATATGCACAGACCAGTTCACCAATAGTCGTAAATGTGTTGGCGTGTTGCCGCTAGTATTGACCTTTATTATAAATTAATAGTAAGCAGAACAGTTTTATAACTTGCTCTTGGCTACTATTTTTAACAAATTTGTGCCGATATTTATATACAATATAAATCGCTGAAAAACACAACAAAAGTATATCTCTTTCCAACTGATTATGCCGAAACTATATTGTGTTTACCAAACAAAATTTCTGCTGGATGCGCTATTTTATGTTGTGTAACATGTGCGTGACTTTTTGGATCAGAAATTGAAGGTAGTCTCCATTATGGTTGACTTACTCCAAGCGTTTAATTTATAATTTATTACAAAAGATCAATCAGCATGGAGGGTTCAATCAGCATGGAGGGTGAGGAGTTCTTTTTTGAATAGTTTTCTTCATACTTGAAGAATCACAAACGTATTGCTACCATAGTGAAGAATGGGGTTGCCACTTCATCTGATTCTGTAATTGAAAATTTAGGTGTACCACAAGGTTTGGTTTTGGGGGCCTTTACAGTTACTAGTCTGTGTAAACGACTTAGAACCGAATTTTTAAAAAGCCGATGATTGTCATTATGCCGATGATACATCAGCCATAATATGTACAAATAATTGTGTTAATACCTACAGAAGTTATGCGGAATTAACTTCATTTTAGGATGTTGCAAGTTTGCTTTATCAAAATCAAGTTTCTGTCAAAACGAGATTAGTATAAATTGTAAGTTTATTACGGAACTAAAAACGAACTAAAATTAATTAATTGCACTCGTAGAATGTCATATACGTATTATGTGCGTCGAGGAAATGTTATTCTAAAGAGAGCGGTCTTAAATCATTACTCTCACGGTTTTATATTTTGTAGCTACACAACATGGGATGAAAGGCATATAAACAATGGAAATTAGAATAATTTATTTTTTAATGCAGAAGTAAAAAGAAACATTCTTTATCACGCTTATTTAACTAACCAGCTAACAATGTTATCCGGAACAAAAAAAAATGAAGAAGAAACAGTTCCTCAGCCATCTTCATCATCTGTAAAGCTAGACGAACAGAACCCAGTAATTATGGTCATATACATGCTGTACATCAAGAGCACGGTATGATTAGCATTTATTTACGCAAAGAATGCAATTGTTCTTTATTACTAGAAGGCCAACGAACTTTCTTATTCAACAGAGCGAAAAGTTTAGAGAAACAATGGCGTCGCTTTCCCTCTAAAAGACGATGTAATAAATCAGGCTAGTGTCCGTAATTAAAACACGAGTGTTAATACTGATATATGTACATATATACCGTTGCTCATAAAATTGTAGACATTTATGTTTTAACAAAGTAACACATACTTAATGGAATACATTTTAGCGTTAATACTGAAACTGATGTATAAACATGCATTATAACCAGAATCATTGCTAAATTAGGTATAGTGGTAATAGTTTCGGCACATTTAGAACAATAAAGTTTATGTACATGGCAAAAGGAAGCTGTATCCACTTTAAAACATTTATGGGTTGAAAGTTTTGGTAGTGAATAAATTGTGAATAACGGATCATTAAATTATAAACATTTCTTTCATCTACTAATAATTTTATGCTCTGAAGTGTTTCATTTTTTTTTGTATTCCAGTGTATACACACACCTGTCTTGAAATAATACGATGAACTTCGTAATAAATATTGCAGACGAATAATAATTGTTTATTTAATTAGCAGCGTATTAATTAGCAAAATTCTATAAACGTAATAGTCAGCATGTTATTTCTGCTAACTGTTATTACATCTAGTACTTCTAGAACACATCAATTAATTAAAATTTTGATCATTTCTGTTTAACAACGTCAAGTTATCGAGAAATACCTACCAGTCGGTACTTCAAATTTAATTAATTTTACTGTGTATTTAATCGAAACCTGTCAATTTTGACCTAGAGTAGGTACATTTAATTGACTTAAGAGAAAAAAATCGCGAAATCTTTGTAGTTTTAGAACTAGGTGGAAACTCATTGCGTTTATCGCTTTAAATATGGTAAAAGTTTTCAATTTAGACAAATTTAACTGGGTAAGATAGATTGCGAAATCTAAAATAGTCAATATTTGATGAAGACGTCCATTTGAAGCTTTCTCTAAATAGATAACTTATATTATGTCCTAGGGAATACGAATATAGTTTATTTATGGAGTATAAAAAATAAAGTCTAATTTTATGTGAATTAAGGAGTCTATTTTATCGGATTTAACGTGTTGTTCTACTCTATGTACAGTTCTACATATGTTATATATATATGCATATACAGTAAATACTTCACAAGCTGTCCAAATTGCGCAAAAGTTTGTTGAGTTATACAGCTGCTTTGGCTTGCAAATTTCCAACTTTGCTAACAGGATGGACTGTAACGGCAGCAAAATCAACGTCAACAGAATAGAGACTGATAGACGTATAAGATTATATACGAGTACAGTAGATTTCTGGTAAAGTTTATGTGTAAAACGTTCTTAAGTAATAAGTGATGTTCAAACACAGTAAAATTTTGACAGTGAACTTCCGATTTAAAAATGTATTATCGAAATCGATTTCACAAGATCTGCATTAAGGTATTAAGTAGATCAATTAATATATTCACAAAATAAATGACATCGGTGATTGCGAATTATTGGCTCATATCAATTCTGAATGAATTCTTCAAACTTCTCGAACGTGTGATATATGACGGCATAATGAGGTAGTTATGTCGGTTTTCGCTTCTTAATAACAATCAGCATTAATTTGTTCGAAATTATTGTACAGGTACTGTGAGCCACCAATTAGTCGACAGAATTTATCAAGGTAATAGATAAAAATATTTGTAATGTGTGATATGGTGTATTCTTCGACGTTACATCAGCGTCTGATAGAGTAAAACACAAGTTCATAGTTGAGAAGTTAAACAAATTTGGTATTTCTAGATCGCTCTTGAAATGGTGGTTTAGATCTTATAATAAGCGACAAAACCATGTCTGTTAAGGCGACAACACAGTCTTCGGCTTTGGCGAGAGATCGACTGCCTGTATTTGATGTGCGATTATTACATAATTTTGCATAATAATAATTAGGAAGGAAAAAAAAACATTGTTTTTAAGATAAAAACAATTTTGAATGAAGAGGTTCTACAAACAATTAAGGAATCGTAAATCAATGACAGATATAAGGCTTTTTTGTGGGCTGTAGTAGAAGAGGATTTCAATTTAACAAATCACAATTTGAACCATGGCTAGAATAGAAGTAAAATTCAGTAGAAGTAATTCAGATAAATAAACATTGAAAAATAACCTCTATCATAGAGTTTTGTTATCTGCATATGTTTCGGATATATTTTCATTAAGAATAATGGTTCTCAAAGTTTTATTAATTAAGGAACACAATGTACAACTTTTTCTTTCAAATATGAGCTCCAAACTAACATTTGATATTAAAAGATTAGACATTTATTTACGTTACAAACTTCTATTGCAATAAATTATGACATAATTGGGCTACTATAACATAATAATCACACGAACAAAAATTAATCATATGTTTGAGCATTAGCAGCTGTGAAATTCTCGGATATTTCATTATGAGCAAAATCAGAAATTTCAGTTCAGAGAGATAAGTTGTTGAAAGAATTGTGAATACGAAACTGCTTCTTAAGATCAAAACGAGTTAGGGCTGATCCTAAATTGAAACAAATCATTGGATTTGTTCTGATGTTGTATTTCCATGAGCTTCTTTGAGACTCTCATTACGAATATCTCTAACGTTGATACTAGCAGAATTACAAATAGTTTCTGGATGCTATTGGATTATATATTGTATTTTTATGAATTGCTACTTGCGGAATCTTGTATTTGTAGGTTACGTTTATTTATTTGAAATATTCACAAGATATAGGCTAAATGTAGCTTGAATTTCGGATCACAAAATAATGTTAGCAAGTTCCTATTTTTTTTTTTTGCGAAGAATCACTGAGCCTGACTCTTAGCTCGTAGACTCTATTCAACATGTTACCTTTAGAAATTCCACAAACTTAATTGTCAAAAAGTAGCATTTCATGTTACAAATCAACGTTGCTCGTCATAATTTGTTGAAAAGAGTATTGATAATGTTGATAATGGTGGCTACATTTATGGCCATTAATGTTGCTAATTAAGTAATAATAATTAAACGGGTCGATGGCCGCAGTGGTTAGGCGGCTGACTATTGTTGTGAGAGCACGATAGGCGCCGGGGTTCACTTCTCTGGAGGGACGGTGACATTTTTTCAGAGAGTTTAATCCCGGATCGACTTGCCATTCGCTGTTGGGAGCAAAGTGATTAACAGCGCGGCATCATAAAAGGCGATATGATGCTGTCACAAAGCCAATTGAACACAACATACACAGTTAAAAACTACACCGCGAGAGTTGCAGTGATAGCCAGACAAGCGATACAGTTTACGGAGTCACTGCAACTAAGCACCCATTACATTAAAAAAAAATCCAAAATGTGATTCTACTAGTGTCTGAGATTTTTTTTATTTCTTTAAAATAACACACATACTTCACACGAAGTACGGCAATTTTTTTATTTTTAGGGACTGTCCTTCGACGTTATTTAACATTTTTTCGGCTCTTGTCTTCGGTAAATCCCTAAAATCTCTTCAACAGCTTTAAATAAAATTTTTAGTTTAGAATATTTTGGAAGTGTCCTTTTTTAGATCATGCAAATGTTGTGCCATTAATCTGCATTTAATTTTTTTTTCAGATTTTTTAATTTCTTTTAGAAAACTTCTAATGATCAGTTAGAGAACTTACAATAGCCTCTGAATGACATTCCTTTAACGCAATATTTGCGAGTATAGTTGGGTACATCATGCATTAAAGCCTTATTTCCTAACTATATTCATTTTTAGTTCATACAAACTGCAACCAACAAACAATTGGTTACATAAGGCGAGAGCAATTTAAGTCAAGCGACAAATTGAAAGGCTATCAAAAGCAAAACGAATGCAAATTATTTTTCGACTATTTAACTTTAAACATTCAGCATGCTTTCTCCTCAATAATCGCTTAACTCAAATATACTCCTGTGTTCGTTAACAGCCCCTAAGTGTCACCACTTTAACAACGAACGCCGTGTCCCTCACTGGCTATACCTTGTATTATAATGTTAACTTTCGATTACTAGGTCCGATGTAAACAATTTCTTTGAGATATCAATATAGATGGTTTGATAAGTGCGAGGAACGATATTTATTCCGATTGGTATTAACAGCAATTAACACAATAAAGGAAATCCCCATTTTTATTTTGTATACCTTAAATACTAGAAAAAAAGTCAAAGTATTTAAATAATTTGTATTAATAACAAATTTGAAACAATGTGTATTGTAGTATAAACTATTTTTATATAATTTATTTATAATTATTTATAATTTAAATAATTTAATATTGTATATTTATTTAATTAATAAGTAAATAGAGATCCTAATAAAATAAATAGTTTGCTGTATTTTTGTTGGGGCCCAACAAAACTATTAAAAATCAATGTGTGTAGAATATGTTTCTACTCTGTTAAATGATTTCAAATACCATTTTTATTTTAGGGGATACTAAGGAGCTCCTATAGGAAGCAACGGTGATAACAGTGATGGAGCCTTTTCACACTACAGTCTACAAGTAAGAAATTTTTTGGACAACACCGTTCCAACCAGTGGATTGAGGGTGGTTGAGGTGATCCGCATAATCGCCCAGCTAGATTGCTACATAGATCTTAATCCCCTAGATTATTTTTTTAGGGGAGGTTTAAATCTATAGTATACGCAACTAAAGTATACACTAGAGATGCATTACTAAGAATAAATAATAAAAACTATTCATTGAATGGCTTTGGCCATGCAGTCTGTTTTTTGATTAATTTTCACCGTAATTTTAATCAATTTCACAATGTAATTTGTGTTTTAATTTGTGATGTGTACAGTTCAAAAGTCTTTTTAGTACCTATGACTGATTAATATTAATTATACTTATTGTGAAATTATGTTCTTTGACTGCTCGTTTCCTACTCTTACTCGTAAGTTTTTTCTAATTACTATTGTTACTAGTTTTATAGATATTTTCTTGTAGAATTACCTTCTGAGGAAGAATTTAATAAAATTCGAAAGCTTAAGGTTAAGATAAATTAGTCTTATTTCCTTTTAAAAAGGATTTTTTCACTGGTTGCTAACTCCACTAGCTCTACGATCATCTTGCTTATGTTTAGTTACCGTTGTGACAGCCGTTACTTCCCCTCTAACTATTCATTGAATATTACTTACCTCGTCCAAGCAATCATTTGTGACTGAAAGTCGGGTAACACACAACTTTTTTCAGTTTCTCGTAAAATAGTCGGTGTAGCGATCTGTGGTATATTTATCGTTCGGGATACTTAAATCAACAGGGCGAGTATTATGAGATTTAGTAAAGCTTAAAGATTTGGCAAAGTTAAATGTTTTTAACTGTCAGTAATGAAGTAATACTTAAATAAAAGTGCAAGATAGATAAATAATAACTAAAACCGACACGCTAGAGAAGAGCTGTGACAAAAAATAACGTGCAAAAATCTTTGTTAACACGTTAATTAATAGCGAAGACTCTTTTATTTATAATCCTGATTACGACCGATACTGGCTTCATTTTATCCTGCGTAATGACGACCGCTATTTCCAGAAATGATATCAATACTTTCGTATTAGGACCATATATGTTACATTATGTAGTTAATAAGAACTCATCTTAATTCCACTATGGAGTATATCCTTAGGATATACACAGAATATTGACGTTCTATATTAGATTAAGTCCTCTTAAGATACTACTTGCGATAAAAAATTAGTATGTCCTAAACAGAATTTCTCCAGGAAACTCATTTTAGTCTATGGCCGTCGCTATAATCAAGTTTTAAGGGTGCCCGGTATCTCCTAAACCCTCACACATAAAAATAACTTTCCATAAAAGGTGCCGCGCGGCCTAAACGTAAGGGAGCGTCATCTTATCAAATTAAGCTGAAATCCTTTGCCAATCAAATATCCTTAGACAATCGACTAATAACGATTTGTAATTTTTTTTCGCCGTGCTACTCACGAAATTAGCTTTTAGGGAGTATTGTGCTTCGGATGCAGCAGCCGATAACCATTAAAAACCTACTATAGAATGAGTAATCTTCCATTAATAATTACCACCTTTAAGTTAAGGATCATTAATGGTTCTAATAATCATTAAGTGGGTTATAAGAGAGCAATAGAAACAGATATCTGTGTATATGGGAGAGCAGGTGGTGGTAAAGCGAGATGGATATACACGAGGAGGAAACAGAGACGTATGCTAGGGGTGGGTGACTGTAGGAATAACGTTACCGCCGCTGCACCCGCCACGGACAGAATGGGGCAAGCAGGCAGGGGAGTTGCACCTGTGCCGCCATGCCATCCGGCTCACCGGTGCGCGCATCAATACCGTGCCGGGGATAAGCTGCGCACACCACCCTCTACCTCCAATAACCTCCGTACATCCCTCCATCCTCAATGTTCAACCCACTTATCCCTCGTGTTAGATCCGGTACTACATCTAATTTAATGTGGATATGAATTACAACTATTATCATTATCGCTAAGATAAGTTTTAAGGCCTATTAGTCTTTTTTTTTGTTAAAATTATTTCCGTAGTAAAGAATCATAGAATCATCATCGATTTTGACTTGTCGACTTGGAGCGATTTCTAAAACGTAGATGAATCGCTTAAAAATCTAGTTTTATATGGTCCATAAAATCATATAACAAGATAATGAAGTTAGTGAAGAATGTAATTTAAACAGTGATAGAATAGAGAATTTAGAAAAATATCAAAGTTTCCAAAATTTTAAAAATCTTTAAATATCGTTAGGATTTTCCTGCAAAAATTTCGAATAAATGTATTAGTTTCTTATAATTCAGGTACTATGGTTTCTGCAATGTGATAAAATGTGTAAAAAAGTTATTATATGGTACTGCACATCTAATGGAACCTGTACACACAAGTAGATTTCAATTAATTTATACCAGTTTTTTATAGTTCCCTATTTTAGTTGTGCGTTATTTTCGGCGTCCCACTTTCTACAATGATAAACCTTCTGCTACAGTAAAGCCAAAAAATCCTCTATTAGGCGAGGCTGAGCCAAGTTTAGAAGGTTATCGTTTTTAGGAACAAAAGATACATATATGTGGTGCTTTCTAACCCAGTTTAGACTTTCGATAGAGTAATAGCATGCTGCCAACTCTGCATTGTTATCAGCATGATGTGTGCTGAGGAATGGAAGCAATTCAAAAAGATAGTTATTAATATTCATTTCAGAGTTCTCAAAGTAAAATACTGCAGTGACTTTAGTTAGCGGCAGCATCTTGACACACACAGCAGTTGGTCCGAAGCGTATTTGGAACTCTTTAAATTATTGGATAAATCAGTCACCTCACTGATAACATGATTTTTTGTATTTCTTCTTCCACTTTTTGGGAGGTTAATATATGGTAATGATAAATCATTCCACGTGAAATATTTTTAGTCTGTGAGATTCGGAATATTTCAGCATTTGATATCCACCTAACCAAGTTGCCTTGTCTAAGACGCCTGTATATTGCCAAATGATAGGAAAGTAAAAAATCAATTTCTTATGTTTTATATTTCCTATTGTTCTTATTGTATTGGAGGAAACCTACTGACCGTGTAATCGATTTCTAGTTACTGGCCGTATCCAAAAAAGGTTAAAAGACGAAACTAAATATCCATATTTGACTCCCGCAGTAAGTCCTCAAAGCCAGAACTTAGTTCCAACTACACCTTTGAATTTGGACAACGTCATGTTTTTTTGTTGTTTTTCTTTATTATAATCTAATCCGTTATTTTCTGAACCACTGGTGACATAATTTCCTTGTTAAGGATTAGAGAGTTCTTCCTATATTAACATAAGAGCAGTTAGCTCCTGAAGTAGTAATTGGTTATAGTTTTCATAATTTATAAAATATCCCGTCGGCCTACACAAGAATATTTCCTTTCTTGTTAATTCAAAAAAGGTGCTTCTCCTGCCTCTTTCTATTAAAGCTGACAAACAATTGGCCGCTTGAAACTGTAAGTGTTATGAATTTGCTGCGGTGTAGTTTTTTTTTTGAAGTTTCATTTGATTTTTATACAGATAATTTGAATGCAGTAACCAGACCTACAAGAAGAGAGATTTTTAAACAACGAAAACATATCACAAGATACGCTGGGATTTATCTGTAATGGCTGATTACTGCTAGTTTTTACAATGAGAAGATTCGACTGAATTTAAAAGGAAAAAATGAACTAATTAATCATTGTATAAGTATGTACATTTAAATAAAAACATAAATGCTTTATTTCATAATGTCAATACATAAGGAAGAAAAAACAATTTTCTGTTAAAAAGTAAGTGAAGTTAGCATCTAGTGTTGATTTAAAAAAATTCGTTAGAGTGCTCATTGGTAAAGCACGCACATATATAGATGTGAAAACTCGTCATCGTAAGTATGTGTTATTGTTTAAGCAGCCCCGAACAAGTATCGTTCCCTTTTAGATTAAAGACAGTTCCTAAGGCTGATTGCTTACGCTGCTTTTGACCTATGCAGAGTTATTCTGGGAGACGATACTATATGATATTTGGAGTGTTATATTTGCATAGAATGCTATTAAGGCCGACTATTGATGTGTCTCTTCCAGTTTGAAGCACAGTCAAGCTTCAATTCTAGAAAACTGCAATGTGTTGATCTAAGTTTATCATTTCGGTTATTAACACTGTTTCTTGTAAAGAAAATTTGATGAATTTTGTTTCGTCTCAACTTAGTTTCAAATTACTCAAATTAGTTTTTCAATGGAGGTATCATCTGCAAACATTTTAATTAACGAACTTGTCGTATATCACTCCTTGTGCTTAAGAACATGTCAATGAATTAAATTCTATAGCCAGTTATCGTTTTCAAACAGATTCAACCAAAGGTTTAACCATTACATAGGGTGGCTAAACAAGTTCAGCAAAAATAAAGAAATCTTGTTGTGACTAATTAGATTAGATAGACCATCCTAGCAATGTAGACAGGCAAAGGTCTGACTGCATGACTATCCATATTTTATTCATATTAAGTAAACACTGTAAAAATTACCAGGTTTTCACTCTCATACATTTTCGAATATAAATTCATGAAGTTGATTATATATTATTATTGTATTATATTGTATAATACTAAATTTAATACCTTAGAAAAAGAAAACTTGAAATAGCGCCATATATAATAATCTTTTCACCAAGTAGATTTCCACGCCCTACTAAATATTAAACTTAATTTACTCAATATAATAGCTTTATTACTCGACAGAATCCTGAAAGTCAGTCTACACATATAATTCTTTTTTCGATGTGACAATTATTGTATTTTGCTGGTTGATAGTAGTAGTAAGTCGTTCAAATCATGCATATTCTGAACTGTCCCATTATGGTAACTGTTATTACTGCGCATTTATTATACAATATTGACAAATTGATCGAATAACTAGTTGAATTATTATAATTTAACTCACAATCGATGATAATTTTCCAGTAACAGCAGCACCAGCGGCAGCGGTATTATATTGTAAGCTTTAGTTAATCGGAAACTTTACAGTATAAATAAATGAATGTGAAATCATTTGCATAATAAGTAGGTTATCCTCAATTGGTACATGTCATGAAATAATTGATACATACACAACTATATAATTTGAAAATTATAATTAATTCGCATTGCATTTATAAAATATTTAAATGTGTTGTGTTGTCGTTTAAGCTACAAATTTACGTTATTATACTATAATTTATTTTTATTCCTGGATATGAATTGCTCGTAATCGTTAGTGAAACATGTTCATGTTTTATCTCCGCATTTATGAGAAATAGGCTGATGATGGATAGAAAATAGTATATACTTGTACATAACATCATTCGAAAGTCTACTACATAAATTATAAATATTATAAGAAAAGGACCTTCTAAAAGTGTGAAAGAGCAGAGTAATAAGATTCTTTATATTTCTGATGAAATACATAATTATACTTGCGAAGATCACATACATATATATCATATAGGAATGTAGCCCATACATTGCAGAACAAAAATTAAATAAACGCAACAAAAAATCTTGTTTTATTATTTAAAAGTATTTATTTTGTTGAAATCAGAGTTAACTTTGAGAGGCTGCCGCAATATGTAGAGTTACCAGTATTTTCCAATGTAAAATATTAAATTTAACAAAACTTCATTTTTTATTGGTTTCACAAAATCTACACAGAAATTTTAGCTGAACAGAAGTGCAACTTTACGACGAAAGGCTACTCCGTTCTTTCGTCGCAAGCGAAATAAAATATGAAGTGTGCTTATTAACACCGTACAAATTAGTACCAAAGTAGGAAGCTACATTACAGACATGGAAAAAAATCTAATTTTTATATATGCGAGATATACAAGGTGATATCGAATAACGGGCATTTTTTAAATGCGTAGTGGCAGCCATGAGCAGTAAACACGCCATTTTAGTATCCATGGATCATTGGAACGGCAACAGCGTGTGTTAGCTGTAAAAATGTTTTATAAAAGAGGGAATTTTTATGAAAATGAACAGGGGATTACAGTAACTGTCAATGCGGATCGTTCGTGGAGATTACAAACTCGTGGAGATGCTACAAACTCGTGGAGATGCTTCAAACTTTTGTTACACCTGAGTTGAACAATTTTCCACTTGTACCAGAAGCCTGGTTTCAGCAGGATGGAGCGACATCACACACTGTATGGCAATCAATGAAAGCTGTGCGAAAATTGTTCGGTAACATTTCCAGCCCCCGTAGATCACCAGATATGTCCTTTTGTGTTTCTTTTCAGCTAAAATGTTACAGAGGGCCATAGAGAATCTCAACAGCAGATTTCAAGGGTGTACTCGTACAGGAGGACGCCACCTAAACGACGTAATTTCAAAAAAATGATAAATTCCATTAACGTTGTTTCAATGACAAGTTTTAACGTCAATTACTGTGAATAAAATGTTTTTCTTCCACCACTGTTGGTTTTATTGCATCGTTAAGAAGTTCCCGTTTTTTTAATCACTTTCAACAAAACCAGTGTATATGACTATAGTATCATGTTAATGCTTCAATTTTGTAATACCAATACTAATTTTAATGTAACTTAATTTAATATTAAATTAATTTAATATTGATATTACAAAATTGAAACACTAAAATTATGATTTATTTGTTGCAATTGATTGTACAGTCATATACATCAGCTTTGTCCATCTCATCATTTCTGCGTCTGCGACGGATGCACCTTTTTACTTCGGCATCAATGTTTACGGTATCAATTGGCACATTTAGTATTTTATTTCCCTTACGGCCTACTCTGTTCGTTCGCTATTCCATTACAATTCTGCTTAGCTGCAATTTTGCAGTAGATTTTGTCAAACTAATAAAAAATAGTTTAATATCTTACATTAGAAACTACAGGAAAACTAATAGGTATATTGTGGGTATCACTTAATGATAGTTCGCAGAAACTGATAAATATATTTCAGCATCATCAGAGTACATTTACATGATACAGTAATTAAAACATTCACGTAAAGCTAGTAGAAGACAGGGGAGATTGGAGAGTTTGACACACCGTGAATGATTGTTGATAAGATAGATCATGCACTATACAGGTATGAAGGCAAGAGTAGTAAGACACTGTTACAGGTATAATCATGCGCATATAGTCACCTCGAATATCGGCACCAATCGGACTATTAGAATAGGTGTATGCAGTGTCCTAGATGTATAAAGGGGTATTAGTTGGGCAGCTACCGAATCGGTGTCCATTTATAGGTAGCTCGCTGCACAATCCTATTCTAACCAGCGATGACGCTAATCTCATGTACGACTATATACCATTGACGTTACCTGTATACAAAAATTTAATCGGGAAAGTAATAAAACTAGATTACATTATTTACTTTGTTTTGGTTTTACAGTTAAGTGTAAATTAACACCAACGTTTCATCTATCTTTTTAAATTTTCCACACTACTGACTGTGGCACGCAGTTTGGTAGATACTACTTGACATAGATGTTGTTTGTTATTTATAAATCATTTATTGGCAACAAAAATAAATAGATACATCACAAGAAAAAGCAAAACAAAAAGCCAACAGGATCGTCGTCAGTAGCTCAAAAGAGCAGCCTGCTATTAATGACGACCCTTCAAGATAATACTTCAGAGAAAGAAAAAAAATTGCTATGAGTAGTAACGTAACTAAATAAAGTATTCAATTAAAGGTTGCAAAGAATTGCTCACTCTTAAGCAGATCCGAAACAGAGCGTCTAAAAGCAACATAGCTGAGCTGCTTGACAGAGACGGGCAACTGGTTAAGCATACGGGCACAATGGTACCTGAAACCTCTCTTAAATTGCTGGGTGCGGTGTTTAGGAATATCAATAATATCTTTCCTACGAATGTTAATGCTGTGCACGTCAATTCTAAATTTGATTTTATTAGTAAGATACGGCGGAACATTATTGTTAACAATTTTATAAGCAAAACAAAGAAAATGCAGTTTCCTGCGTCTAATCATATTGAGCCATCCCAATTCTACAAGCTTATAAGAAATTCTATGTTTTCTACGAATACCAAAAATAAATCGCAAACATGAATTCTGCGCCACCTGAATCCTCCGAATGTCGGCCTGATCCAAGCAGCTTCCATAAACTGTATCGCAGAAATTAAAGTGCGATAGTACCAAAGAGTCGCAAAGCTGCTTCTTAACATTCACACACACTTCATGCCTATGAGGATACAACATTTTCAAATTGCAGTAAGCACGACGAATACACAAATTAATGTGGTTTTTAAATCGTAAATTATTATCAATGTGTAATCCTAAATTTCGAACATTATCCTTAAGGGCAAGTTGAAAACCGTTAATATATAATTTAACATCGTCAAGAACACGCGAGCGACTCCCGGCACTACCGAACACTACACAGCACGATTTTCCCTCATTCAAGGACAAGCAGTGACGTCTAGCAATATCAAACAAACCTTGTAGATCTTGATTAATCTTTTGAATAACAACCTGCACATTTTCAGGAAAAAAGGAAGAATACAACTGCGTATCATCCGCATATAGATGGTAAGAACAATAAAAGTTGTGGAAGAAAAATAAGTGAGACGTGTAAATAGAAAACAGTAAGGGTCCTAAAATAGAGCCTTGAGGTACCCCGGCCGTCATACAAACTGTATCCGAACCGGAAATGCCAACAAAAACCCGTTGCTTCCTGTCCCTCAAATAACTCCCAAAAAAGCTAACAGCGTCCGGGCCCATTCCAATGAAGTGACACTTTGACACCGGACTTTAAAATTGTCAAATCGTACAGGCAATAATCTCGTTTCAATCAAAAAATGCAACTTCGGCGAACAGATCCTTAAATAACTTTCAAAAATTATTATTTTGTAATAAGTTCAAAAAAAGATTTGGAACCAATACAGGATGTCAATACTGAAAACACCAACGAGCTATTGCACTCTCAAACTAAAACCAACGAAATAATAAACAAACATCGCGAGAAAAAGAGAGAAAATGAAGATATGGATGTGACTATTTACAATAAATGTAATAACTTAAAAATTCTTTGGTAGAAGCAGTTTCACACCATCATTTATTGATAAAAACCTGAATACTTTTTGTTTGTATGTGTGTGCAGAGGGTGTAAAATAAATTTCCTAAACATATCCTAGTTTTGTGGCGTCATTATGGTATATACATAACTGCATTTCAGCAGAGTTAGCTAGTATTTTAACTGAAAGTTGTAAATATGGAAAATTTTATAAAATTGTGTGCTACGATCTCCCGCCTATTTTATGTGCTTTGTGAGGATTTTAGAAGTCTTCACGTTCTTGCTACTTCATATACAAATTAGATAGCTCTCCTCTGGCAAAGTTTTGACCTTCTCTGAATTTAAATCTGAAGTTCAAACATATTTCTTTGACTATCCATTTCATTTCTCCTTGTGTACGTTTTATCATTTTGGGCTGTAAAAACTAGCATATTTAGCTAGCATTTCTCCTCAATTAAGCGGTTTAAATATGTTTCATTTTCAATTAGCACGATAGAATAGAACCAATCCAAAAGAAGTTTAACTTTTAAATCCAATATCCGAAGATGGACGAGTACATCTGTTTTGGCTGTCTTAGCAGTATCTTATCAGAAAATCTCAACTCAATCTCAACTAAGGAAAATAGTAGGGAGATAAAAGTTTAAATACTTCATTAACTTTAATGGAAAAATAAAAAATCCTTGATTTATACTCCCACAACCTCCTGAAAACTGTTTTTAAAGACCGCTCTTTAATTGACTTCTGACTCAGTGTAAGACATGAATATGTTATTTTCTTAGAAAAAGCTATTCAAGTTTAATTACTCTCTTATATAATACAAATATGTGAGAGAAGATTTTTGATATTCACTTACCTATGAATATAGAAACAGATTAAATGCAGAACTTCATCTAGGACTCAAATTTTCAACGTCATTCTTTCGGCACACAGGCACATAATAATCCCATTAAGGGTTTCTTCAAATTTCATCTAAGCTCAGCTAAGAATTAATTGTTATTCATTGACATTAAACATAATCTCGTCTTATTTTCGGTTTAATTAATTTTGTATTAGCTATTTGTAGCTTATCTATATCAATGTCTACCTGTAGATGTTTTACGATTATTTCTTAGTTGTTTGTAATGAACTATTATAGAATATAGAAAATACGTTTTAGTAACAACAGTCTTCTTTACTATTACTCTTACTAGTGGCTACACCCTGGGGTTCGTGATGTTTTTTCGATAGGAATAGGGCAATCAAAAAAGGCTTTTTCATTTTTTCACGTTCAAAAACTTTCTGCGATACTCGTTTGTTCAACCACTGTAACAGTGGATGAATCCAACATTTTCTTTTTCTTCTTCCATTTCATTGTGTAAATGAGAACTAATAGACAGTGTATCTCTAGTTTTAAACTTGTGTACCACAAATAATTTCATTTTGTACCCTCTATGATTGTAATGAATAATTTATCAGTAATAATGTTGTATGTTATATAATACAATTGTTTTTTAAATTTGCTTTATTAAAGTCAACTGTATAAAATCTAATGTAACCCTTGAGAAGGACAGTTAAAAATAAATATAACATATCTATCTTCTCTGTGAGTTCTATAAAAACACCCACCACAGAGTCATGCCTACATGAATTAGATTACGAGACACAGATATACGTAGATAATATTAAACGTATCTAAAGAAAAAATAATTTATTACTTCACATACATTTACCAACAATGCATATACCTCCGAAAACGTAATTTGTCATGAAGCGTAGAGATGCGAAGAAAAAGGAACAGGTAAATGGGGGTCGCGTATAGCAGTTCATATCGCCGCAGGAGTAAATATTAAGGTAACCGAAAGCAGTATAATAACGACACACAACTGAAGGTAAACATGATGACAAAAGATATTAGGAAATAAAGCTATAAAAGGAGGGGAGGGTATACAAAGGAAGAAGGACCTTCGCACGATGACAACGCCACACACAGCGTCGGATATCAGCGTCAACGGCAGGAGCAGCAGGAAGGAGGAGGATAGGAGCACACCTGAAACTTTTATGAGTTGCTCAAACGACGTCCACCCTATCTCCGTGTTCGCTAGTATCCGGGCTTAAAGACGAAGCTACGCCGGGGATATCTAAGTCTTGTTTCATAATGGTATCGCAGAATGAAAAGTCTGTGCTGTTTCGCTACCGTTACAAGCCGAGTTAAAAATGACAAAATTTGTATAAAATGGCTCACAAATTGAGTGAGCTTCTCGCCAACCAGTCCTTTCCATTAAGTGCACGTGTGTCTCTTTTTCCATCGGCTTGCACAGGTTTCAAGCGTAAACGGTATCGAGTCCATCATCAGGAAAACGATTTATATAACCGAACCGTTGCTGGTCGGGGGTATAAAATGAAACTTTTTAAGGTAGTTTATGCGTTAAAATGAAATAGTAACTATACGGTATTATGTCGACGGAGTTTTATAAAATAATGACACACTTTAGCGCTTATTGCGCTAAACGCTTTTGTTGAATAATAATTTGTAACGTCGCAATACACTTTATATTACTTTTTTAGAATCTTATCACCGCTAAAATAAAAGTTGTCGTTCGCTAAGAAGTTTTAAATTTAGATATAAAATTTATGAAAGCTTAAAAATAGCTGTTACCTAAATATCTTTACATGGAACTATAGTATTACATATGTCCATAAAACATTACAATTTACGTACTAAAAAATCGTTAATTATTTTTCGCTGTGCAGTCATCCATATTGGATCATTTTCAATCAAAATACCGCGCACAAATGTAGCCAATTCTAGGTTATGGTACTGCTACTCAAGCAGGTTTGACCAATAAACAAACACATCCATTTTTATTGTATAAAAAAACAAAAGACCAAACTTGAAACTAATCATAGTAACAGGAAAATTGCAAATATAAACAAACTAATAAATGATTATACACTACCAGCTGCCGCAGCGATAATAAATAGGAACTGACAGCAACCCCAAAAGTTCCCAAGGCTATCGAGACCCTTAACAGTATTTTATTATTGTCATATTATAAAACTTTATCGCAATCTAACTAAATGATTGCTTGAAAAGAGCAGAATAGCGCACATGAATAACGTGCCAAGGTATAAAAAAACTGATTGGACCAGACATACTAGCAGCGACAAGTAGCAATCTTAGCCAGATACAACTTACTCCGATACATGATCAAATTTACGAAGGTTACAAACTAGACCATAGCAAGAGTTCTAAAGTTTTTGAGCTCTGTATTTATCAACTGAAGTTAAACGAGGATTGTATGTAAATAAACTCAAAATCTCACAAAGTCGAATCCTCAAGGCTGGCTTCGAATATGTCTTTTAGTGTATAACATTCTCAAAAAGTACCATAAACATTTTTAAGTAAATGAGACACACTAAGATTCGGTTATTTAAAGAGAAAAACATTCGGTTTTGCCTGTTAGTTGAGAGGGCGGATTAAGAAATTTTGGTAGTTTGATCAAGATCATTGTCAATAATTCCCATATCCATTATTCCTTAGTCGTCAGTAGACAGGAAATAATAAGTTAATTGAGTGTCATCAGCACATACTTGCATGTAGTAGTTTTTAATAGACCTTAATATATTAGTAGTATAAATAATGACGAACATAATAAGCAATTCATCTGAAACCGCACTATGAAACCGCGGTATAAAGTTCTGCAATTAAAATATGAAGCAATTAGAGTCGGTAAATCAGAAATAAATCCATATTTATATATTATTTCAACTTCTTTACCAACAGCAGCTGAGAACAAGAACAAAGAAATGCTTGCACAAATACATGCACCGTACATAGTGCTTGGATACAGAGAAATGCTTGCACAAATACATGCACCGTACATAATGCTGCAGATACTGTGGACAATTTCTATACGAATAGGATTACTTATTTTATGCCATATCGGTATGGTCTTCATTTGAGTTTGGCTCTGATCGAGAACTAATGTTTGATGAATCACTAGGCAGGAATAACATAATAGGCTAAGTGGGCCGCAGTGTTAGGGATGATACGCCAGACTGATAGAGCTCAACAATCAACAATTTTTTATTATCTGTGACAGGTGCTTAGTTGAAGTGGCTTTGAAAGCGGTATCACTCGTCTGACTATCGTCGCAAATCTTGGTGTATAGTTTGTATATTATTTAACAGTGTTCAATGGCCTTGTGACAGCACTATCTATCTCGGCGTTTATACTCCCGCGTCATTAATCACTTTGCTCCCAACATCGAACGGTAGATTTATCAGCATCCCTTCTTCCAAGAAAAATGTCACCGTCCTCTTGAAGAATTGAACCTCGGCTTTCAGTATTCTGTTGCAACACTAGACAGCCGCTTAACCAATGCGGCTATCGACACGTTAAATTATTAATAATAATAAAACAAGATAACTAACACCAAATAATGATCAACTGTGCAATCCAACAAAATAAAAATCTGTGCATACTTTACACGTTTAAAACTATATTGTAAAATATAATTAATATATGTATTTTCTGACCTTTATGTACTTATCTTTTAATTCATGATTTATTTCCACTTAGAGGTCAATAAAACAATAAATAATTAAATACCAATTTATTCCATAACAGATAATAATATATTTTCGTTAAATAACTTCTTCAGTTGAAGAAATTGACATTTAATATGTGTCAAATTACTAACAATATAAATATAAATTGCCATGCCTATCAACAAAATTATCTAAAAAACAAAGAATTCATTGATATATCGAATTTTAATTATATTCACAAGTAATAGTGAAGGAATAATGATTTAATACAACTATAGAAATTAAAATGATTTGAAATATTCGTATATCAATCTATTTTTTGTCAAGCTCTAACAATTCTGTTCAAGGACTAGGGAAAAACATGGCAAAGAAACCTAGTCAAGAGCTTAAAATTAATAAAATTCAGGCGTAAATTAAATTATTATAAATAACGCTTAAATTATCAATATCCGTTCTAAAATTTACCGCGTTTTCATCTTTTTTAATGTATATCATTTCGTAAATTAATCTTTTTTTATAATTATTTTCCTTTTTTAAAATTTTAGTGTTTTGAAAATCAAAATTATGTCGTCTATCTTTAGAGTGGTTAGATAAAGCAGTTTCAGCGGTGACGTTATGTGTAACAGTGTACTGATGATTATAAATTCGTTTCTTTAAATATTGTTTGGTTTGTCCGATATAACATTTGTTACAATCTTTGCAATCTAATTTATAAACGACATTACTTTGATTATCATGTTTAATGGGTGATTTTAAATTTGTGAATAAATGTCTATTGTTGGTAGGTATGAAAGTTATATGAATGTCTGATTTTTTTAATTCGTGTTTTATTGTGTCGCTTAAATTGTTTATATATGGTATAGTGTGGTATATGTTATTATTTGATTTTGTACCTGTGTTATATATTTTATTTCTTCTTTTTGTGATTAATTTATTATAAAACTCTTTAGGATAACTATTTTTTTCTAGTATTGTTTTAACTTTGCTTAAATTTTCTTTTCTAAATTCAGGGTGAGCTAATTTAATAGCCTGATCTACTAAACTGTTAATTACGCTTTTTTTAATTTACCGAAGTGTTTGAAAAATAGTTTAAATGTCTACTACTACTAGTGTCTTTAATGTACCAGTTTGTTTTTATTTGTGTGTTATCATGTATTATCTTTACATTTAAAAAGTTTATAGAATTTTCTCTTTCAAAAGTAAATTTTAACCTATCATGATATGTGTTAAATGTGTGCAGAACATGTTCAACTTTATCATTTGGTATGCAGCATATACAGGGTCCGGCAACGAAGCGGGGACGGAAGATTACACGCTTATTTGAAAGTTTGTCAAATATTTAGTCGTCGAATATTCTTCCTCACCCTCAAGTGCACGTTTTAAAAATATTTTGTTTTATACAGGGTGTTCCAGATGGCATTGCCAGACTAAAGTTGCATTTTTTTAAATGGAACACCCTGTATATTAATAGAGAAAATGATCCGCGCTTGAAAGCTGGTTACAACGATATAATGTTGTATAATAGTTTTTGTAAACAATGATTTTACTTGATAAATTGATACATTTTAAGAAAAACAAAATATTCGAAACCAACGGAGTAGAATTAGTATGGACTGTCGTTGTGAAATAAAATGCTCTATTTATACAGGGTGTTCACAATTTTGCAAAATCGAAGAAATCTCGACATTTTTAAATGGAAACCCTGTATATTTTTTTTGCTTATTGGAAAGTTCTTTTACTACGCTTTCTATTGATAATTTGATGGACCTAGGATAGATCATTTTCTAATTATTTCTTCTTAAAGTTGAATTAAATGCTTGTATTTTTAGTATTTAATTTGCACTTCAAACCTATGTAAGATTGATATTCAACAAATAATCCATAAATGGTTATAACAAGAAGAAACTCCATTTAGTATGATAAACAATTGATTTTCATCAGCGGTGAAAGCAAACATTAAATTAATTAATATAGCATTTTCAATAGATTCAGTGATTGTTTTAAGCTTGTATACTTAATAACCAAGTTGTCAAAAATTTCGTTTTGTGTTATACAGTATTTCGTTCGATCTTTAAAAGCAGTTGTTATATTGACTAATTTTATAGGTACCTATTTGGTAAATATGATATTTATTCTTGACGAGTGTACAAGAAATTGTCTTAGCAAGTAGAGTATATGCAGAGAGATTTCCAAACCTTGAAAGAAGACCGGAAGCATTTGAAAGATTATTAGAGAAATTTATAGAAACTTATGGTGTAACCTACAAGAAGAGCAAATAAACCGGTAATCAATAAACAAAGCGAACTGGTCATATTATTAATAATGAAAATCTACATACAGAACATTTTTGCTATGATAGAAGTTGTAAAACATATACGGAATTAACGCATTCGAGTGTGCTATTCCGTGTATTTTTACAATCCACTCTAGTTTTTCTAGCTGGCCTTAGTCGCTCTAAATGTTTGTATGTGGAGAGATGTAAGTATAGATGGTATTTCAAAGATAACAGTTAGGTAGGAGCTTGCGTTTGTTGAGTATCTACTAAAATTAGTCATTATAACAATTTCTTTTAAAGATTGAACGAAATATTACCATAACACAAAACGAAATTTTGTACAACTTGGTTATTAGTATACAAGCTTAAAATTGACGCCTTTACTTTATATTAAATTAATGTTACCTTTCACCGCTGAGTGAAAATCAATTGTTCATACTAAATGGAGTTTCTTCTTATTATAGACCATTTATGGATTATTTGTCGAATATCCGATCTTATAGTAGGTTTGAAATGCAAATTAGCTTCTTACAAGCATTTCTCATTAATTCAATTTTAAAAAGAAATAATTAGAAAATGATCTATTCTAGGTGCATCAAATTATCAATAGAAAGCGTAGTAAAAGGGCTTTCCAATGAGCTAAAAATTACAGGGTGTTCCATTTAAAAATGTCGAGATTTCTTCGATTTTGCAAAATTGTGAAAACCCTGTATAAAGCGAGCAGCTGCAGAATTTATTTCAATAGTAACGACAGTCCATACTAGTAAAAAATATTCTACTCCGTTGTTTCGAATCTTTTGTTTTTTTATGCACAATTTGAAATGTTATCAATTTATCAAGTAAAATCATTGTTTACACAGAAACTATCAACTTTAGACCTATACAACATTATATCGTTGTAACCAGCTTTAAGCGCGGATCATTTTCTATATTAATATACAGGGTGTTCCATTTAAAAAAATGCAACTTTAGTCTGCCATTGCCATCTGGAACACCCTGTATAAAACAAAATATTTTTAAAACGTGCACTTGATGGTGAGGAAGAATATTCGATGACTAAATATTTGACAAACTTTCAAATAAGCGTTTATTCATTTTGTACAATCATCTACATACCGCTTATAAAATTGCACATGACAGTTTAATTTGTCAAGTGAGACCTGCTCTAAGTCCTCCATTACTAAATTTGCTATAACAGCAGATAATGGAGAACCCATTGCTGTACCGAATATTTGTTTATATATTGTGTCATTGTACTGAAAATATGTTGAATTTAAGCAAAGTTTTGCAGCCATATATATATATACACATTAGTTCACCTCAGAGCGGGCCATAGCAGTGTGAATTGCAACAGCGTATTCCCCCCTTCGCGTTGTAGCTTGCGTCTGGCGTCGACACTCATGCATACACAATTCAGTTGAATTTAAATCGAGCAAGAGTATGGTCGGTGATGTCGTGATCGACGAGCGATCTTGCGTGGCGCATGCCTACGCGTTGCCACATCGCACTGCATTCTATGCGTCTAGTGTAAGTTCGCATGGCCCGCTCTGAGGTGAACAAATGTGTATATTATTAGTAATTTGACACATATTAAATGTCTATTTCTTCCACTGAAGAAGTTATTTAACGAAAACATATTATTATATGTTATGGAATAAATTGGTATTTAATTATTTATTGTTTTATTGACCTCTAAGTGGAAATAAATAAGGAATTAAAAGATTGTAAAATATGATACAAATACCTAAACATTAATGACAAAAATTAGAATGCCAATAACAATAATGATTAATAAATATAGAGGCAAGTCTGTAAAATCCATTCCTTAGCCATTAAGTTCTAAGATTACATTAAATCGAAACACTCCTGATTCCAAAATTATAAAATTTTTCAAATTGTAATAAGTAGACAGCTTTTACCAGAAAACTATTAGAAAACACAAAGAAGGAATAAAAATACTACTATATTGCTATCACCTTTTGAATGTTATTGTCTCGCTAATCGTCCAATTTCTAGTAGACCTCTAGGCAAGTTTCAAATTTCAAGCATAATGTGGATCAATTCTAACTCTGAAGCGAGTTTCAATGAAGGAATTCGCGAAGTTGAATGAAGGAATTAGATATCTCTAAAAAACAAACAGTTGCTCATAACAATGATAAAAAATTTGGGAATAGGAATAGATAATTACCAGTTTCGGATAACTGAGCAAAACTCACTGAATTTGTTCCAAAACGATAAGATGTCCTCTGTATCTTAGGCAGTATTAAAATTAGACTTTGGTTACAGGAATTTTTGCTATATTTTGCACAGACCATAGAAATGTTAACAATGATATGCACAATTTGGAAGGAAAGTGATGTCTATGACAAAGATTGGACTAAGAAATACTACCTATTTCGCGAATTAACATGCTGAGCATCCGGTAAGTAAATCTCAGTTCTGCCATTATTTCTACACTTTTTCCTACTGTTATATCAGCATATTTGTAGAAGTGTAAACGTTATTGTGTATGTATGTATGTACATGCAGGCCGCCCAATACTCTGTCTACTTCTGCATTAAACAGTGCAGTATGCCTTATCATTTGATACATATCTTAGTATTTGTATCCATTTTGATACAAATTGTGACTAAATGTTAATGATACAAACACATAGACTGCGGATATTGTATAATATTTGCCGATTTAAAGATTCTTAAAACAAGAAGTAATAAGTTTAAATTCCCAGGATTGCTGTAAACCACACAATACCGACATTCTATTCGCCGATCTATTAAAAAGGGAATGTTTGTGGGCAATAAATTTCCACAGTCAACTGTTGGGTTTTCTATATAAATTGATATTTTACGATCTAGGGGTCTAAAGATCTAGTTACTGGATTTGCGTTGTTACTGATATATGTTCCGTCGTCCATCCGGTCCGACAAAGGCATCAGGCAGTTCGGATCTTGGGGAATGGATGTCCACACTCGATTTCGGACCGCGCGCCTTAGATTTATGGACTCTCATCGAAAGTAAGGAGGAGAAGAAGTAGAAGGCGGTTTCGCCTTCCTTCTATTATTCAAACGATGCGAATTACACTTTTACCTCGCGCGATTGTTTTTCTTCTTTAGCTACGCTTTGCGTTGTTCATCTGTTTCAATTTTTAGCGACACGCCTGTTGTAAACGTATTCGATTTTTGATTTCCTTTACTATTCGCTCCTCGAGGCGATTGCCGTATTCATCGAAATCTAAATGGCAAGATGAGAATTGAAGTATTTATGCTACCGTTTCGTTGGATCGACTCGTTCTTTTATTGAATGATTAATAATTTATTTCCTTCTACCTTATCGGGTATCGTAGAGGATTAATGTGTTTTGTTCCCTCACATTTTGAAAAGAAAATAATATTTTGAGTGTATTGGAAGAGTTAGAAATGATTTAAAATATGTTAGTATCAGCTATAATTTAGAGTGTTTTGAAAACGCAAGAGAAATAAAAAAAGGTCTTAATGACCACAGTTCTAAAACACAAAAAATCAACAAAAACCTTGGCAGTAGCCGCGTTTTGATTGTCTTTATATCTATTTCCTTTTTATCCGGCACACACTCACCCATAAAACGTGATTTAACCCGCGTCTAGCGCATATAAAACACGCTATTTCGGAGCACATATCAGAGGCGACTAGCAGGTCGCGATAATAATCACATATTCTGCTGAAAATACTTGGTATTAATTATTGGTATCCCTTTACAGAGCTAATGCGTATTAAAAATGGTTTTAATGTATTTTGGGAGAAATAAAAACATTATATTAATATTTTCCCATTAACATGTAGTATAGAGGACTTTAAAATAGACTTCTGTAACGTATTTTAAAAACACAATAAAACCAGCTATTACCTGACGCCGGCGAAACCAAACAGAAACAATAAAGAGTGAATCGTGCGAATAAATGTGTTTTTTATAACCGCTTTGATTGGGTCAGGCGATTTATTTTTGGCAAAAAGAAAGCCGAAATACGGGGCCAAGATCCACGGTAATACCGCGGTCTCTAAGCTAGAAACACCATCTCTAGCCGGGATTGCACAGGAACAAACCAAACAACGTAAATCTCGTGTAAGCCTAAAATCGAATACAGCCTCTATCCCATCTTAACCCCTTCCCACGGCATGTCGACCCGGCGCTGCCACCGCTTCTGTTTGCCGTTGCCAACCGACGTTCTACCGACCGGAGCCTTCGTCGATCCTTCTCACAGCTCCTTTCGCATGCATCCGAGTCAACAGATCTAATCTTAAAAGAAAATAAATGAATATATGAAATACATACACTTTAACATCGATAAATTTGCGGATCTGAATATGTACGGATATATGGATATGGTAGGAGATTGATGAAAATTTACATAATGGTAATAGGAATATGTATGTATGACTTTCTTTGGTGACATAAATAGGAATGGAAATTGATTTTCTTAGAACCGGTTATTTAACCGAAAGTGTTTGTACGGCAGAATTGAAAATTTATAAAGAACTTGTTGGAGTATTTTTTGAAGTGGGTATTTCTAATAATTTAACATGTCTATTTTTTTAAGTTATTGAAAATTTTTCAGCTTGTGCAAAAAATTGTTTCGGGTTCAGTTTATCAGTATAATTGCATTCATGAGAGTTGCGTGGTATATGACGCCATATAATACATAAAAGCACTAGATTTGGATAATGTTGCCAAATAAGGTGGATTTGAAATATCAAGGATCTTTGAAACTGGCAGTTTTTGAATTATAATTGTTTCCAATACGCGATTTATCTCGATTGCTTTTCCCCTACAGTTAAGTACCATTTCGAGAAAAAAAAAATTATTGTGATGCTTTGAGTACTCTTGAGTAGCGAATAATCATTATGCACTTGTACATGTTTAAAGGGACTAATAGGTAAGCACATTTACGAAGAAGGGGTAAATTTTCCATTGAAGGTGAACATCGATCGGGAAGACCAGTTTTTGTATCCGTCCCTGAAAATGTTGATGCAGTTCATGATGCAATTTTGTCAGACCATCGAATTGGGCTAAACCGAATATGTGAGACACTGAATATTTCATATGAACGCGTCCGTCCATATAGTTCACGCCGATTTGGACAAGAGATAAATTTCTGCAAAATAGATCCCCAAATGTCTGAATGTTGACCAGAAGCGTGCAAGGATGAAAGCATCACGTTCGATTTGTGCTCGATTAGAAAAAGATGCCGATTTCTTAAGCCATATTGTTGCTATGGATGAAACTTGGGTACATTTCTACGACTCAGAAACAAAGCAACAATAGATGGAATGGAGTCACTCTGGTTCTTCAAGGCCTAAGAAGTTTTGTGGAAAAGTTCTTGCTTCGCTTTTTTGGGATTGCCATGGAGTAATGATTGATTTTCTGAATAAGGGCGGAACAATAACTGGGAATGTTGATGTTACTGAGCACTCTACGAGAAAAATTACGGAGAGAACCTATTTTAAAGAATATTTAACTCCTCAAACACTCATAGTGTCTCAGGTACGACATTTTCCAAAAACGAAGATCTATCTCTTGAATCCTCAACATTCAAATATTTGTTTTAACCATTTGTAAGGCTTAAGATGCAGATGAACATAAATGATTGTACATTTATGATTTGCGCTTGAATTCAATATCTTTGAAAACAGAAAAGGCGCAGAGTTTAACGCAAACCTCTGCACAGTGCAGAGTATGTTGGCTCATATTGATAGAATGGGAAAAAATAACCTTTAAAGAGTTAATGACTACCTGTCTTCAACTGTCTGAATACAGTTGAAACTTGGGTAGAAAAATTAAATATAAATATAAATTTTGCTTGCAATATTCATTGCTTGATTTGGATTCTGATATTCAGGATATTTGGCTATCAATAATAAAAAACCGTGTTTATAGAAGGCTGCCAATACACAATGATTAATTCATGATGTAAATATTTTTCTGAAATTTAGTCCTGGAGTTATTTTACACATTTTATACCAATCTATTAGATAGAAACAGAACTAATTTCATTGAAGTAACATTAACGACTACACTTCTAATTAGTAAATAATAGAAAAACTTGCGTACTAAAGAGGCATTGTATGGATCTATTCTTTTCATTGTAATCCAAGCTACTTGAACAGATAATAGCAGCTAGTACCCTTGGGAAATAATTATAATTATTATAAACTGATGTTGTGCATTAAAATAGAGCGAAAAATAAGGCAAGGTAATATAACAACCTAGTTGTTTGAATAGGGTAGGGAAAATAATGAACACTGTTCTTAATGTTATGATAATTAACAAAGGTACGGGTTGGTACAACCTGATATAAATCCTTTACTTTTACAGATTTTATTTCATTAATTTTCTATATTTACATTGAATAAATGTAGATCTACGTGCATGATACCTTCCATTTGAATCTTCCCTTTCAACGTTCTTTCTACCTTCATTTTTTATTTATGTTTTATTTTTCTCTTTTCGACATTTAAAAGAATATTTTAGTTTGTGCGGAGATAGGTAAGTAAAATTTATGCACGATATTTTAAGCTCTTTCACTCGGCGGTCGACTCAGATGTAAAAGAGAGAAACATAATACAACTCCTGCCTGTTTCCACTTTATAATTGAAAAACTGGAAATTCAAGTTACCTTTGAAAACTGACTGATGCTCCGCACAGTATTATCAGCTTCTTGTTAGGAGTCAATTCGATATAGACGTTGTTGCTGCTATACGGAAAGGAATGTGGAAAAATGTACTCCTGCTTTCTTTTTCTAGTATTACTGCAAATAGTATGTTGTCCCCTTTAAAGGTATGACGATTTCAAATAATAGTTTGTTGTAGTCATGTTTGTAATACTTTATAGAAAAAGACAACTGTCTAATTTATTCGTCGATTTCCATAAATTAAAACAATGAATTTAGTAACTGCATTAATTAACAATTTTAAAGAGATTGTCTTTAAAAATTCCTCATATTTAACTACAGGTACATGTTTACGCATACCATAAAATATCCGAGATCTTTACCTAAGTTCTGAGAAATCCTTAATTGAGACTTTAAAGTATCTCTTGCGTATTTGCGGCAGACATTTCTCAAAGCACGTAAACGTCTGTAATTTAATTACAGATAACTTCATTTAAAGTGACATGGAACATTCATACTGTTATTTTTTAATTTAATTTGTGATCTGAATTAAATCTCTACAAACAAATTCGAAACATTTTCGCATATTTTTTTTTCTGAGTGATGAAAGAAGGATAGTCTTGGTGGTTATAAATTAAATTTTTGTGTACTCAGAAAACCTACTCTGAAGTTCTCAATGTGATATAAAAAAAATACAAAAAATAATTAAGCTGGTGGAGTGTACAATGGATTAAAATCAGGACGATGAAGAAGCCTAGCAGAACATGTGTACACTTTTTAATATGTACAGCCGCGGGAGATCAAATGTAAGTAGGCGTTTCAAAGACTTTCTCAAAATGGGACGCAGAAGAAAATGGAAATTTGCAAAAATTTGTTAAAGTATGCAATAATCCTGTTTAGAAATTATTCTTATAGATAATTAAATTTTAACATTTCGTAAAAAAAGTGACTTTTACCTGAACTGCTTCAGCTTTTTTGTGTTGAGGAGATACCTTTAATTAAATACCTACTTGAACAAAGTCGTTGAAATTGCGAGTATACTATTTATAGGAATAATTGCAATATTAACCATGTTGTAATTTTAGAATCGGTGGTCACGTGAAAATTAGTCAACTTAATACTAAATTTGATTTTGATTTACGACAGAAGTTAAACTTTAATGTTATACTAGTGGTGATTTAGCTGGAGTATGCTTAAAGGCAACCAACTATAATACTGTTCCTGTACACTTAAGAGGAGTGCGTGACTGTTTAATATATACTTTGTTCGGTTTGTGTTTATTTATAGAACTATCCATTGTTTTCAGGTAATTGTCCACTAAACGTAAGGTATTAACACCGAAGTATTTATTTTTCTTGGCGTAAGTACATGTATATATAATGCATTTTTCCAACCGCCAATTAACAGCCATACACGGTGGTTCGACTCCACCTTCGGTCGACATATTTTTAATTGGCAGTTGGAAAAAATGCATTTATATATAAACGTAAGGTAGTTTAACTCCGTTAATCTAATCATTTATGCTTTCAAAAGATTCTCACTCTAAACAATCATATACTTGTAAGTTCTTTCGTTTTTATAATGGTTGTCCATTTTTCGTCTGTTCTTTCCTACACGGATATACAGGATAGTCGACCGAAAACGAAGCATACGAGTTCATTAAGCATTACATTTTAATTAAAATAAACTTATTAGAAAAACAAACATTACACAATAGCGGAAACAAACATATAAAAACGATTCATTTGAAACATTTCAGTACATAGCATTGTAATTGTAGTCCTTTGACAATAAAGTTAAAGTTAGTGCTAGTAGTAGCGAGATCAGAAAAAGTTGAAATTATTGAAATTTTCTTTGCAAACAACGAACGCAATAGTGAGAACAGAACCGGCAGAAGTGGTGGTTTTGGCACATTGTTGTCGATCATACAATTAGGCCAAGAAGATTAGATGCTGTCTCAGATATAAATCTCACCAATGTTTAATTAATTTTGATAAATTTGGTTCTTCTTATATGATATTTTAAACGTGAAAATGTATTTGGAATTACTAGAAGACAACATTGATCTGATGTTGATTAACATTATTGAGGAGGATGATGGTGAAGATCGGTTATTTTTTCCAATACGATCAGAAAGAGATCAAAACGTTTATAGTTAGCCGTCAACTGTAGCAGATCACTGTAGAGTTAGGTTTTGGAAAATCTTCAGCCGATGTCTGCTCCTAATGTGAGGTCCGCTCACGCATGGAACAAGAACAAATACGAATGAAGAAACTATTGCAGAATTAGAACGTAATTTGCTGGTACACAGAACCCGCGCTAAACAGTTCCACTATCTTATGAAAGAAAATACAGAAAGTACCATTATATTCTTCTATATATTGCCCTTCTAGTTTGACCTCCAGTAGGTACAAAACTTGCATGGTGCCCATACAGAAGTCTTATTATTGTTTGCAAATCGCATTTTACAAATTTGTTGTAGTAAATATTTCTTCCAATAATTAATTCTTTTATATTGTGGACCACAAATAAAAAATCCAACGAAGTGGGTTCTCCAGTTTCACAATTCTTAAGGAAATAAATTCAAATTAATGTCGGGAAATTGCTATTATTTGTAGATGCTTGTGCCAAAACCAAACCATCCATTTACTAATGTGGTAGATGTAGAATCAATCTCAAAAAAATATAAATGAAATAGAATTTATTTTAGTTTTTATTTACGTAGTAATTCATATCTCCCCTCTAAACATGTTTTAGAGAGAAGCGAAAAGAAGTTAAGGTGTAATACTATAACATTGCTTGAAGATTATAAAAAAAATTATAGACATTTTCCAATTGTTTATTCCCTAAGGATGGACTGGATACTAAATCTTTATTAAATGTTTATCAGAAACTTGATGGTATCAGCAATTAGAAGGGAATTTGGATATTTAAAGAAGACAACCCGATAAATCTTTCACCTTTTGTGTTGTCCGATCTTTTTCCAACACGAGGCATCACACAAGGTAAAAGAAATGCTGGTAACAACTGCTGAAGCAACAATTTGGCGATAATTGGCAGTTGAAAGATAGCTTTGTATGGTATTTTGACATTTTGTGCAATCTGATAATAGATAACATAACTCTGATGATCACTTTCGCGAACGTATGGCCGAAGAACTTGAGTTAAAACTTTAAAATTTTGTCTCGAATTAATTTAATCTGACTAAAAATATGGTGAAAGTTATGAATTGCAAGAATTATACACCTATACAGCAAAATCATTACATTGTGATATCATACAATTTGAAAAAAGCTTTGTTGCCCTTAGGTTTCTCCTCACGGGGGCGGAGCGGTTGCCTATAAAACGAGATTTACACAATTAAATTAGCTTGTTTAAACGAAAAAGAGAAATTAAATTGCTTTTGAGATGATGTATCACTCGATCCGTGTTCCCTATGATGCTAAAGGAAAAGCTGGCCTCGTGGTTAGAGTAGTCTTTTTAGAAAACATATGTCATATTAATATTAAAAAAAAAATGTCGTTACTATCATAATTCGCCCGTGTCGTTTTCGATGTACTTAATCACAGTGCACAGTGCAGTGACTCCGTAAGCTGTATTACTTGTCTGGCTATCACTGCAACTCTTGCGGTGTAGTTTGGTGTGTGTAAGTTGTGTTCAAATGGCTTTGTGACAGCATCATATCGCCTTTTATGATGCCGCGCTGTTAATCACTTTGCTCCCAACAGCGAATGGCAAGTCGATCCGGGATTAAACTCTCTGAAAAAATATCACCGTCCCTCCAGAGAATTGAACCCCGGCACCTATCGTCCTCTCACAACGATAGTCAACCGCCTAACCACTGCGGCCATCGACCCGTATAATAACAATATTCGTGAAGGGATGATGATAATAAGATTAGCGCAGAGGTAGTGTTCAAATTAATTAAATAATATCACAGTATTGCGAGGTAGTAGTCTACTATATAAAAAAACTAAAGTACAGATCCCTGAAAAATTTATGAAAACTATTAAACATATATCTTTCATGGCTTGCTAAGTTTAATCGCACAGTTTCTACTTTTATGAACGGTAGCGTAGATTTACTTACACAATCCACGAAATCCTAATTCTTCTTTAAACAAGAGTGAATTGATAGTAAAATGTTATTTATGGTGTGCTCCGCGCCCGAGCATGCAACGTTTTACCGGTAGTACGTAATCGTAATGTAGTACCTACCACGCCACTTTAGTTAATATTGGTTTGTATAAACTACCAATTACAGTAATTTGCTTTCATTACACACTAAACGATTTATTCATCATTCATTAATTATTTTATAGGATATGTTTTTCGTAAATAAGTAGGAATAATCAATGAGATTAATTTACCATGTCTCTTCTATAAAAAAAGTATCTATAAACTGATGCGATCTAAAATATAAATTTTTGTGATTTTTCCAATTACATCCGGGTTATTAGTTGCGTTAATAGATGGAACCGGTAAAAGTCGTTGTTAACCATTAATAACAGATTTTTGCCGAAAAAATATCCCAACAATTTCAATAATAGAAAAAGTTCATCTGACAGCACGCCGAAGTTAGCGAAAATTTATTAAGGGTGATATTAGTTTTTGTTCAACTTAATGAACTAATGTAATGGATATCTATAGGAATGAGTTTGGCCGAAGAGGCGCTGTAACTTTTCTCTATATTCTATGTTGGCTATGTAAACATCTAAAGGCAACAGTAATGGTAGTTTTGTTTGCTGAATGAAATTTGCTTCTTACACATTATATGTTTTGGTAAAATAAAGTTTCTGTATCTTTGTGCTTGGGGAATATAACTCTGGGTTTTGGTTGTTGTTTTAGAATAGTGTCGCTTAAATAAAATTGAAAGTTAATTAAAAATAAAGCATAAACAATTTAATTCGCAGGATCTGTATATAAATAATAGACATATATTACCTTTTGAGGTACGAAAATTCCTTACAGGAACTGACGTAAAAATGTAGAAACAAAAGTTATACTGGGTAGACAATTAAATATTGGGTCCTTTCTGTTGAATAAAATTCAAACATAATACTTCTAAAAGATTAAAAGAAAATTATCTAAGGTGTAGCGTTTAAAATTAATTAAATTCGGCGTTTTGAAGATATCATTTTAAAAACTTTTGGTCAAATACCAGTAACGTATCCACGGTCTTTTCACTACGAGTGTATAACATGGTTACCTATTGAGAATACTGTCCTTTTAGTAGGTTTATCCTTTTCACAGCACCAATTCACTAGTGATAGTTAATGTGCGAATCAGATGCTTTTAGTTACTAGTTTACTAATGGTAGCTATCGTGTAATTGAAATTACATTTCCTGGCATTCTTCAATTTATTAGTAATGATAAATATACTGAATATCGTGTACTAGTGAATTGAAAAAAAGATAATCAGTATACGGAAAGCAGCTTCATACAATCATAGAAATTATATTACAATTTTGTGTTGAAAGAACTGCATATATTGTGGTTCGAATATGGTACATAAGTTTGATTTAAGTATAAGTATAAACATCAAGCTTCTTTCCAAGAAAAGTAAATGTAACGTTCCAACAAGGTAAAAAGATAAAAAAACTCCACTACATTGAAAACTGGATACAACTTCAACTGCTGTGTATAAATATTTGATATTTTAATCGTTCGAATTCAAAGAACTTGGAAATGGAAATTGGGGAAATATTAAGAATAGATTATGGTGAATGCAAGTTTATGGAAGAGTATGGTCACCAACGTTTTTGTTTAGAGAATATGGA
The DNA here is from genome assembly GCA_023690525.1 of Holotrichia oblita. Taxonomy (NCBI): domain Eukaryota; kingdom Metazoa; phylum Arthropoda; class Insecta; order Coleoptera; family Scarabaeidae; genus Holotrichia; species Holotrichia oblita. The sequence goes on from CM043019.1 coordinate 113,491,324, forward strand.
TTTTTTTTCTGAACATTTTTCTATTGTGTATGTTGATTGATATTTCCATTTGCCAGCATACATTTCAAAATGTTTCTCTACTCAATATTTGTACCACAAGTATTCATTACCTTTGCACCAGGTTTCGGCTGAAAAAACAATTTTCGGAAAATGAATACCTAAACATCTCTAAATCCCTACTTTTTGGGTAGACGTTTTGAATATTTAAGAACAGTAATAGGTTGGATTGTCTTTCTTCTTTTCTTTCTCTCTACAAATAAATTCTAATCCGATGTCCATGATATATTGTTATTATAAAAAACAACAACAACAAAATACTAACACTTCGTATTTCGGAAACAAACGAAGTTTTTGAACAAATCTTTATCCAACTCTTGTTCATATATTGATCCAAATGTTAATGAATCTCATGTGACAAAAATGAAAAATTCGTATTATTATTAAATAAATAATGCTGAAAAGCTTTTTCTTATTAGTATTCAGGCTACAAGCCAGAAGACATTTGTAATTGCAGGAAAATTAGACTTTTACCGCTTAAAATAAAGCCATTTAAATCACAAAAGCGTACTGGAGGAATTTAAACATATCAGGTGAAAAGCAGTTGAAACTGTGAAACGCAAAGATAAATTGGGTAACAGAAGAGATATGTATGTATATATATATATATCACTTTCTTCTGTTTATTTTTCACAGGCTGCAATTCTTATGATATGAATGGTGTTAATAAAATTGACCAATTGAAATTTACTAAGTTAGCCCGGAGAAGCTGCAAGTGGTGGCACAGAATTGTGGTTTATCTCAATTTATTACAAGGATAAAAGCTAGAAGATACTTGTAATAGCAGGAAAATTAGATTAGAGTATTACCGGATAAAACAAAGCCTTTTAAATCACAAAAGCATACTGGAGGAATGTAAGCATCTCAGATGAAAAACAGTGGTTATTGATAATTTGTAAATCAGTATAACTGCGAACATTCAAAAAGCTAGACATAAAATTGTTACTTATAAATTGAAAGTCCAATATGAAAACTGGATAACCACAAATACTATGATGGAAATTGTAGTTACAGTTTGATAGAAAAATAAGTAGACATAAAATAAAGACGCAAGAAAGATGAAGAAGTGTAAATTTAAGAAGCATTAAAATCATATTTTTGTCTAGAGAAAACATTACTGCATTTTGCCAACCCCTAGATCAACAGGTTATAGACAATTTAAAAGTCTTTTCAATAGGAAAGTTATTCTAAGATGAATTTTATCTCTGATGGATAAAATTAAGTCTGTCCACGAACTACCAAAATCTTTGAACATAATTTGAAAATTTAACTCCAGTAACAATAAAAGAAAGCTTTTTAATTGCTGGATTTAGGTAACGTAATGTATTAGCAATATGGCCAATATTTTGAAGCACTAAACTCGACATTTCGCCTCTAATATATGGCTTCTTGATGATCAAAATGGGTTTGATCCAGGAGGTTCATGAATAACTTGAGAAATATAAAAACACTAGATTATTAAAAAATAATTCTGACAGTTTTTGCTGAGATTCGGGCCGTAGAGCTTTTGATATCATTTACCTTTATTTGTGTGGACAGATATGTCATAGAATCTAGAATATCGGAGTCATTGCAAAATATACAATATTGTCAAAAAATTGGATGAAAAAAAAGTTATATGAAGTTATTATTACTCTTGTAGAGGGTTTGAAAATAAGTTTCAATTGGAAAAAAATGTAGACACGCATAAACTTATTTATTGCAGAAACGAAGAAAAGTGTGTCAATCTAGTTTGCTGGATTTTCTTAAATTAACTCTATCTGGTAGCAAATAGGAAATCCTCTAGCATTAGAAATCTAGCTTCTCCAGAGACAACTAAATAGAGACTTGTGATCAGTGCTTTCCAAAATATTAAGTTAAACGTAGAAATGATGTGTTTTTTATGGTTGTTCTACACTAAAAGATCGATTCAGGTGATGTAATTTTACATATGTTGTTATACGAATAAGGATAAGGTTTCAATAATTAAATCAGTCTTCAGTCAGTCTACTGGCCATACAAGTCCTTAACACAAAACCTTTTCAAAAAGATTCCGTTATTGTTTAATTATAATTATTCAAAATTAATTTTCATCTTTAATGTTTCTCTTTACATCTCCTTGCTTAATTAATTACATTCTCCGAAGAGAAAGATATCTAATGCTAATTTCAAATGTACTTCCGAGATAGCGGCGCAGGTTCAATCAATGTAATCGAAAGTGACATCCGTTGATTTTGATTAATCAGCTGCGAACTTGAATGAAACGCAACATCCGTAAAGGTGTCTAAGATACCATCAGGTGACGCTGTGGAAATTAATCAATTCTCAAGTTTCTGTTTCAACTAGGCATTTCAGTGTCTCTACAGGGAATTTAATGAGAACAAGATGTGGTTGGTTAAAAGCACCAAACTCAACCTCATCTTAGCTAGTCCTGTTACATGGTTTAATTTTATTACAAAATGTTATATTTATAATAAAACAAAGCGAAACCTAAGCTTTAAAAAAATTTAAGTTTAGAACATAATAAATGATAATAGTGGATAAAATAGTGAGAGTATTTTCGTAACTAAAACGTTCTTTATTGTTTTTCCGACAACAATTTTATTATTAACGTGAAAATGTTTGTAACCGATAATAAATAGTTATTTCCGCTGTTGAGTTCGGTTCTCTTGATAATTGCTATTCACAGAACCTTTTTGAATAAAATAAATAAAATAATGCTACTCTAGTGTGAATATATAACTGTATTGCAGGCAAACAAAATATTAATTTTCAATAACCATATTACGGGTGAATAACTACACCATTATGAATACATAAATTATCGATATCGGCTGTAATACATCAATATTAACAGGGTTCGACGGACTTTAATTTTCTGTAAAATATATAAACGTTGTGCTATAAATCTCATGCACGCCCCCGTGGGGTTCCGTGAATAACGGTGTACACGTTAGGTATGTTATTCGGTTAAATCCTAAAATATTGTTTCTAGCAGAAACTGTTAATTGCGTCAGGCATTTTAAGGTTATAATTCATACTTTGGTATAGTAAACTACAATGTGTTGATTGCCTATCGATGATAGTAATCATGTTGGAAAGTTGCCAAATAGAACGATATTGGCAAATAAAAGTGTATTTTATCGTTTGCTTCATAATTAGATTTATACTTAATTCCACATATCTTTGTCCAAAGTAACAACGTAGTGTTCTTTTTTAATTTATTGATTTCAAATTGTTACAAAGCAGATACTGGGACCACTGTTCGATACAAAGATAAATTGGGTAATAGAAAAGATGTATATTGCTTGCTCTGGTACGTACATTTGCACGCTGTAACGCTTATACGTATGAATGATGTAAATAAAATTGACCAATTGAATTGGTACAGAATTGTGTTTTATCTAATAAACATTTGCATTATAAATAGCTTTGTGCTGTTAAAAAAAATAGAGGCCAACCCATGTTCACAAAAGATTTCAGTATTGGAATTGTTCCAGGTTTAGTTTTAAGAAGTCTTACCAAAAGAGATGAGCATCAACAATAACAAGAACTCTAGTGCAAATTAAGAAACGTAAACAGATGCAGTTCCATGTATGAGCAATGAGAAACATAATCCGAATTTAGTTCAATCAATATTACTTTTTAATGCAAAATACGTTTTTGTGCAAGTAACGATTTTATTTACTTCTAATTTTAGTGCCGGAAAGAGAGTGCTATTGTTGAGTAAAGTAGGTGGTGGGTAGTAGATATAGTATTGAGTATATAGGTACTTAGGAAATACTACCCACTTAGAAAGAACGGCAGTGAATTAATGTGGAGCGTGGAAATATGTGCGAATATAGTAAGAGTATATTTTGCAACTATGGTTTCTCGCACTTTTTCTATTATAATGCATTTTCGCAGCTTTTTTTTTAATTAATCGTATGTAAATGTCTATATAAGTTTTAATGTCGGTTCACCGACGTTACACTAAGCAACGATTACTTGCTGTATTTTTAAATTCTCAACAAGCGGGCGTATTATTAAGTAATAATTGTTCTTAGTCTTAGTGGCCTTTCGTTAATAGTTTCTGTGCCACTTTCGAGTCGCCTTCCTTAGAAGTACACTATAACTAATGTGTCATTTTAAATATAAAAAAATATCCTAAAATAGTTTTCGAAATAATATATTAATTTTTATGTAATGAATGGGGTTTCCAGGTAAAAAAAAAGGTTGTGATTATAAACTTGTGTAACTGTGTGATTACAAACTTGATTGTGTATAAACTTAAATTGGAAACTTCAAAATTGCTTGAATTTTACGCAGAGGAAGTGGAAATAAAGCAGACAACCACAGACCCAGAGGTGCCAATATTATTTCCAGAAAAGAGAATGTGTTGTTTTTGAGAAGTTATGTATTAAAGAGGTATTTATTTTAGGACCACATCTGCTATTTCTAATAAATTCAGATAAACGGCAACAGTGCTTTAAATAGATGCCATACGACAGGATTGAAATGAAATTTCAGAACGAGTTATTCGAGTATACACAGAGTATGTTTGAAAATACGATGCAATGTGGGAATTATACTTAAAAGTAGGTTTTTATAATGTACGAAAAAAATTGATGCATGAAACCAAAATATTTTTTCTCGCAATACTTTTGGTAGTTTACATTAATCTGATAAAATCTTTTAATAACAGCAAATGCTCTCCTGAAACATGTTAAACATATTAACATTAACGCATAGAAAATATGATACACAAGGATTCATAATTTCAATTACACTAAACGGTGTTAATAAAGAATGCAGTGATAGTACAGCCACAAAGAATTGAAAAAGATTAAGTACAAAAACAGAGTCTACATTACCAGTGACCCATATTGAATTTGGGAAAAGCTAAACATTAAATAAAATTGTGAACAGAATTTTAGAAAAAAAGTCCAGTTAGCATTTTCAGATTAGGTAAAAAGTTTTTGTTTCAAGAACAACTACATTGGCAAATTTAAAGTTTTGTAATAAACATTAATCTGATATTCAAGAAATTTGTTAACTGATGACCGATTAAGCTTTGTCTAGCTATTATAATTGCAGCAGAAACTGAAAAATACCTACAAAAAAAGGCTGAAAAATTAGTACTAAATAAAAACAGAAGTAAACAATTACGTACCTATTGACATATGTTAAGGAGTCATGCCAATTAACGAATATAAGATAAATTAATTAAACGGATCAATAGCCGCAGTAGTTAGACGGCTGACTATCGTTGTGGCGGAACGATAGGAGACGGGTTTCGATTCTTCGAAGATATGGTGACATTTTTTCGGAGAATTAAAATCTGGATTGATTTACCATTCGCTGTTGGGAGCAAAGTGATTAACAGCGCGGCATTATAAAAGGCGGTTTGATGCCGTCACAATGCCATTTGAACACAATTTATACACAAAAAACTACATCGCGAGAGTTGCAGTGACAGCCATATAAGTGATACAGCTTACGGTGTCACTGCAACCAAACACCCACCACACATTAAAAAATGGTGCTCGTTGGGATAGATTTCCATATTCGGTGATTATTCTGAATTAAAAAAGCACAAAAAAATACTGAGTTAAGCAACATAATAGGTTCCGATCTGGGGTGTTATACCTTATCGTCAGATAATCAGGCATACAAAACCACTAATGTACTAATTAGTGTAACATAAAGATTTAAAAAAATAAATCAAAATTTTGTAAAAAAATTATTTATTTGAATTTTCAGTTTAAATTTGAATTTTTTTGTGTAGATACAGCAAAAGTTCGATATCAAAATGTGTATATTAGCGAATATGATTTTATTAACAAGCAAATTATTAAAAGAAACCTGCAATACAGCAGAAACATGATTTTTTACTTTTCCTGTTATCAAAGGCTTTATTTTGTTTGAACTACTAGCATTGGTTTTTTGGGTTTTCAACCGAAAGCAGATATTTCAATTGATGCAGTATAGGTTTTCTGAGGTAACATTTTTTAATAAACGCCGATTTTATCGGCATTGTAAATTTGGTGCATGTTTAAATTTAGCTCCATAATTTTTAGCATCAATTTTTCTTTAAACGATAGTAGTAATTGTGGTTGTACTGACCATTTTTTTCCAGATATAGATAGCAGTCGATTCCATTATCTTTTTTTGAGCTGTTGTAGCCAACCATCACTAGCTACGAAATTTTCAGTCTCTTGAGTTTTTCATTTACCAGTTTAGTCTTTTCTTTAACTATTTCGCCATTAATTGGAACATGGTGTTGAATATATGCTACATAAATCGGAAATTCCCCTACATAACTGGATATCTCAGAGCTTGATCATCGCTTTCGTAGAACTGAGTACGTTATCGAACTTACAAGTTTCTTAAGTTATCAACTATTCCATATAAATCTATAGAACGAATGTTGAGTTCACATTACCGCAATGTTTCCAATATCGGATCTAATATTTATATTTTTTAATATTTGTCGGTCAAGTTTAACCTTTATTTTTAAAAGTAAAAGCTTAAAATGCCAAACGCAATTTTTTATTTTTAATAAACTACATTTTTCGCATTTCGATTACTTTACTCTAAATTGAGAACTCAAACTTCATAGTATGTTTTTTTGTAGAATATTCACAGTACACATTCTTGATCTTAAATTGTCATTCGATTAAAAATTTCCAGCAAAAAGCGTACATAAATGTATGTCCATTACTGTACAAAAATGGAATGTATAGTATGTAGTTAGCGATGTAGAATAAAACGCTCGCAACGAGTAAATTCAATTCCGACCGTGACAAACTATTTTCAATCGATGTAGTGGTGGTGCGCGGTTGCTTCGCTGACGATTCCTGCTAGAAGATTCGTAACGTCGACCGACCGACAGAGTTGCGGTAGAGCGTCGGCCGACGTTGCAGCGCCGGCAATTTTTCATTCGACTAGCCTGCAAGGATAATTAGTGTGACGGGTTGACTGTCTGAGCGCGGTCGGTGTAGCCGTGCAGGTGACAGATCGGTAGGAAATGGACGACGGTCCCCCCATTTACTGCTAATTGATGGATCACACTCGTGGGAAACTTGTTTCCAGACTAGGTGGGATGGAGCAGCAGGTATGGCCCGACTTAATGCGGCATAACGTCCTTCTCACCGCACCGCCCTACATTCAAATTTACAAGATATAAACACGGGTTTTTAACACCCCCAAGTTAAACGTAAGGAATTTGGGGTAGCCGTCGCGTGTCATGTAATAATATTATGGTTACATAAGTGGATGATAACTATAATGTAATGGATGTATAATGATGTAAATCATAATAGTAATTTCAGATTGATACCTTTTATCCTTTCTAAAAGAAACTAGAATTCATAGTACACATACAGGGTGTCACATTTATTTTCCCGCGTCATCATTGTGGATAAAATTGTCACTAAGCAGTATAAACGATAGGTGTTTGTTTTGTGGCAAATATTGTTATAAAAATTGACAGAGATTTGTAGTATGCCTCTTGTTTAAGATAACACATTTTGTAGAATATTTTAATACATCTTGCGGTAGTGCTAGTATACGCTCATTATCTGTCACACAAGTTGTAGTTGTAGTAGAAATTTTACTTACACTTTTATATTTGAAATTAATCAATTCTATCGTAAATACGTGAATTGTCGAGGGACTGAGGCGATTGCAGTGCTGTGATATTTGCCTTAGTATGTCAACACGTTATTTCGCCCCCAACTGATAATTTAGTTACAACTTATAATCGTATTACGATATGGGCGGAGCCAGAAATCAACCGCAGCTATATACGAAATGTGCTCGAGCGAAATTAGTACGCTTCATTAATTACTTATTAACATTTAGATAATTCAAGTTTGCTCTGTTTCCCAACAATAGGGGTTAGATCATTCGAGAGGGATTTCGACTATAGAGCAAGGCGCGCGTGAATTTTCAAAGCATACACACCAGTGGTACGTATCCGTTTAGTTGTTTAACTCGTGTTTTCCGGTCGAACTGTACTATCGTATCATCTCTCGATTTCCGCTTTCCTAAAAAAGAAGGTAAAAAACGCATAAGAAAGAATGAGTATTTAGAGCTCAGCGTTTGAAGCCGACCACAAGTTTAGATTTTCGAATCCGATTTATTATCCGGTGCCCGTTGCCTTGTGTTCTGTTCTTCCTTCTATATCATCATCTCTTCCCATCGTTCTACCGCTTTGTTTATGTCCGCATCAGCTGCCTGCTAATTTTAATGAATAATTTAATTAGAGATTTATTATTTGTTTTATGTGTCGGTTCGTAATTCGCGTGGTGGTAGCTGCGGTTCTATACATCGCATAGAAGGCTTGCTTCGTGCTTTTGTTTTCTTGTTCCTTAATTATACTTTATATACATCGATGTTTCCGTTGAGTTCGAGTTCTCTTCCTTTCTATCCCCTTCCACTGCGCCGCCGACGTACCGAATTCATTAATGGAGAGAACGCGCTTTTGTTATGGGTTTTTTGCCTCCTCTTCTTCTGTATCGGAAAGCATTGTTTTCGAACGTCGTTTGTTTTCCTTTATTTCCTTCTTATCGCGTACAATCGAAAATATCTTGATTTTGAGCAGATTCGCTCGGGGGGCGACTTTCATAATTAATGAATTCGATTGTTGATGGGTCAGCTTACTTATTCTTATAGAGTTGTTCATTTTTTTCTTCTTCGTTCTGGTTTTAAAATCCAAGGGGAAACGACGTCTGTGCGTCAGATAAAAAGAATTTCAAGTGAACTGAGAGACGATCTAGAAGATGATAAATGTCTACGTTCTCCGTTCTGAATTAATTAGAAGTAAAATTGAGATATGCAAGGCAAACGAAAAAATTCGGCAAAAAACTTGTCATAAAAAGCGAGAGTTTTCTGTCAGCAATATTAAGCCTAATAGATGAAGTACATTTTACAAAATTCCGAAAACTGCGGTTTTCTATCAATGTATCATATTATTATTAAGGGTTACCTATTATTATTAGGTTTTAGATTTACATTTTTCTCCGAGTAACTCCGAAATTATGTTACAGCCCAGCTTTGTAAAATATTTTCAGCTTTGTAGTGCGTCTGGTTTTAACAGAAAGTGATGTGATTTCTCTTTCTTTAAGTGACATACATACATTATATCTGATCTTTAAATAGCTCTCCTGAAAATCAATTCAACTAAGTGGGTTTCTGATATAATAATTTTGAAAACATATTCAGACGCAAGCTTTTACATAATTGTTAATATCTTTTAAGAAACAATAACTAATTAAACAAATTTTTGTTATTTCCGAAGCAAGTCGATTTTTGTTTAAAACTCTTTCATCAATAAGGCAAGACCATGTTTTACTAACCGTTCCAGCATCGATCATTAAAATTTCAAATGGCACTACGTCATATTATTACATTTTTCGATTTTATATACTATTTGCAACAACTTTCATGCAGGACAGCCGCTAAGACTGTACAAGATATCTTCTAAATTTTCAAGGACTATTTTCTGTTTTTTCTTTTTTTTTTGTTCAATCCTGAGGGAGTGGAAGTGCAGGGAAGACAGAGTTTTGCCTTACTGACGAAAGAATTTCTACCTTCAAACAAGAATATGTATGTATATACCTGTCTTGACGTTTTATCGTATTTCTTGATGTTCCCAACTTATTTAAGGCGGATCGTTTTCACTGCAATGCTCTGGATAATACTTTCACAAAAAAATTAATACCAAGGGAAGTACTCAAAATTACGACCATTTATTTAAAGGCTTTATTGTATTCTGTTTTGTATTGCCTCGTGTATATAATCGAGATTTGTCTCACATCCATGAAAATATCATATATTTATGTTTTAAAATAATCTCATATAAAAAAATCTAAAAACTAAGTTCGGTAATCCTGCTGGCCACGACTTAGAACCTAATATTCTCATTCAGCGATCTGTTAGGAGTTTGCGTTTGCGTTTCTTCCTGTGGTAAAGTTGTAATAAAATTTTTTTTAGAATCGCACAGAATATATTAAAACTAAATTTGTCTTACTAGTTTCTGTCTTTAACAGAGCTATTTCAAAAAACGAATTAATTATCATACATGCTACTTAAAAAAGCAAGCAATCCTACGACTAGTACTATAAAGTACTATAAAGCTGAAAATATTTTCCAATACTACAGCTTAGTATATAATATCAGTTTTCAAAATTACAAAAGGATATTTTGTTTAAAACTGGAGATATGTCTCTAATGAACGGTAATTGTAAATCACCCTGTATATGGGTATAGAGATTTGTAGTAATGTATGTATGTATGTACCTATGTATACATACAGTAATAGTACGAGTACCGTACTATGTCATAGTGGGTACCACCATGACAAAAATTAACGTTAGTTTGTTAAATAAATATAGATGGCTTTAAAATGTTTCCCATCGTATGAATGCTCTTGAGTTACTCATAAACAAAAACAACTAAGCTGTAATTACTGCTTTATCACTTAGTATAAAGTGTCTATAAGAGTAACTGCTTACTTTATCAATAAGAAAGGTAGTAAAAGCAAATAAATCTGTTTAGAGATTTTTATAACCGACACCTCCACCAAAATTCCATTTTAGTTTTTTAGTAACATAAAGTTAGTTGAAAGTTATAGTCGGCATTTATTCTGTATTTATGATGAAAAACATCATCCAGCTTTGATAAAACAATACGCAGGGTTGCTTATGAAACAAGTAATACGTTTAAACTTTGTGTGAAAATATTGGGTCAAATAGTTTCTGTAGTAGTAGTCTGTGCTACTGTATTCCCAATTTATCTTGCGTTTAACAGACGTGATTGTACGTACATTGCATTTCCAAAGAAATAAAGTAGACATACTTTCCCGATGACGCCATGCTAGTACTAAGAGGTTGGCGTGCAAGGACTACAGCCCTTTAGTGTAGATTCATTTAAATGTGTTTAATTTGAGGTTACAAAATAAGGAGCACAACATTACTGTCAGCATTAACTGCCTGTGACTATACGCTATGAAACGTGTTTCCAGAGTTATGAAACTGAAGTTAAGCTAGATAGAAGCAGCAGATTTTGCTATACCAGGTAAACAATTATAATCGTTTAGAGACTTGTTAACAAACTTATATTAAGTAAAATTAGAGCAACCTCAACAATTAGTGATTTAATTATTGCAGCACAAATTTGTCTATTGCTCAATAATATTTTGTAAAACAACTTCATAAAATTGAGTCCCCACTCCTACATCTAGGAAATTGGTTTAAAGGACAATTGGAGGTTAAGATTACAAAATGAAGGTTACTCATTCGTTTCTAATTGTCAAGACGATTTTTAACAAACGCAAAATTTAAAAAGGTGCAATTTTTGTTCAACGCTATTGCAACTATATAGACCATATCATGTTGTGGTTTCTACTAGCAGTTTATTTTTATTCCGCAACTAATTAAGGTTTATTCGGATTGTTCGGTGGTCGTTAGAAACGATGCATTTATAAATTCAGGTGTTGTTAATATAACTCATAACAGTTAATAAATCATATTTTTCTAACTAAGATTGAGTATCATCTAATGAATTTCTTTTACCTATCCATTCATTACGAAGATTAATCCGGGATGCTAACTTGCCTTGTAATTAACTTCTCATAGCTACCATTACAACCTAAGTAGCTAGCTTCTTACATATATGGGTGTACGTATAATCTCATAAGCGATAGGTAACATCAGCTAGTTAAATTGATCGACCCTCGCCATACCTTCACAAGATAAAATGTGTAGCTTAATAGAATAAATTAACCGGCTAAATTGGATTATTAATTAAAACTTAACGCACGGGTCAATGGATTGCACATCTGAGGACAGAAATTCATCTTTCAAAGACCCGGGCGCCTCTCCAGGGCAGGGTGGCTTGCTTAATTATCTATATTGGAGTTTTTTTTCTTTATCTTCCGTAAGTTTGCCTTTCGCTTCCTATAAAACCGAATAACCGTTCGATTATATTAAACTTTTTCGTCGTTCGCTCTTCGTTTTAAAATTGCGTTCGAATAAGAAACTTTTTTTTACTCAACAAGAAGGCGTTCGAGATTTCTACGTTTTGCGTTTGAATTGTAAGAGCGAGTCAACAAAAATAAATCAAATATGGAGAAAATACGAAATAATATTCATATTTTCTGGACGTTTAATAAATCCAAATTAGTTCCAAATCGATGAATAAAGTACCGATATCATTTGCGTTTCAGGTCGAAACTTGTTGATTACCTATACCTTTTTTTTGTAAAAAGAAATTTCTGTACAGAAGTTAATTAATAGTATTGCAAATATGGACTTTCTTGGATAATTGGCTATATAAATTGGACATTTTTTTGTATGGATGTTGAACAAGAATGTTTCGTTCCTTTTACAAAATATTTATTACAAGAAAGCTTACCCTAATACTGTTACACATCAAGGAATACTGTCAATTATAACATTCTCAGAAAAATAGAACTTCATATGAATTAAATATATATAAAAATATTTTCGCAGTAGTATTTAAAATAATAAATAGAGCGGACCATCACATAAATTGTTGCAAAATTTTCGGTTAAAGCGTCGAAATCTCTAGATGTTAGTAAAACAATATTTTCTCTTATTAACATATTTTTTTAGGTTCACTACTACACGCGATATAAGGTACATTATGTTTGTTTTTAGGATGATCCTTCGTAGAGTCCATTATAGCGAATAAAGTAAATTACGGTAAACTAAAAAGGTTTCCTATGTTAAAGTTTACCTTAACGTTGTGGAGCTTTTTATTTTTATGACAGACTTTGTAAGTGTGCGTGTGAGTTTGTAAATACTAATGCTATAAACGTTTACTTAAAAAGCAGGTAAAGTGCTTCAATACTAATATGCAGGAATATATTGTTTTCATAATGTACCCACAAACTACCAGAGTGATCACATACAAAAGCAATTTAACAGTACGAAGAAATGACAACGGCATACATATGTACATGTACACATACATATAATTCACAATGTAACTTAAATAAATTATTATTGTAATGATATTTTGTATTTACATAATTTTGTAGTTAATTCTTCTTTTGTTGTTATAAAGCCTCGCATGTTGAATGTCATTTATCGAATAATTTGGTATAAAAATGACAGATTAAATTGACCGATAAAAGTAAAACACGTGCAGCAAAGATTTAAGAGTAGACTCAACACTAGAATGAATTGAAAATGTATGTACGTAATTGTAGATGTAGGTCGTGCCAGTCAAATTCTTAGTTTGTTCACATCAGGATGCCTTAAGGATACTTTTTGAGACCTACACTTTTTTAATGTATGTTAATAATTTACCAAAATATGTATTTAAACTCAGGCGTGCTGTTATTTTTAATCACGACTGTACAAACTCAAAACATCCCCTATGAAGTATAATGACATCCGTGCGTGCAGTAGAATTGTCTATCGCCGAGCACTTCGCTTATTGTTTACACAAATTTCAAAAGGTTTCATAGGAATTCTCTTCATTCTAGGTTATTCTTGAGTTACTAGAGAAGATTAATATATTTGACTGTTTCGGAAGTCTATAAAGATCTAAGTTGCTAGGAACATCAATATAGGCGAGCTGAAATCAGTGACAGACTATGTATGCCAGGTCATGACAATGGATTACAAATGATTATGCCCCATTCGGGTAAAGATAATTTCAGACAATGTGACCTGCTGGTCGGAGAGCCTTATAAAATTGAGCGCAGCAACACGCAAATTTCTTAACACAGTAAAGTGTATTGAAGACTGGGGCATTTATTAAATTACTGTTATGGAGTACAATAAAGCAATCAAGAAGGTCAAACAAGTTTTGTAGCGGAGGTACTGTGAGTGAATCGGAAAGACCACTGAAGGTGAAAGCTCTTCAAAAGAGAAAGGGAGTCTAATTCGAGATCTCGGGACACCGACGTCCGTACTTTTACTGCATACACGCTTTCTGGCGTTTGCAAGTGTCCAAGGGGAAGCTTGGTATTAGCCAATGAAATGGCAGCAAGCACAAGTAGTATTCATATCTAAACTGGGCAAAGATACCTATGTATGCCAGAACGAAATATTTCATATCAATTTGTTTAATATCATTTCACTAACAGAGATATTATTAGATGGGTACATTCGGAATGAGGAGGGGGAGGGGTGGAGACAAGAAAAGCTTACTATCACTAATCAGAAATAAATAATGATGAAAAGAGTTATGGTTCTAAGGAAGAATTGTATTTGGCATGAACAAGTTAATAGTTTATTGTGAGCGCCCATTGGTTTTTCTGAAACTCGGACCTTTCGTGGCGAACTGGGAATCCCTTTACTCCAAGAACACACATCACAACTTGCGATGAAGGCTCTGCAAAGAACAGGATCGTCCAACCCTATTGTGGATGAAACGGCAGGCCTAGATCTGGACAGGCCTCCATTACCCGTCCTTGTTAAAAGTGGTCAACAGATGCTTACACATCTGGACCCGGATTAGCTACAATTTAAATTTTCTAGACGCTGCCTTACCTCACTAGTATTCAACTAACCCACAGCCGGTAAGGTCTCTATCATTTGAGAAAGAAAAAGCTCAGGAGCTTTGCTCAGCTCTAGAAAGTGTACGGTGGACCATAGTAGTATTAGTAGTAGTTAATAGTGTACGTAATAACTTATCTGGGATATAAAGAACCACACAGAATTAAGTAGGAATAAACTTTTGAACTGTTCCATACTTCAATTTTTATTCAAAAATGCAGTACGGTATAATCCAGTGCTTCCTGTAGAATACTTAAAAGTGGTTGCGGTTTATTCGGTACCGATACTGCCGATTCTACACATACATATGCAGGGTGTACCACGGATTCCGTTCATTAGAAGTTTCCCCGTAACTATTTATGAATTTTAACTTCCTGGATAAGGATAATCCGCATCTTTTTTGTTCTATTATTTAATTCTATTATCTAATTATTATTTATTTCTATATTTTAGCAACAGCAAGTAGAGTCATAAAGGTTATAAAATATATTATGGTAGGTGTAGGTTATACAGCCTTTATGCTTCTAGTTGTGATTTCTAAAATAGGGAGGTTGTATATTTAAATAAGAAAGCGAGGCTATTAAATATCACTCTGCAAAAGACAACATTTTAAAACAAATCGCAATAACTCGAAAACAGTTGAAGATAGGTACAGAAAGATCCAATACAGTGTATTATAAAATTAATTCAGAAAATTATTTTAGAACAAAAGAAGGCAATAGAATATCCTTAACCTAAAAGTTTCAAATTAATAGATAGTTAGAGACTCTGGAGGCTTCTAATAAACGGGTTCTTTGGTACATCATATAACAGGAGCAGTGTACATGTGACCACCTGTTCATAGACAAGCTGCTTGTTGAGTCATTTAGCAAGTAGATATACAGAAATTTTTATCATATATACTAGAACATAAAACTTCGCCAAATAACTTCTTTATGTAATTAATTGTACTAGTTATACTTCTAAGATACGTACATTACTGGACGAACTAGATATTTGGGTCTATTACGGTCCTGATGCTACATTGGAAATTAAAAACTTTTCTGGTCGACGAGGAATAAAGTTCTGATCTTTCCAGGGCTTCGTCTTAATGGCATGTTTTTAAACAAGTTGGTGCGGAAGAAGATATCATCCCGAGGATTAAATAAAAATCCGTAAAAATTCTTTCCAACTTTTTAATTAAGAATGATAATGTGTATCCAGAGATACGATTCCGATCCGATCTTAGCCATTATGAAGAACAAGGTAAGTGGCAGATAAAAAAATATCGTAAACTATAAGAATAATAGAATTAAGATACTGTTTTGAACAGAGATGGAGTATAAATGGAACTTTGCATCTAACTACTATCCACTGCTTATGTGAAATAAAAAAATTATTTTTATATTAATGCACTGAAGTCTACACAATTTAATTTATAAATAAATGTGGTCTGCAGTCCTTAAACTGACAATCTTTACCTTTATAATACAAATATTTCAGAACCACCCTCTGAAAGCTTTGATACATTTGGGTTAACACTATTAATAATAAATCCACCTAAATAACTTACCTTTATTCCGATATGAATAGGGAAGTCTGTTTGTGAGTTTAATGTAGGCAACGGTTGAATCACCGGAACTATTGGCAATGAACAGGACATCATACTTTCAACCTGAAAACCAGTAAACTACTGTTAGAAAAAAATAGAATATCGTAGTTAATTTAGCTTATACATGAGAGAAAATGCCTTCTCAACAACGTTTATAACCTCCATTAAAAGTTTTCTAACCAAAACTTATTTTTACATTTTCATATTTACTAACATACCATATTACCTACATATGTACCGTTTAAAATTTAATACTCGATACTAAAGTTTGAGCCAGAGAAAGATTGACAAAAAATATTTCGATACACATGTATATAAAGTATAGGTACCTGATGAAAAATAAAGGACCTAGATATTTATTATTCAATGTCTTTAGACTTGATACTTCGAGTCCTGACGAAATAAGATCCTTCTTACGTACCTTTTCACTGGCTGTTGCTGCCTTTTCAAATGGGATAAAAAACTCAATACCTACGTTGTAAGCACGAGAGACTCGAAAATTAAATTAAGCTCTTTTTATTATTTTCAACATTCTTCCTTCGAGAAATGAAAGGAAAAATAAATTATGTTGTATGGCGGAATTCATTTTTAGCTTTAGAAATTTAAAATATGTGCGAATAATATTTCCATATTTTTGAAAATTAAATAAATATTACAAGATAGAGTAAGAGAATTTATTTGATGCGTAGTTCTTAACTTTTAACCTCCATACGTCAAAAAAATCTTTACACATATGGCTAAAATGACACTTTTATTTGCACATTATCGAGATTTTCTTATGGACGCTTATGTCGCATGGTATGGTGATCGATTTTCGATGTAAATTTGATAAAATGAAGTACATTATAAAGGTATCACGTTCCCGGCAGGCTTTTAAATTTCCGCGGTTTGTTTATCCGAAACGGGCCAGCGCTTATCCATTATTTCACGGTGCAAGGGTTGCTTACGTGCCGACGCTAACACCTCATAGTGCACAATGAGGAAACTTACTTTATAAACGTATCACCTCAGAGCATGGCACCTTTAAAAAGAAATAGCGATCTCTTTAATAGTAGCGTTGGGATGTATACTAGGGGATATTAAATTAATTCGAACGCAATTTGTTGCAATATGAATTTTGTAAGTACATTTGATAATAGACATTTATTTAGCTAAGTCAGATTTATATAGGTTCCATCCATGCTATATAAGACTTCTTTTAAGTTATATAGTAACGGAATAGAAAGTAGTATGTGTTACTGACGAAGACAGACTCCTCAGCAACTTAAATAATTGATAATACGTTAGTCACATTATGGTGGAGGTGCCGGGTTAGAATTAAATAAATTACATTGAGTGTATGAAAGTATAGTTCTAATAGTACATAAACTTGTTCTGTGGATTGTTAGTAGTGGTGCTGTGAGTGCCACTGTCTTACTAACTTTTCCGTAGTATTTTCGTAAAAAAAATGGGGAGTTTAATATTAAATTTTCAACGCTAAAAATAAAGAAATTCTAGACAGAAATTAAAAAACGCTTTAACAAATTCTCATATGCTCCATGTTACACACCCTTTTTCAAATGTACAATACTCTAGACCCATTTTTTACATTCTGAAAAGAGTGATTGATTGATAGAATAAATGAAATGAGTTGACTAATACGCCGATTCCTACGATCACATTCAAGTCATTGAACTGAATCATTTAGCTACTACGTAATTGACCGGAGGAGTCCGAAGACCGATGAGAATTCGAGGAAGCCATACTTAGGGACCAGGATAGATTTGAATATGTCCTTTACAGATATGCAAGCAGAGTCGTATGCAGCAGTTTATCTTTAATGTTGTCGTTCAGGTGTTCACAATTGATTGCTTGCCACTTTTCTAATTATGTATATTAATAACGTAATGATAATCACAAAACGGTAACTGTAACATTTACTACTGGAAGTCTGTAGTCTTTTGCAGCAGCCGAGAATTTTTGTGTATCCACTATTTGACTTTTTTTTTCTTTCAATGGTGTCATAGTGGACCAAGACTATGTAAAAAGTTATGAAACATCAATAATTGTAAAAACGTATGAAAATGGTCGCAATGAACACTCAAATAATCCAGTTGTTCCTGAGGTTTGAGCAATAACAGCACTCAACACTTTCGCTCGGTGGCCAATGACTAGGATGTTGTTTTGGACGTCCATCGGTGGCGCTCTGACAACTGTTTCAATATAATAATCCAGTTTTTACTTACTGAAACTGAAAACAAAGGAGCGAACTCCAATATCGACCAAATCAAATGAAGATATTTTATTCCTGCTTACAACTTATCATCTTTTTCATTGTTTGTAAAATTGCAAGAGATCTTCACTTTGCTGCATTGTTATACACACACTAATTGGTAAATAGCTCTAAACAATTAATTTGTACCTAGTGAGGGATTGTTTTATCCAGAAGTCAAAACGATTTTTCTAAATTAGAAGCATTTAAGAATCCCCCGTTTTAATTTTGAATTGCTTTTATATTTTGCCGCTAACATTCTTGGAATATCCAGTAATTTGTGTGTGTGTGAGCGACAAGCAACTACCATGGACTCCCAAAGTTTTGTGTCTTCGAGAGGTACTTGACGTAAAGCTTATGTTTAGTGCCAATCCGAAACTTTTCATCTGCCCAATTTATTCACCATCAATTATCATTTATGGTTTTTTTGTGCTGGTCCACTATAATTCATGCGCATCTAAAGCGTCTCTTTATCTTGCAGAATACAATGTTGCGTATAATCGCAGGTGCCAGTTGGTACATGGGGAAATCGTAGCTGCATGTAGACATTTTTAGGAGATAGGTGCTTGTAAATGCTCTATTTATTAATATTTTTGTCACGACTTTAAATTAAATTTTGACAACTTGGAGGAGAAAATATAATTTGGTCTTGGTTGATGTGATTGTGTTATGTCTACATTGCTTCTGGTGAAATAATATAAAAGCTAATTTTGATACATTAATTCTGATCTAAATAATATGAGTGAATATGTTTCTTCTTGTTTTACCATCGGTACGTTATAAATTATAAATCATCACAGGATATGAAAGTGAACTCGAGTATTATGGCAATAACATGGAGATTTATATCGCTGACCTGTTCTGAAATGCCGAGACCATCTGTCAGTCGACGAATATGAAAAAATCAAGTCGTTACCCCGAGCGATGAATTTAAATATGGCAGGGTACCGCTCGACATTAAAGCAAGTTAAAAATTACGTAATTAAACACAAACATAAAGGTTCCCAAAGAGAAGCTGCAGCAAGAACAGCAAGTACGTCATTAAAATTTCGACAAAACAAGCGATATAACAAGACAGACTTTTAGTGCACAAAATTGAGAATCTAATAAAAAAATCCATTTTAGCAAGTGAAAACACAAAAGCGGTAACATTCCATTAATTACCGCAGTAATTACGTAATTTAGAGTTTAATGTAAGTACAGTGCATATGCGTACCATGTAGATGAAGGCGCCAAAAAATTCAACACTTCATACACATACTACCCTAATTGGAAAATATATAATATATATATGTATATCCAAAGAAAAATTAGGTTTCTGTTTGCTTATACATATTAGGGATTTTAGTGTGCAAAAACAAATCGACACAAGCTTTATTACTTTACGTTGTAATTAAGTAGGAGTTTTTGTTTTCGGATCGTGGAGTGATTGTAGGTAATATAAAGAAAACAATGCTTCAGGCGGTACATGTAGAGCCTTCTTTTTTAATTGGCAGCGTTAATATACGAAGAACAAAAAAAAGTTTGCTCAAGGCTGGCTAGGGAAAAATTAATTACCTCTTCAGTTAGCCTGTATAAATAAGGGTGTTCCTGTTTCGGTTTTCTGCACCAGTTCTGGAAAGCATACCAGTGATAAAAATACGTATACACAAAACAGATACATTCAAAGTAAAAATATCAAATTTATGTGAAAACATAATGTCAATTTGAACAAGTATTATTAATTTCAAAATTATATATTTTACGGTTGGATATCTAATACAGTTCAGGCCTTGGGGTATATAACCTATAAAAATGTATAAATATGTTGAGGGGAAAGTCTACCCGTTTATTAGCAAAATTTTTGATTTAACGCAAGCGAACGTTCATATACATCATAAAGCAACAAAAAAGAAATATTTTGATCAATCGCGTACAAAAAAAAATAGTTTTGAACATGCTGTAGGGAGGATTATTCAAACATAAAGGTAGTCGAGTAAAATCTATGAAAACAACTTTTACTTGAAAATTTAAGAGAAGTCTTATGACCTCAATACAAGATACAATTTACCACTGAATCCTCAAGGCTTTTATATTTTACCCTGTGGAGTACGTTAACGAACGCTAATAAAATTAATTAGTTGGTTCTAGAAATATTTTTGCATTTAAGTAGTCAGTAAATAATGTCGCAAAGTGATTAAATTATCTCAGTCTTGTTGAAAACTTATTATTTTCTATTACATTTTAATAACTTTAATCGAGTTCCTGTGTCGTGTATCATCTGTCATATATTCTAGAACAGCACAACTTGCTTTCATTACTCTTAATGTGACATACTTGATTTGCATAAAACGAAATACTGCTAGGGTGGCGTTTGGCGCAGTACACTTCGCAAAAATTCCAGGAATACGATTTAATTTTGTTCCAATTTAAAATACCAGGAAGTGAAGTGTACTAGAAAACATCAATTTGTTTTGATTTTTATTGAATTGACGTAATAAATGCCGAAGGCACTACACCTATGTCTGCGTGAAATATGACAAACGAATGAAACGAATTACGAAGCTTAAACCCATTATCCATTCTCCTTTACTATGATCTATTCTGCAAATTACGTTTCGGGGTGAATTCGATTTTAAAATTATTTGTAATGCTTGGATGCCTAATTACTCACGCGAATAAATTATTTACTATGTATGTGAAAATTATCATTCAAACAGAATATGATATTCACGTGATTGGATAAATAATTCTGCAAGTTGTTATATATGTATGTAGCATCTGTAGTTTGTGACATGTAATCGAAATTAATCTTTGTAGGCAACACTTAATTTATTTTATTAATGATGTTGTTAGTTAATCGGTAAAACTGTCACACAGAATTGCTAGCACAGCTTTATTTCCTTGGTATATCCATATTTTAACCGACTACTTAGGAAGTTGTACACAAAGAAACCACAATCTACCTTAAAGTGTATGCCGGTACAGTGCTTGCGCTTCAAAGCTGTGTATGCAAGTCTTAAACTGCGTTTAATAATTTCATTACAGTTTAATTTATCTTAAATTATGATGCTCTTATGTTAAAATTATAGGTTGCCAAGAACTGAGTATTAATATATTAATTATAATGAATTTGTACTTTGTAGTTTGAGGATAAAAGGAAATATGAACTCTTGCATAAATTTTGTTTTTGTTTTTTAGAAGAACCATAGATAGCACCACGAGAGCGCATCATGAATTGTTTAATTAAATTTTAAAACATTTATTCAAAGTTTAAAGAAAAAAATGACACTATTGCTAGAAACTATCTAAACTATCTCTATGTCTCTCTCTGATCGTCATCTTTTTGGCATTCACTACTATTTAGTAGGACAAGGCTTCTACATAATACTATAAATACGTTCTTTCCAACATATTGTGCTTTAAAAATATATTTATTGATTTGTTTGAGTAACTGTCATGTAATTTAGTAAAATTTCTATTCTAACACCTAGTAATTGTTTGAGATCGTATAGATTTTTCGTTAGTATGCACACCACTGCACTATCTTCATTTATAGGTCAAATTTTTCTTAATGTCAACAACATTCTTACTGAATTATATCTGATTACTGAAGAGGAAGTTCTGTTCTAATTCAATCCAACGCTTTGCCCAGAATCTTGTTTTGTAGCGTTAATATTGTTTTGAGAATCTTGTTTTCTTTTGCAGAACCATTTGAAAGTTATTGGTTTTCTTATAGTACTTATTTTTTTGGTTCGAGGTTCAAGCCTTATCGATGATACTTGGGCTAACGGCTCGATAGATCTGTGTTGTGGTTGCGCTACAATTCATGGCCATGAAAGTACATTTACAGACATACGATGTACACAGCAAGAGCTACAATGGGTAATCTTGTGCACCCACAACAAAAAAAAAAATCCGCACGTGATTTTTTCCTGCAATTTCGCAAACCGTAATAATTTTTTTACATAAAGACTTGTCATAGACGTTTATATCATCATCTAGCAGTTTTTTGTCTACTTTAGCTTTGGTACGTTCAAACAGCTTAGTTTGCAATTTGGTCTATCGGCCCCATACTCAATTAATTTTTTTGTTATGTTTATTAAACTTTTATCTGAATTGTTTTAGGTTCTGAACATTAATCTCTGAACCGAATTTACGCAGGTGGTTTAGAAAAGTTTTCTGACATAGTGTTATTATTATTTGGCTTACATGGACGTCCATTTAGTATGTACAGGATGGTCAGATAAGAATGCAAAGTGCTGTATCTCTGAAACTATTCGTCGTAGAGACTTGCGGTAAAAATTAGACTAAGACTAAAGTGGTCAAAAGAAGACCGTGGAAAATATGTTCAGATTTTCAAGATGGTCGCCAGGGGGCGTCATCGGCATCTTAAACCTTTAAAGCGATTTTTCACTGAAATCCACCCAGTAAATGTTACCAAAAAATATATGCTTTTTAAAGCTAAGCTTTACTCGAGTAATTTTTGTTCAACACTTTTTGACGTATCTATTAAACTAAAGTGGTGGGGGGTAATTAAATGTTTTTTTTTAAATAAACAGCTGTAACTCTTAAACGACTGAACTGATTTTAACAAACTTGGTCTCATTGAAAAAAGCATTTATTGTTCCATCAAACCTACCTTACCTGTGATGTCTATTTCTTAGTGATGCCGCTAGTGTGCGCTTTCTCATATAATAACAGAAAATTGCAAAATTCTCTAGAAAATTAGATGCAATAATATGACTTATTTTCATAAAAATGTAGCGAAGTGATACCTAAATAGACTAGTGAAAACCTAAGAACTGAGAACTTGTTGAAGCCGCTCATGCGTAGACATTACAGCAGCTTCAATTTCTGCTCTTGACAGGCTACGAATGGCCTCTTGTATTCGTATTTTCATGTCGTCTCTTGTTTTTTGTGGAATTTTGTAGACAATATCTTTCAACCGACCCCAGAGATAGAAGTCCAAATAGTTAAGGTCTGGGGATCGGGGAGAGCAACGAAATAGACATCCTCGCCCACTCCACCTCTGGTGATATCTTCGATCTTCTTCTTGAGAAATGTGCTGGACAACCATCTAGTTGCAAAAACATATTTTGCCATAATTGCAAGGGCACATCTGCCAATAAAATAGGCAATTGGTTTACCAGAAAGTCAAGAAACATGGCACCGTTTAGTGGCTGATCAAATAAACAGGGACCTATAATAGTTTCGCCCAGGATGCCACACCACACATTGAGACTCCAATGGCTTTGATATTGGACCTCGCGCTACTAGTGAGGATTGTTGTCAGACCAATAATGCATATTATGCAAATTAACGTTTCCATCACTTCCAAAAAGCATTTCAATACTTTTAAACCTTACTTGTGTGTTCAAACAACATAAATTACACTGCCTCTATAAGTATAATTTGTTGATTTTAGACATCTGTTTTTCCTCCATGGCCTACAACAAGACATCTTCAAAAAGTGATCCATTAGTTTAGCCATAACCTTTGTTTCATACTTGTTGCTATTAATGTTTTCCATCGATAAATTTGAATCTTGATTGGAACAAAATTACAGATTCTTGTTCATGACTGCACCAACTCAAAACAAACTTTTTAACTGTGGAACATATTTAAAAAGTTTGTTCTAAGTTGGGACTGTAGAACATATAAAACACCTTATAGTTTTCATTACTCCCACTGATTGTTGACATGTGCTTCAATGTCTATCATACCAACATCTTCTGCATGCTCAAATGTGTTAGCTAGAATTGCTTTTTCTGCAATCGGGGATAATGCATTAATCTGGGCAATCTTGTGTGCTCCCTTGCTATCTGGTTTGCCTCTGTTGCAACATTGACACATATTTAAAGCCCTCAGTACATGTACAATCCTATCGATGCCTTTATTTATCGAGATTTGAGGAGGACTGATAGTTACCAAATAGAATCTCTGTTGTAGAACCTGCATTCCTGTTTCTCTGTTATTGTATTTTATGATTTTGTGATAGGCGTCCACAAAGAAAAATGATTCAACTATATACATTTGGGCTCGGTGTTCTAGAGGTAAACCTTCCCTTGACCGCGGTTTTATTGTTCTCTTTCAGCAGGCTGTATCCGGCGCACCATTCGCCGAAAATAATAGATAATTACTCGACAATAACAATCGAAGGGAAACAACAGGCGCCCAGCCGACTTGAACGGATGCCGTTTTCATTTCGTCACACCCATAGGACGCTTGAGATGTCACGGTGCGCGGTTGTTATCGTCGCCGACGCCGACTTCTTGGCTTCCCATTCGCGCGCGGGGTACTTTCGGTGAGTGGATGGAGTGCACTAAATCCGTAGTTTAATGCGTTTTCCTTTGTTAATTGCTCGGTCCAGAGCGAGACGCATTGCTAGCCATTGAGCTGTTAGCTACGTTTTCAACCACCCCGTCCGACAACGGTTCGGCCGTTGTAATTTAGGAGGCACTTGAAGCGCGACTTTCAAGTAGTTGCCTCTGAAGTGCTTGCGGCCGGGTAGGTTACTGTATGACTTTAACCTTTCCAAGTGTGCGTGCCGAATATGTGCGTGAGTTGAGTTTCAACTTTCTGCTACAATTCCATTGTAGCGAAATGAATGTTGTACAGTCAGAATCAAAAGTGATCCTTCTAGTCTGGTTGTTTCTGAATAATTGTATACAGTATTTTTTTTAGATTATCCCGAAGATGTCATCATGGAGATCCAATGGCAACATGGTCTTATATGCCAATATGCAAATATAGCAACAAATCTGTACACAGGACCACTACCTGTTCTACAGAGTCTTTGTGGGAAGCTTGTTTTACTAAGTTGCCTTACCATATCAGTATAGTATCTTTACAGCCACATTATGGGATGCGGATATACACTTGGTGCATATTTTGAGCATTCTAATAATAGATGCAATGTCGATGTTTAAAATTTGTTTTGAAGACCCAAAAAATGCGAACATCATCGTCTTCGACAAACTGTGGGTCTGAAGATGTCTGTGTGTGTATTGTCTGTGAAACGGTTTATCTCGATGGTTATTCAATGGCTTCGTAC
Source organism: Holotrichia oblita (assembly GCA_023690525.1). Taxonomy (NCBI): domain Eukaryota; kingdom Metazoa; phylum Arthropoda; class Insecta; order Coleoptera; family Scarabaeidae; genus Holotrichia; species Holotrichia oblita. Next base: position 113,516,754 of record CM043019.1, read on the forward strand.
CAAACTTAGGGTGCAGTTCACTTTGAGCCACTTGTCTTGTACTTGCTGCCAAGTTCTGTATTTCCCTCGGAACCGAAATTATTCTTCATATTCAGATCGTGAGTAGATCTTATTGACATAGAAACGCAACTTGGCCTCACTGTCATGGTTCCATACGATCCTTAATAGCGAGTTCAATGTTTAATGGATGTCTATTGGTTCTATTGTAACAATTCTGTCTTTAGGCTAAAGCATTATAATTAATAAATCATTTTTCTTCGTATTTTCGAATTAAAATCTAATATAGAGGATATTTATTGTAAAGCAGAAAAATAGGACAACCCGTTTATTTTCCTGTTATCAGGATTGCAGATTTACGTCCTTCCTTTTCATTTTAGAATATGAAAAAGTTAATATGAAATTCCCTAATCTGTTCACAAATTAGAGAATTTTGCAACTCCTACAGCATATGTTGCAGGCACAGTAATAAACCTATCATTAGAGCAGCGTTTTACTTACGTTAATTAACAAGTATACATATCATGAACTTAAAATGAACTTTCATTATATTATCAACGTTATTTTAACGTCGAAAGCTACACACCTACATACGTATGTAAAACATTGTATGTGCCCTAACTACAATACTATCACTTGTTAACCTGAAGGCGAACAGGTATTTAAAGACAATGAACAGCTAATTTATCCTCGACGAATTAGAAGGGGCGCCCCGAGTTATAGAATCAACGATGTTCAATTTTGTGTTCTCGCTGCTACCTGCTTAGTAGTGGGCGATCTTCAGCTCTTTGCATGTATGAGTGTGCGTGTGTAACGGGGTGTGCAACATTGTGATAATGTGGGAATGATATCAGGAACGAAACAGGGCTCTGAAGCTACTGCATAGACTTCTCTCCGACCCAACAGGCAATTACCTACGTCTACCTTAGCTACTAGCTAGCTGTAGATTCGCTAATAAAATGAAAGAGATAGAGGTGGGGTGTGAGACAGGCAGGAGGTATCTTAATTAAATCAAAACAATATGGCTACGAAATTAATTTAGAGCCCGAGAGCCGGATAAAATACCTATGAGGGTATGAGAGACAAGCACACTCGTATGAACGAACGACGTTTGGTCGGGGTTGGCAGTTCTGATTGCACACACAGGTAGATATGGTAGTATAGCTGCTTTCTGTCCTTCTCTTAATATGTACGATGAAGCAAGCGGACAGATCTAGACGCCGACGTACATCTATCTAGTTGCATGCGTTTCTTGATAGAAGGATTAACCTATAATGTCAAACGGGAATGGTATATTTAATCCTGGATATCATGCTTTGATGTATATTATAGAAACGACGAATGATAGGAAGTGAAATTTCTTGTAAATATCCCTAAACGTCAAGGTATACTTAATTCAATACATATAACATTTATGGTATCATTTCTCTCGTGCCTAGGTAGGGTGATATTTCCTGAAATTGAAAATTATCCAAATTGCTAAGATGTTTAAACTGCATGAATTCTACGGCCGAAGTAGAAGTAGAATTTTCCGATATTTTCTTAATAGAAATGTTTTGGTAATGTTTTGTTCTTAACCAGTTCAATTTGGACTTAAAATATGCAGTTTTGTGGTACAACTGACTATTGAAGTCTTTTGTAGAAAAGTATAATTTTGTATAGATATTAAAAGAAATGGTGTTAGCAAAGGGCTCCATAAAACAAACGTAAAAAATTTTATTCATTGCAATAAAAATACGAGTTATGGTGCAATTTTCCGCTAAACGTTAATGCGGATTCCAATGACTCGCGAATACCGCCGCACATGGTCCCAGTGGGTCGAGGCAAGACATTGTTAGGTTGCCGAGTGGAGGCACATTTTGTTTTCCGACGAATCCAAATTCGAAATAATCGTCAGAGACGCCCGAATTTTGGTTCATCAGAGACGTGGTGAGTGTCAACACGAGCAGTGCATCCAACCACGCCGTATCCATCGCCAGCAGAGTATTATGGAATGGGCTGCGATTATACATAGTAGACATATACGATGGGTAGATGGGGTACTACAACCCGTTGTGCTTTCCTACGTTCGACGGCGCCCACATCTGCTATACATGCACGACAACGGCCCACCACATGTACCGCGTGTTGTACAAACCTTTGTGGAAGAGCACCACATACGAATGGCCCCATGGTCGGCTCCTTTTCCGGATCTGAACGCGATCCAACATATCTGGGAGAAGTTGGAGGCTATCCCTACTGCCACCATACAGCGACTTATTGACAACATGTTTCGTTGTGTAGCGATGGTACGTGTTGCTCTCAAGGGATACTCCTTCTATCTATGCATTCGCTCCCAGCAGAGCTGTGCCAACCTCCAGGTAAGGGTAAATTCATTCATTCATTGCGTTAGAATCACACGTTCAAATTATACAGGGTGCTCTCATCACTTCTTTCCAACAGTGTATTTTTTCGACTAGCAGATACATACAAGAATTACGTTAGATCATAACTCAGTAAGTTCAAACTTATATATAAATTTTCACAAGGAAGTAGCAATGCTTCGAATCTGCTTACAATTCAGGCAAAATATGATTAAGCAGAAACTGCCACTCTGGCAAAGTAATCGGTTGCAAAATTGCGTAAGAATCATCTACCTTAGTTTAAGAAAGTTTATAATATAATAGGTAATGTAATCGTTCCATATAGTTGGCATTTTTATCGCGACAATTATACTGACAAGTCTTCAGTCAGAAACTTCTAATTTAGGGATCGAATCAAGCATTGTTTGTGACGTCCGTGATATTTTTTTACAATAAGATTTTTTTAATATGTGATAAAGCTTCAGATAAAGAAACAAATATTTTTTGTCATCTAATGGCCAAAAATTATGTTGTCCATTTTATTCTAATACTCACTCTTTTATACATATTATTTCCAAGAAGATTCTGTCCTTTGTCTAATTACCTCAGATGACGTTTTGTTACAGCCATGGATATCGTAAGTCGTGGAAATGGATTAATTATTATAAAAATTAAACGACATCGCAGACTTCTACGGCCTTCCACCAAATTTGAAAAATTTATTTGAGAACAGCGGCTCCTTACTCACTTTTTGTTCGCGAAGAACTCACTTAAACATCGAGTAAATAGATTTTGCATTTTTTGTGCTTTTATTTATCTTTAACTCGTGATTTCTTCACAAACAAAAAGTGGGCCGCTATCTTCAAATAAAGTTTTTCAAATTTGGTGAACATCTAGAGGTTTTAATACTTCCTTTATCTGGTATAAGAAAATAATCAGCTCTTGTTTTTGAGACACTTTCTGGTGGATTTTGAAGTACATATAATGTTTCCTGAAACTAAATTTTTATAATACTTAATTATTTTTATAATAATGATAAGATTTGCCCTTTTTACTTTAGGGATAATTCTTCTTCATATACCGATGCAACTGTTTCTTCAACGTTTATATGTGGGTTTATGTGGAATACATCTCATAAAGGCATTCCTTTTATCAATTTTAAACCAGACCTAAAATTCGCTTCTATTTTGTCTCTTAATGCGAGTACAAAAGTTGTAAAAATATACTTTTGAGTCCTTTTTCATAATTTCTGGAACATTTCTTACCATTCAACATACAATTTACTTTTGTGTATGACGAATAGTTTTATTAGTTCCTACATTGGAAAGTATGTTTTCTTAAAATCGGTTTTAGTTGCATTAGTTTTATATTTAAGATTTTGTCACTGCTATTTCTTTTTATATTTTTCCTGCTTTCGGTTTATATAATTACCTTAGTATTTCTTTCATTTTTTAAATGCCTTTTTAGTCCCTGATTTATTTCTTAAATGACTTTAGGCCTCCATTTGTTGACGTGATTGAATACTTAAAATAGGCAAAGTGCTGTTAGGATTGGTACCAGTAAGCATGCTTGTATTTTGAGTTTTAGCGCGAACTCATTTTTATCGAAAATAACTCTCGCTTTAGGCAAAATATTTTTATATTTTTCATTAGTTGAAAGCATTCTAGTTATAAAACATTTAATCGCTTGTAGCATTAAATATACAATTGCATTAATCAGATTTTTTAATTTACACAGAAGGAGATTTTGCTTGCAGTATTAATCAACATATGGATGCAAAGACGAGCGTAACTTAGGGACGTTTTGAAATTTATTGTTTAAAAGTATATTGTAAAATTAGCTTTTGTTCCTATTTCTGTGTGGCTAATTGATGCCATTTTAAGTGAAATTAGTCTTAAGAAGGTAAATAGAGACTAATACTTTTCTTTTAAATTAAAAAAAGCGAGATAAAAGTGTAAACATAAAATGAATCCCTCTTCTGTAGGTTTTGCATACCGGAAAAATGATATGCAAAGCAATATATGTAGTTAGTTACTCCAAATAGTGGTTCATTCATGAGGATAATTGGAATGATAATCGAATTTCGCAGGTGGTTTGCACAAATTGAATTTAACCTAACAGATGGCGTAATAGTGGTTAAATAGTTTAAGATGAGTTGTTTTTCAAAGCAATAAGAGTTGATGTTTTATCATTTTAATCAAGTGTATATACATACATATATGCCAGGGATGTACTGTTATTTGATCTGAATGTTCATCAAATTTAGCCGGGTACATGATTGTGTTTAACTATACGAATTTAATTAAATTTAATTACCTACCATCAACGGGCATTGTGTTCTGGTGTAGTTTATAAAGCGACCGCAATATTTGCTTTTGTTATTCCCTATATTTATGAGATCAAAAATCAATAATTTATTAATACAGTTATGTATTTGCAACAATTTCAAATTTTAACTGTGAGTTAAGAGAACATAAAGAAAATTATTTGTTAAATAATACAGCACTATGAATTGTGAAAGACCATTAGACGAGTGCGTTGATATATGTTACTTCAACGTATTATACGCTTCTTAGGGGGAAAACAAATGGCCACGTTTCCGTTTCTGCTCACGTCAGCTTCTTGACTAATCCGCTCCTGATTGCCTAAACTTTGACGTATATATTAAATCCCTGTGTCGAGGCGATGACGTGTTTCTTTATCTCGTATCGCCTTTTGCTTTGCCGTTATTCTAGCATGTATGTGCTACACTATCAATGATCATAACTGGAAAGTCTTATAAATGTTCGATTGTAATTATAAATATGAAAAAAATGTTATATCAGCCTAATAATTGTATTTAAATAAAATTTCTAGGTATAGGCTTTCCTTTGTTGTTTTTTTAATGATAATTAAAAGAGAGAATAATACTTTATAAAAATACTGCCACTTTTACTAATTATCTACAATCTGTATAGAGCAGCACGCCACGTCAGTGCTCATAAAATGTTGAAATATTGTAACTGATTTCCCGTGACAATAAAAGAAATCCTATTGGTTCATCCTCTCAGGAGAGAACTTAATGCATCTGTAGTGTTTGGACGTCGCGTCGGTTCCTCTTTGTTGAAGCGTTAACTTTTGCCGAGTACGAACTAATTCCGTTACAATTGTGACACCTACAAACAATCTATACTCTCCGCTAGTGATAAAGCACTTAACTGCAACCGTTCAAAAAGTAAACTCGATAAAAAGTTTACGTAAGCGGAAAATTACCGAAAATTTTATTGTAATCGGCTTCGAGTTAAAAAGTTGTCAAAATGCAAATTGCTTAATGGAAAACAAACAATAATAGAATGAAAAATGAAACAGCAGCAGTAGGACATCCGTAAATGCGATTTGTAGCATGGCTTACGCAACCGCCACAAAGCCAGACAGTTGGGCGGATACGTCGACAGCAAATCCCATCGAATTAAAAATGCAGCCGGTAACTTTTTAATTTGGCTAGCGCTAATTATTGGATATACAATTTTAGAAGGCTGAATTTTTTTCACCGCTTTATTAAGGTTTTTTTTTTTTTTTTTTAACTTGCAAAACGATTTTAATATGCTGCCCTATATTACTGTGAGTGCAGAAGACAATTAATAGTCTATAAACACAAATATTGTGTGTGTATTATATTGCTCGTGCTGCTGCATATTGCCTCCCCGATTTGTTTCTTCAACCGAAGTAGAAAAAGGAAGAGTGCAATGTGTAACTTAAAAAGAACAGTTGCGCCTTTTTTTATTTACGGCTATTTATTTATTTTTATTTGGGGATAAGTACTAAGTATGTATACTCTTTAACCTAGCAAAAGATGAGGCGGCAACCAGCTGGAATCGGAATTTGCCTGGTTTCGGTTTATTGAAATTAAAGTTAATTTTCAGTTAGGTCCAGTTATTAGTCGCAGTGCTCTTTGTTTCCTAATCCTTCCTTTGTACACCAAGGCAACGAGAGGACCAAACAAGCGTTTGGTATATTTTTTTTTTTCAATTTATCGTAACCTGCACAATCGTAGATACAATACTCACAAATATAAGAATAATATATTCTGGTTCCAATATATCAATACTACCAAATTTAGAAAATACCAAATATAAGAATGTCGAGTAAATCTCTTGCATAAGATATCCATATTGTATTGAGGCAAACAGTTTCTTGTATGGAACATTTTCTATTCAGAGAAATCTTTAGAGAACGTCGGAGTCGGCGTCGTAGGTTTTGCTTTATTTCAGACCTGGATGCGCACTCAAACATTGCTCTGATTATCAACAATCACATAGTAATTTTATTATGGAAATAGTGACTATTATAGGACCTATCGACATTAACATTTATAATTTTTCTGTGGTGAGTTTGGATATTATCATTGGTCAAAGTAAGTAAGCTTAAGTATTCATATTCTTTTAAGTTTTTAATATAATATGATATCCATTAGAATGTGCATTATGGGTACTCCAATTTTGAAGAAAAATTCCTTCTTCAAAGTGAGATTCATTTAATTATATACGTAACTGATTTCTAGAAATTTTTATTTTTATATTTTAGATACTTTTAGACACAAACACACAGGAAAAAAAGTGCTCTGTGATCCGTTTTGATTCATGTGTTGACTTTTGCTGTTCATCTTCACATAAATTAATTTCAACATTATCTCTACGCTTGGTAGAATCCTTCGCACATCAGTTAAATCTATGTAGACCTAGATAAAAAAGACACCGAAAAATAACAGCAGCTGAAAATACAATCATCTAGAATACAAAATACTTAATTTACGGCAATTACTAGTTTAAATGTGATTTAAGCTGTACAAACTGCAAATTCGTTGTAAATAGTGATAAGCTATTGCGAAATATAATTCAAATAATTTGAACATTAAAACAGGTATTAAATATCGAATTTTTCTTTGGCAATTCTTGTTATTTAGTTTATGCTTAGTTTATGTTTTATAAAAGCAAAAAAAATTTTGGACACGTAATATAATTTCGTTTTGGTGGGTTTTACATATACGAATCATAGTCATTATAATTTAATTCATTTTCTATCAGAATGTGCACTCTAATGCACGACTACCATATACATTTTCGAAACCTAGCAATGCAACCTAAACTGTATGCTTTCTTTTTGTGGTGGTAAAAGGATAACTACGCGTAGACTTGATCGACATATAAAAATAGCGGAAGAAATCCGTAAACTATCAAATAGAAGGATAACAGAAATTCTGTCTGAAGAAGAATGCAAATTATCGAGGTGACCAGTTCGCAGGCGTTTGTACGCAGCTGGCTTAAAATGTAGACGTCCGGTAAAGAAACCTAAACTAACGGCGATAATGAAAAAATCTCGTTATCGATGGGCAAAGCTTCACGAAAATTACACAATTGAAGACTGGAAAAAGGTAAGATAAAATAATTATATACGGATTTATTAATTATCAAAAAAATCTCAAAATCGGGTGTTTCTTGAATTTCCAGATTGTGTTCAGTGGCGAGTCGAGAATAGAGGCGGTAACAAAGATGGCTCAGTTCGTGCGACAACGAAGATTAGAACGTTATAGCGCAGCCTGTGTGGTGAAAACTGTTAAACATCCACCGTCTGTCATGGTCTGGTCCTGTATTATTTACTTTATTTTTTATTATTATTTTTTTGTTACTGAAAATATGTATGTATGTATTACAATTAGCAGTTGCTTACACAGTAGTTAATAATATGATGTACTGTAATTTGGTGAGATTGGGAAATAAATTCTTTATTACTATTATTATTATTATCACGTCAGAAGGTGTACTTACAACTTTTGTGAGGACACAATGGAACAAAATCAATATAAACGCATGTAGGAGGATGTACTGCTCTCATATTTAGACGAACTGGACACAAATGAAGGTCCCTATACCTTCATACATGATGGAACGCCTTGCCATACAGCTAAATCAGTCAAAAACTTATTTGAGTCTGTGAATTTGTCAGTGCTTCCATGACCAGGAAATTCTCCGGACTTAAATGCCATCGAAAATGTATGGAGTAGTGTACGCAAGGAAAAATACGACCATACAAGAATTGAAGGTCAATATTCAAGACGTGTGGCAAAATCATAAAAAAATTCCGGAGACTATAAAAGTCTGAGAATAAAAGCAGTGGTAAGAGCATAGGGGGTAATACTAAATATTAGTAAACCATTACTTTTATGTCATTTAAAAATAAATTTTATTCATTAAATGCTCTTTTTGGTTTGTAACAAAAATCATTATATTTGCAGGTGGCACTGATATTCTGGCCAGGGACTGTAGTTAGTATCACCAGAATTTTACAATTATTATTAGTATTAGTAAAAACAGGTCGATAGCCGCAGTAGTTAGGCGGCTGACTATTGTCAGCGCCGACTTACCATTCGCTGTTGAAAGCATATATGTACAGCGTTAGTAAAAAGTCCCGGAGTGGTCGAATAATTTTGTTATTTGAAAATTATGATTTCTGAAATTTGGTATGGGGGTATAGTTAATATAAATGCATTTTACGCAATACAGTTTATATTTTTTTCACTTCCGGTTTAATCGGCAATACGTCCAACTTTTTTTTAAAAACGGAACGCCCAGATTTTTTTAACACTTTTGAATGCAAAATAAAAAACTACGTTCAGGAAGTATTAAGATGTTTATTTTTATTCACAAGAAAACAGTTAAAAAAATTAAAAAAGTGTCCTAATCCAGAAAAAACAAGGTACCTTTGAAAAAGTTGTTGTTTAGTGTTTGCATTCTTTTTGCCGTCACATTTGACAATTTTAAAAGCGTTTTAACTTTTGCATCGCTATAAATTTACTTATTTTAGACATTGACACATTTGAAAATGGCAGTAAAACTTACTGAATCAGAACGAATTGAGATATTAATGATGCGTGGGTACGGTGATCGTCAACGTTCTTTTGAAGAGGTTTGTAGTTCGTTTAATGCTGTTTATCCGGATCGTCACATTAGTAAAAGTACGGTATGCCGAACAATTCAAAAGTCTTTCGTCAGGTGAAGGATTTACCTAGAAGGGGACGTCCATTAACAGCAACAGATGAAGAAAGTAGTTTGAATGTGTTACTTACAGTGGAAGAAAATCATCACGTGTCCACAACAGAATTAGGTCAAATTCATGAGATCTCTCAAAAATTTGCTCATAAGATTCTTAAATCAGCAAGAATGAAAGCCTATAAAATGTATCCCGTCCATGAGTTAACTGAAGATGATCCAGATCGTAGACTACATTTTTGCGAAACAATGACGGAATTGTTCGAGCAGCAGCCTAATGTTTTAGATCACATCATTTTTTCAGATGAGGCAACGTTTTGTCTCAACGGCACTGTGAACAGACATAATTGTCGCTACTGGTCAATTGAAAATCCGTATTGGATTGAAAAAGTCCATACACAGCGTCCTCAAAAGGTGAATGTCAGGGCTGGTCTTGTTGGAAACAACATCATAGGACCATTTTTTATAAGAGGAAATTTAACTGGCAACGTCTACTTAAATTTATTGCGAAATGAGGTTGTTCCAGCACTTGCGGCCCTCTTTCCAAATGCAAACATAGGTGATCACCCTAATGCACATTTTTGGTTTCAACAAGATGGAGCTCCCCATTTTGCCCATAATGTCCGCGATTATTTGAATGAAATTTTTCCGGAACGTTGGATCGGACGTAGAGGAGCAATCGAATGGCCAGCACGTTCGCCAGATCTCTCGCCATTAGATTTTTTCTTTTGGGGTCACTTGAAATGTCAAGTGTACAAAAATCGTCCCCATAATCTTGAACAATTGGAAGAGAGAATAGTTCAAGAAGCCAATCGCATCACTCCAGAACAAATACAAAATTCAATAAGCCGTTTACATTTTTGTCAAATTGTAAATGGAGAGCATTTTGAACAATTATTGTAATCGCAACCTGAATAGACAGGTATCTTGATTTTTCTGTATTAGGACACTTTTTTAATTTTTTAACTGTTTTCTTGTGAATAAAAATAAACATCTTAATACTTCCTGAAAGTAGTTTTTTATTTTGCATTCAAAAGTGTTAAAAAATCTGGGCGTTCCGTTTAAAAAAAAAAGTTGGACGTATTGCTGATTAAACCGGAAGTGAAAAAAATATAAACTGTATTGCATAAAATGCATTTATATTAACTATACCCCCATACCAAATTTCAGAAATCATAATTTTCAAATAACAAAGTTATTCGACCATTCCGGGACTTTTTACTAACGCTGTATATAAAAGGCAATATGCTGCTGTCACAAAGCCATTTGAACACAATTTACACACACAAAACTACACCGCGAGAGTTGCACTGATAGCCAAACAAGTAATGCAGCTAAGTAATGCAACTAAGCACACATTAAAAAAATATATTAATAAGAACTTTTTCTCTTTGTTGCAGTTGTAGTTTACAACATTACTTCCACTTTTTCCCTGCTTTATGTGTAAAGCATTAATAACAAATATTTAGTGAAACGGTACTGTCATTGTTTGAAATTTTACTAACGACTATTGATTGTTATAGTTACTGGAATAAAATTTGAAAGCACATTACATTCATCCGACACTACACATAACATGATTGTAAAGTTTAAGTAGATTTTGTTGTTTCCGGGTCAATAACGTTTGCATAGGAGCCTCACAGGTTCTCCATAATGCTATCAGCATCATGTAATAAAACAAGAATTAAAGTACTCATACACAAAGACATTCTCTGCAAATTTACACCTTATAAATATTTATACTTAAATAAGCTTATATCATTAGATTAAATAAATAACTATGTATACATATGCAGTGTCATGAAATAAAAATAGAATCTTGCATAATACAGTATCGTCCATAATAATGATCATAACTTGTTTACATCGTTTTGTTTAAAAAATTCTACGAAATTATCTAGTACTGTTGATTAACAAACTAAATTATGTTTTTTTTTTAACTTTATAAAAGATGTATATCATTTTGTTAGATACAGGGTATCTCAGCGAGACCGTTCATTAGAAGTTTATGGGGTTTTGGCCAAAATATAAACCTGAAAATTCAAAATGGTATATAATCGATTGTGTTCTCTTAATTTAAAATATTTTCAGATTTCTAGTGCTTTCGGTTATACCGGAAGTCGCAATCTATTTTGGTATTTTTAATAGAACATCCTGTATATTTTTACATATTTGGATTTACCTGTTTTTAGATTTCGATTTTTTCTGAAAATATTTGCTATAGCGGACATTAATTCAAAAAAATCATAGAACACTCGATTTTTCGAATATCAATTTAGAATTCATAAGATGCTTAAACAACTTGTTGGAGTATATTTCAGCGCCGAGAACGGCTGTATACATTGCATGGTTACTTTACTATGGCACGTTAACTCTTCGAAATTTTGAAGAACCATAACTTAATTTTTTCAAATAGGACCCCCCATATTTTATTACTTATTCGTCTTCAGTGTCCAATTCTACGTCTTTTATGTCCCACATGTCCCATATCTAAAACTGATAGTTTAGGAGATAATTAGAATTTTTGAAAGATACACACCTAACTCATCGATATTTATCCAGTGTGCCATGGTGAATAAGCGTTCTCAAAGATTTATTGTCAACGTCTAACGTCAAGATCACACTTCGTCGTTTGATGCTTGTGAGTTAATAATTATCCGTTAAATGCCTTTACATTATTGCTATAAAGAGTTAAAATGGATAACAATAACGAAAACAATGTTTACACAAAGCAAGAAATTCTGAATGTATTTTTTAAGAAATGGGTGTAAAAAACTAGAAAGAATAATTGTTCAAAATGATGATCGTTCGCATTCAAGCACAGTGTTAAATGTAAAGAAACACCCTCAAGTGTTGCTCTTTATACATCTTGAGAAGAGAGTCTGTCGAATGCTGCTCATACACATACTTTTAACTACACCTCGTGGTCGCCGATGTCTGGTAGACCAGATCTATACGTCTCCAAAGAAAGAAGTCCACATATGTCATATCTGGAGATCTTACAGACCAACTCCTAACCGCTTTACCCACCTATCTTCGAACATTAAGATGTTATCCATTTTAACTCTTTGTACCAATAATGTAAAGGCATTTAACGCGTAATTATTAACTCACAACCATCAAACGACGAAGTGTGATTTTGACCTTAGACTTTGACAACAAATCTTTGAGAACACTTATTTTCCATGGCACACTGGATAAATATCGATGAGTTATGTATGCATTTTTCAAAAAATCTAATTATCTCCTAAATTATCAATTTTAGCTGTAAAATATGTCGGACATAAAAGATGTAAAATTGGACGCCGAAGATGATTAAGTGATAAAATATGGGGCGTGCGATTTGAAAAAATTGAGTTGTGGTTCTTCAAAATTTCGAAAAGTGAACGTGCTATAGTACAGTAACCATGCAATGTAGATAGCCGTTCTCGATGCTAAAATATACTCTAACATGTTATTTAAGCATGTTACGAATTCTAAATTGATATCCGAAAAATCGAGTGTTCTCCGATTTTTTGAATAAATATTCGCTATAGTAAATTATTTTAGGAAAATTCGAATAACTACAAAACGCCGGAATCAAATAAAAAAACTAAAGGTATTTATAAAGCTTAAAGATAGGTAAATCCCAATATGTAAAAATATACAGGATGTTTAATTAAAAATAACAAAGTAGATGGCGACTTCCGGTATAACCGGAAGTGCTAGAAGTCTAATAATATTTTCATTGAAGAGAATATAATCGATTATATATAATTCTGAGTTTTCAAATTTATATTTTCAGAACACTACAAACTTCTAATGAACGGTTTCGCTGAGACACTCTGTATAACATGTGGTATTGCGATAGGTTTTCCACGCCATTATTTGTATCACTTCCTTCCTGGTAATTAACTGTAATTCATTTAGATATTCAAATATGACGACACCCACACATCATAAATAATTGTCAGTAATATCTTTGTAGAAAAGTAAGTTTATTTAGACATTGGTGGGTATTGTTTGTTGATTTTAAAGTTCTCCGTGAGATTGTTTCCTCAAACTTTTGGTATAAGACTCATTTTATATAGCAAATCGCGATCTAGAATCTTTGTTTGTATATAAGTAAATTGTGGTATCTTAGCAAAGTATAGAATAGTAGTCGACGCAGGTTATGCCTAAACGTCCAAGTTAAGTACATATTATTAAGTATTTATGGAAGTAAGTTATTTGCTGTTCATATAAATAAAAAATATTTTTAAACTTATAATACATCAAATATGTATTCTGCTATATACCTACATACATGCTATATAAAAAATTATATAGCGCAAAAATCACATTGACTTTAACCTGACGTACGAAACAACAACGAGCGGCAACAATGTTTGTGATGTATGAACGTCATTTTATCCTTGCCTGTGTACAAACGCTTTGTGTTTCTCAAATTAAATTGTATATTCAAATTGAGAGCAGATAATTAAACACATAAATAAATGAATAGGGATTAACAAAGACATTTAATTTAGCTTTAATTGTCACTCACTGTAAAATGAAAAGATAAAATAATAAAGCGGGTCCGGGTTGCTGGTATCCTCTCTCAAAACTTCGGCTAAATTCGATTTACTTAATTTGGAATGTTTAATTTACTTCTGTGGTTTTCGCTAAGGGCTAAATATTACACGTTTTTTTTTTTTTTTGCGGCGGTTCAAACGAGTTAATTTAGTTCGTAAATTATTTAGCAAAATAATTATGAAGGATAAGGATGTACAACTGGGTACAGATGGTGACTGAGAAGAATGAGATTTTATTCACCTCTCAGATCGCATACCGGCACGCGTAAATAAAGAATGCCGCTCTTATATAGCAGATGTCCATCTGTCGTAATCTCAATAATAATAATTTTCTGTGTTCGTCTATGCGCAAATATAGACAGCAGATGTTTCAAACCTTAAGATATGCGGACATCATTCTACATGTTCACTCTCCGAAACGGTTAATTTTATACGACCGCCTGGTCGTCAGTGATCATTTGTGGCGTGAAAGAAGCGTTGGTTTATGGCTGCACTGTAAAATCCTTAATACTACATACTTATACAAAGATCGGCTATAATCTTACAAGAAGCTAAATATACATCTAGGATATGATTGTCGTTGCAATTTTCTATTGTGTTGACTTTGTAGAGAATAACCACAAGTTAAAGTGGCTTACTTGGAAATCAGGATGTTGCACACACATACAACAGAAGAATTTATTTTAAGTACAGATTACTGTAATATAATTAAGTTTCAGTGTATTTTTTGTTTTTATTTTAACAGTTGCTATATTTTAAAGTCAGGATTTTCATATAACATTGAACGAAGCCTATCTGTACGTAATCCTAAGTCTGACTCCATAGTTTGGTGGGATAGCACGAAAACAAATGCATGGAAAGCATCAAAGTAAATCTTATTACTATTCTTAGATATGTGTGTAAAAGGTAGGTAAGAGCAAAATATTAAAAAGCTTGTTCCTTGTGGTATAAAACTGGCGATTTATAGCAGCGCGAGTTAACAGCGCGACAATCGCTCACGGATTTTACCGATGTATTCCCTATTTATACACAGCGATTCAGCATGACTGTGCATAGAACCGCATAGAAAGCGACTAAATTGCGATGCTAATCGCAAATAAATAGTGTGAAAGAGCTCTAAGAGCTCTTTCACACTGGCGAGAGCGCGAGTTGGCGACAATCGCTCACGGATTTTACCGATGTATTATATTCCTATACACACTAGCGATTCAGCAGCGCGGCTGACTGTGCATAGAACCGCATAGAAAGCGACTAAATCGCGATGCTAACTCGCACTGCTAAATCGCCAGTGTAAAAGAGCTCTTAGAGCTCTAAGTCCACGACCAACACAACAATCATTATTTATATCGGAATTGAATCTTTAGAACCTGAGATGGTGGAAATCTTCCTATATTTTTTTAAGTAGCCAGTATATGCAAGAATTGGGCAACTGATTAAGATATCGTAGTTGTAAATGTTAAACAAGAATGGAAGCTTTAGAAATCCATAACAACGCTGTGACTGCTTTAGAATAAAACCTATTTTAGCAGACATAACTGACATGATTATCTAAACAGGAAGCTAACAAATTCATGTATGAGTGCACCAGTTCTAATAAAGTAGTAGTAGTAATAGTATAGGAGCTAGCAACGTTTTTAAAGTCAGCTGATTTTTTGATATGTTGTCCTTAAGAGTCTGAACCGGCTGGCTGGCGGTAGCGATTTGCTTATATTAGTGCGCAGCCTACCTGCAGGTAATAATCCTAGATTTTAAAAGAATGTTAAAAGTGTAATTTTTAATTTTGTCACTTTGGATACCTGACATAAATTTTTTATTGCCAGACATTTTTATCGTTGCTAATTGTATGCCATACGCGAACTTTTTTTTTAATAAAAAATTATGTCTGGTATTTATATATTATCTTATTTACGGATAAATAAATCTAAAATTAATTTGCCAGACGTTAATTCAATTGTTTAACTTTAAATAAACACGATAAAGTGTGGCAGTATGATGCTAGTAATCAAAGAGAGACAGATGCAGAATCTATTGCCGAGAATGAGACAGAAAACAATCACAAAGGTACATTACTTATTCTTGCTTTAGTGAGTACAAATTTCGATATATAAATATTTTAACAGAAAAAAACTAAAATTAAAATAAAACTAAATTAGAAAGGAGAGAATGAAAGGTACATCATTGAAGTTAAAAAAATTACATTTTTAATAAAAAATTTCTGGTCACTATACGGGAGTTACAAATAATTAATAGGAGTATTAAATTATAATTTTTTTTTTATTCTATAAGAGTGTCATAAAAAAGGAGGCATCTTCGTAATCATCATCGTCGTCGTCGCTCGCATTTTTTTTTTTTTTTTAATGTTTGGTGGGTGCTTAGTTGCAGTAAGCTGTATCACTTGTCTGGCTATCACTGCAACTCTTGCGGTGTAGTTTAGTGTGTGTAAGTTGTGTTTAAATAATTGCCAGAATTATTTATGTCGTCGTCTTGAGTATTGTCGCTGTCTTCTAATACTCTATTATCTGTAACAAAAAATTAACATTTGTTTAAATCTTCTTGTTTGTTATATCATATTTTAGTTATTATTTATAAATGTTCTATATTATACTCACTTCGAATAATAATATCAGCAACTTGGTATGGTAATTGCTCTCCCACAAACCAAACAAAATCAATTTGTTTATCAGCCGGAAGCCACTGGAGATAAAGATGTTGTTATGTTTTAGGTGAGCATTTCTCCAAGCTTGGTTACGTAGCGAACTTCAATAAATGCTGTTGCAATTCCACTTTACATGGTAGCAAACTTGATGAGTCGAAGTTTTTAAATTTTTTATCGAAGTTCTCATCGATGTTTTTAGACTGAAAAGTATTTGAGAATAAAAGAAATCGAACTTCATTAACATCCGAAGAATTTTTAACTCCATACATTTGACAGACAAATTTTTCAAGGGTTACAAATGTACTGTCAAGTACTTTTTCATCATCTGTAGTAATATTTTGAAAAGCTGACTGATACTCTTTAGATTTTTCTAATAACTTAAATGGCCTCACTTTGCCTTTTCTGAAAAATGCTGGCGTGTAATCACATCCGGTAATTATAGAAACACCAAATCTTGGTGACTCTTTATGTTTACCGTGTTTTTACATTTGTAACCCTTGAAAAATTTGTCTATCAAATTTTAAAAATTCTTCGGATGTTAATTTTTTTTCATTTCTTTTATTTTCAAATACTTTTCAGTTAAAAAAGGGAACTTCGATATAAAAACTTGACTCATCAAGTTTGCCACCGTGTAAAGTGGAATTGCAACAGCATTTAATCGCACGTAACCAAGCTTTGGAGAAATGCTCATAAAACATAACAACATCTTTATCTCCAGTGGCTTCCGGCTGGACTATTAACGATAACAAATATGATTTTGTTTGGTTTGTGGGAGAGCAAACCATACCAAGTTGCTGATATTATTATTCGAAGTGAGTATAAAATAGAACATTTATAAATAATAACTAAAATATGATATAACAAACAAGAAGATTTAAACAAATGTTAATTTTTTGTTACAGATAATAGAGTATTAGAAGACAGCGACAATACTCAAGACGACGACATAAATAATTCTGTTGAGAGCGACGACGACGATGATGATTACGAAGATGTCCTTTTTTATGACACTATTATAGAATAAAAAAAATTTTATTAATTTAATTATTTGTCGTATAGTGACCAGACATTTTTTATTAAAAATGTAATTTTTTAACTTCAATGATGTACCTTTCATTCTCTCCTTTCTAATTTAGTTTTATTTTAATTTTAGTTTTTTTCTGTTAAAATATTTATATATCGAAATTTGTACTCACTAAAGCAAGAATAAGTAATGTACCTGATTGTTTTCTGTCTCATTCTCGGCAATAGATTCTGCATCTGTCTCTCTTTGATTACTAGCATCATACTGCCACACTTTATCGTGTTTATTTAAAGTTAAACAATTGAATTAACGTCTGGCAAATTAATTTTAGATTTATTTATCCGTAAATAAGATAATATATAAATACCAGACATAAAAAAATACTTTGAATTTTTTATTTAAAAAAAAAGAAAATTCGCGTATGGCATACAATTAGCAACGATAAAAACTGGCAATAAAAAATTTTCAGCAAACCTATCCAAAGTGACAAAATTAAAAATTACACTTCTTAACATTCTTTTAAAATCTAGGATTATTACCTGTACAGGTATGCGCACTAAACAGGAAGCTAGCAAATTCATGTCAGACTCTAACCGAAGGAGCAGTAAGGACAACATATCAAAAAATCAGCTGACCTGAAATTCTTGTTATTTAAACGTTACTAGCTCCCGTACTATAAGACATACCTTTCCCTAAGCTCTATCTTCAGACCACTACCACTTCTGCAATAGTGAACTTATCAATATGAAAGGAAATGAGGTTAGTTGATATCCATTTGTTGTTTTGAAAAGGCTGACTCAAGTATTTTAAAACCGTCAAATTTTATATATTCAAAAATTCAAGACCTACCAGTTTGTAAAAAATCGTTGGCTACCATTTATAAGAAATGAATATTGAGTACTTTTGTAGTATGTGCTTTATGCAAGCTCGTTCAATTAATTATCTTGTTGATGGTCACTTTAATAGTCTTCACTAGCAGAATGAGAGGTACCTAGACATGTTCATAAGAAGGTTTTGGATTCGACAGTTGTTCCATCAATGCCATTTTGAAATTATGTGTCCGATATTATTATTAATTTTTTTTGTACTTGAAAATGTATAGAATTTTAGGTGATATCTTAGTTCAGTATCAGTAAAGACTTCGGTAGTATAGATTAATTCGAATAAAAAATCCATATTTAATTTTTGTCGGTTATAGAAACACGTTTTTCGTTTTAGATATTAGAAGTTCGATTGCTGTGTGTGTTACGTGTTTATTTATCGATTCTCATGTTTATTTTGACATTCAAGTTATTAAGTTGTACTTGAGCTTACATAATTGCATGACTCAAGTGTGATTGTGATTCGTTGGTCAATTCTATTGTACCGTTTGAGCACGCCGAATGTATCTACATACATACAAAAGTTGAGTATGTCGATGCGGAATTTGTGTACAAGTTTTATAATGGAAATGCTGTTGGTACTTGTTGAGAATACGTTAGATGATTTCCTAACCGTCAAGTACCAGATTCAAGAATGTTTACTCGTGTTCCCGTTAAGTTACGTGAGAGTGGTGCAGTGCTTAGCAGTCAAATTTTATTTGGACGTAAAAATGAACATAGCGAGCATGAAGTAGGAAGACATTGTTCAGAAGGTATTTTTTAACAAATACACATTAAATTTCTACGCATTATGTATGCACGACCTCTATCATTATCATTTAAGTGGCTTCAACAATTTCGAGGAGATAAAGATTGACGATTAATTATCGTAGTAGTAGAAAGTAGTAACTCACGTAATAGTTAGACGAAAACTCATACGCTATTGTGAATACATATTTTCAAGAAAGCTTCTCTGTAAATGTGCGGTGTGGTAAGACAGCCAATCAGTTGAATGGGTCTACCGTGTTACCGCATCGTCTTATAAGGCTTCGTTATCTAGACTTTCTTGAAAACAAACTTCCAACATTATTGGAAGAGATTTCTCTGGGTAAAAGGATGTACGTTGCAACAGCAATACTGGGCTGGTTTCTATTTCTACTAGGTGATACAATATTTAAATCTATAATTTCCGAAAGATGGATCGGTAGATATGGTGACGTTTCTTGACCACCAAGGCCGTCGGACCATACCCCTTTAAATTTTTGTCTGTGTCTTCTTTAATTATAGACAAGACTTAACCTTTCTCATATCTCTCTAATTGGTAAAACATTTTTGTAGAAAATTTCATACCCTATGGGAAAGTTCTTACAAATTTTTTGATATCTTTTGGCATTAAAACTGTTTTCGTGAAAAAAAAAGAGACCAAAAACAAGCAAATTTTCGTGACATCTTTTTTTTTTGTGAATGCAGACTTAACAGTATAAGACAATCACCACAAACTAGTTTACTACCCTTTTAAAACTTTTTAGAATTTTTGAAAAATTTTCCAACTTTAAGTTGGGACTTTTAGTATTTCAAAGTTTAACTTTGAAATACAAAAAGAAAATATAATTTACCTGTAAATAGTATTGTTATACTAAAAAACATTTTAATTTATTTAAAAAATATATTAATTTAAAAATTTTTCAACAATATTTTAGACTTTGGAAAATTTACTGTTTTATTTTTCATAAAAAAATTATCTTACTTAAATTTTAATTAGACTGATTTTAGAAAGCTTTCTGTTCGAGTTCTTCGCGCGATTAGACCTGGAGATGGTGGATGCACCGTGGTTATGTAATAAATTATTATTAATTAATAACGTGAAGCAAAAGTTCTGTTCGACGATCTATTCAGATAGAGCCTTGTTGGGCTCGGACGGCTATAAGTCGTTGATTCGCAATTGTCTCTAAATCCCCTAAAAAACACATTTCGATAGTTTTATGTTAATAACCGCCATAAACGGTCTTTGCTGGATTAATTTCCTACAGGTCCGGTAAAAAATAATGGTATACAGAGTCACCGTAAAATTGTCGATTTTAATTATCACCTACTTTTTCTTTTCTAAAATGCCCCTAACTCGATGGTTTTCTTCCTATGTGTGTAAAATTTAACAGTGTAATTTGTTACAATATTTACGTGTATTTTTGTACAAATATAATGATATAAAATTAATTGAATACCTTAAGACATACGATTGAAAATATTATGGTCAATTTAATATCTTTGTGTCCTTGTCGTTGGCTGGATTTATAATAAGGTCTCTGCTGACCAACACCCCCCTTCTACGTCAGACGGCTACTGAGCCAAAATCTAACATCGACTGATACATATGCGAAGAAAACATCAAAGATGCCAACTTGAAGAGTTTAACATTCTCTATCATTGGGATAGTATTGAATTAAGTTAAATTGAATGAATTCAAACATAATTCGCATGTGTGCAATCGTGTTAATGTTACGTACTTTTATAAAATTGAAATAAAATGAATTAAAAAGGCACAGATCAGGCATTTTATGTTTTTTAGAATATGTTTTTTTACACCTGGATGTGAACATTTTCGCAACGATTTCATAAATACACCGCGAGTATCTATGAGTTGACTCATTTTATCCTTGAAAATCAGCAGTGATAATGTTTGGCGAACGAGCAATTTAATACCAGGACAATACAATCGATGTAAGTTGAGCGATAATTGGACTATTTAAGGTTGTACAACCTAAACGACGGTTATTTTTTTCCGCGGTAACAGAAGTACTAAAAAAATAATTTCCGTTCTTTGTCTTGCCAGTCACATGCGAAAACTAACGTAGAAATTCGTTTTTATTGCGACTGTTATTTGAAAAATAAACAACTCGAAGCAGCAGTATAGGATGGCAAAAATCTATTCCCTATAATTACCACACTTACCACCTTAACTAATCGTAGATCAATAAGAACCAACGACCACCGCGTAACAATTAATGCTACAATCCTTGCGTTGTTATTTGCGTAATCGACGTTAGTATAGATTACTTCCGCCATCAAGGTTGGTTGGCCTTTCACTGTCACTGGCGATGCCGATGACCGCTTGTATTTTGTCTGGTGTAAACGTGGTTATACGCGTTCAGGTTCAAGGTTTGCACCTGAACTTTAATCACGTGAACATACCTACATTCTTCGATGTGATGTGGATACCCCACCACTGCTAATACAGCGACTACCAACAAGTCGTCTTGTCGTCGTCGCTGCGGATAAGTGTACCGACCTCATTTGTTCGCAAATGTAGTAAAAGCTGGCATTAAGTGAACGTTGCTGGCCGGTCTTTTCTTCATCGAGTGTATTGGTAGGTAGGTATATATACCACACACACTTTTACTTTTCGTCTTTTCGTTCGCTGATGACCTACCATGATTTTATAATCGTTGATTCATGCTTTTCGGCGTTGCATTCCATATATTTCGATCGAGAGTCTTGTTTGGTCGGTATTCGTTGCCGCGAGCTGTTCTTTTGTAAATTGTTACTTCGACGGTGATCTGGTTTCCTATCTTGACCTAGCCGTGGATTTCTTGTTTTCTATCGCACTATCTATGCGATGTGAAGTTGTTTTCTAGAATAGGAGTCCTGTTCGTTTATTAGCTATAGGTGACAATTAGCCTTTTTTGTTAAATACGATAAATATGATAAAAACGCAGTGGTAGAGGATACAAAGTAGATAAAGTGTAAACATTATTAGAACAAAGGTACACAACATGAACCAACTTGTAGTTGCAGATTCTAGTAAATTTGGCTACTATATCATGTGACAATAAGCAATATGCTACAGTAAAAATAATAAATGCCTGTGGTCACCATATCGTGGCAGTATATTTTGTTGTACTTTCTTTACTATAATTTTGTGGTATTACTACAACATACAAGTTGTCGATTACTGCAGTTGGTATGGGAAACAAAAAACCATTTCAAAATGTCGTATGGGTTGAATGTTTAAATGACATTTTAAAGATTTTGACTTATTTTGACCAGTTATTTGCATGAATTCTTGCTCCGGTATATCTGCATTGCGAAATGGATCATGGGGTTGATCTATGAAAATGATTTTCCACTTTTTTTGTTGGGGTATTAATTTTCGATTTTTAGCTTCCTCTTTCCATTTGCTGTAGTGTTTCCAAATCTCCAATTTTTGTTTGATGTCAGGAAAAACCTATCGGACGTGGGATTTTTCGATCGTTTTCCTATTAATTTTAAAAATATTCGAACTGCATATATACCAGGATGTATTGTATTTAGTATTAACCATTTGCTATCACGGCAAGTTTTGTCCACTCTTTGATTCGTTTCGTTAAATACCGTCCTCTCTTGTCCCAAACCTTTTGTAGTTTTCTACATGCTTTTGGTGTAAAAGTATCTGCACTAACCTTTCCTGTTTTTCTATTTGCTGCAATTGCTTTGTTTTACAGTCGCGAACGATTCTTGCTTCTTTAAATTCCACGTCAGTAAATGAATAGAACTTTATATTAAATTCAGCGAAAAACTTTTCTTGCATAATCTTCCATCATGTTTTCACAACGCACACTTTGTCAACTTTTCTTCTCATGTTGCAAGCATAATTTGTTAATAATAACGCAGCTTCTCGAATCGTAGTCTCTTCTATTGAGATTCTTGCTTAATTTTGATGGTTTGGATTTTGTAGTTTTGGGATTAACGTTTGAAGATGATCTACTGGTTGAAAAATGTTCTGGTTAATCGCACTATTTTCTGACTTAACCGTCCAATTTTGTGTAATTTTTACAGTAAACGATTTTGTACATTAAAATTCAATCAAGTATTATTGATTTGATAGTCTATTCTGCGACTTTGTTTTTGTATTTTAACCAATGAAATTCATTAAAAATGTGCCATGTGACACGAGAATTATATTCCCAATTAAACGTTAATAAAGGAGATTGAATTTCTTTATTGCATTATTGTACTAATACATATTCTATGAAACATGTGGCCAACGGTTTGGTAACAATATTAATTTGATGCTTGGAAGATGGGACGTCACTCTATTTATTTAAATAACAATATCTCATAATTAATGCACAAATAAATCAGTTTTATACAATAAGTAAAAATTAATTCATTTTAAGTATTGCATATTGTTTAAATGTTAAAATAAAGGATTTATTTTCACTCATCCTGAATTGTTTCGGTAAATTAAATCTAATGCCGATACTAACGGCACACTACACATTTCATATAGAATATCATCCGCACTACATACATGTTAGGGTCTAAATACACAAACATACTCGTTTCCTGCTTTCTTCGTGCACCCCAAATCTATCATCGAAACAGAAAGCTCCCGGAAGTGCGGTATATGTAAGAACAGGTGCTAGGCATCGTCGTCGTTGCTACTGCCGGCGCAACTACCACCACCATCACGTAATATAAGGACAAATTAGCGGGGGTTCTCCGCTAATGATTACCGCGAACACGCTAGATCTCGAACTGATGTTCGCCGAACAAAACATCCTTTGTTAAGGACAACAAATACTCATTTGTAAATGAGATCGTTCCCGCTGAACGAGGTCGAGGCACGTAAAAACTTAATTTCTATCTCATTTTCGTTCCGCACCTTTTATACGGGTGTATCGCCCCTTGTAGTGGAAATAATTGAAGCGAACGACATGTTAGAATTTATAATTGGATCCGTATCCTTTAAATTATTTTCGATTTAAAATTTCTGTGTAGTTCTATAAATACTATAGATATAAGAATATAGCAGGTAGAAGGTGAGAAAATTGTGGATGTAAATTAATTTTATTTATCAATATAGAGAAAAAGAAAATGGTACTAACAAAGAAGTATCGCAAGCTCGGCAATTCAGATTTTGGTAAAATTTTAAAGGTAGAGCAATTTCATATAAGAATATCAGCGGCTGAATTGCTTAATTTCAAGGAATAGCCTATCCAAAAATTTTGTGCATGTACATTTTTAAAATAAACAACTTAGAAACTATAATACACGAAAACTTGAATGATGCGTGCGTGGATTCGCTTTATCAAAATGATTCTTCATAGTTCGAACAATTCATCTTTTAAAAGGTGGTCTGCAACGACAAAAGAGCAGAAATGAGAGGACTCAATAAAGTTGGTTGTCTATAAAATCCATAAATATATCCATAAATATCTAAATGACTAAGAAGAGTGAAAGAACTTTATGTTGAAGCTGAACAAAGGTTATAATCAAATATCGTAATTGAAATTTTATTAATACATTATGTTCCCATTTATTAGATGCCGTTTAAATTTATTCGTAATAAATTATTAAAACATGTTACAATGCTTTTAGGTTATAGTTTTCCATTAATATATTCTCTCTTATTTGCTGTAATAACAAATTTAGTAATGGAGGACCTACAGTAAGATGCACTACACAATCTAAATTATTATGCACAATTTTCTAACCGGTATGTAGATAATTTCATATGCTGCATACCGACTGGTAAAATCGATCAGGTTCTACACAAATTTAACTCATACCATAATAGGCTAAAATTTACATTTGAAAAAGAAAGTCAAAATTCCGTACATTTTTCAAATATACAGACAATACATAATAGCAAATTGGTAAATTAAAGAGTAATAGTAGACACTTAAATTATTTTTCAAACACTTCGGTAAATTAAAAATAAAGCGTAATTAATAGTTTAATTGATCAAGCTATTAAGTTAAGGACACGCTGCTTTTAGAAAAGACCTGCAAGGTTCGTGGTTTGTTGTGATAAACGCGAGATTTTAAAAAAGCCACAACAGAAGAAGTCTGCTGTTGCTGCATTTGGCGACTGGAGGACCAGTTCAAATCTCCAGAACGGAAGACCTCTCAACCTGAAAATTGATGTCTCAAAATCTCCATAGTTGCCCGAGTTGTGTGAGTGGTTACTCCGTCCTGTTGAAACCAACAACCAAGATGATCCAGACCCAATGAAGCAACTTACGGCAAAAAAACTCGTTTAGCATCTGCCTGTAAAACTCACCATTTATGCTTACGGTGGTGCCATCGGCGTCTTAAAAAAAATAAGGGCCAATCACTTTTTCACTGCAAATGCCGTATCAAACAGTCATCTTGAGAGGATGTAATGGCTTTTCTTGCATTTCATGTGGATTCTCTGTGCCCTAGCAACGCAAATTTTGTTTGTTAATATAACCATTTAAGTGGAAATGGGCTTCGTCGCTCATTATGATTTTTGATACGAAATCATCCTCTTCTTGCATCAAGTTCAACAGAGTATAGCAGTAAGTTAGCTTTGTTCGGCGGTCAGCAGTTCGTGAACAGTTTGCAGTTTTCTTTTAGTGACACAAATTTAATTCAACTTTCACCACAAAGGAGAGGTAAATTTTTCAATGCTTGTAACTTTGTTCATAATTAACTTATTAGGGAAATATTCCACATTTAAGCCGTTCTGGTCGTTAGTGATCGATTTGTGGCGAAAGAAATCGTTTTTCATCTTCTATTTGTAAAGCAAGCGATTTTTTTACTTGGAGTAATACTTTCGCGGGTAGCTGTATCTACATCATAAATGTCAAAGCACAGTAACATTTGGCGCCATCTGCAAAAATGGTAGCCAATTCAAATTCTGACATTACTTTTGCGCCATCTACTTTCATGGACGTAAAAATAATTGCAGTTAATAATTGAGTTAGAAGATGAAGAAAACTGCATTAATGATTCTGTTTTATGTACCAATCACCAGAGCTAATAAGCTATGATACAAATATGAAGCAATTATCAATGCTAGCGTTCCTATTACTCTAAGTAGTACTCTCCAATGGACCAAATTACAATAGCATTTCTGATGGGAATAATTATTCAGATACAGAGAACGAGAGAACTGCTAATATTTCACATTCGATATCTACTTTTGCGTGGAGAAGTATCATAACTAAAGTTGCGTATCCAATTCCGTCCTGGTTGGACAATCTTCCAGAAGCAAGCATAAGAAACATTTCAATGCAATAAATTTCAATTCTATATTTCAAGTTCTTGAACTTCAGAATTTATATAGCATCCAAATAAGCTTGCAAGTGTTAGGGAGATGGAATAGTTCATTAATATAGTTTAGTTTAATATGTTTCATGTCAATAGACTAATTCAACGGCAATTTTAGGGAATTACTACGAATATAAAACACTGCTAACTAGAAAACCAATAAAGTAAAATTTATATTTAAATGCTAAATGCAGCCGGCCTGATAATGAAAAACTTTATCTAATTGTTATATTATTTTTATTTATATAATATTATATAATTTATAATTTGTTTTTTCATATCAACATGGTTTTACACTTAATAAATCTATGGATACAGCACTATTCAACTTTCTGAAACAAATTTATATTAACCTAGATCATAGTCATCACTGTATGGGACTGTCAATTGATCTATCTAAAGCACTTGATCTTGTGGATCATAGGATTCTATTATATAATCTGGAATGGTTCAAGTCATATTTATTCCATCGTCAGCAAAGTGTACAAATTAATAACTTCCAATCTCTCTACAAAGAATTTCACATAGGTGTACTCCAAGGGTCAGTCTTAGGACCTACTTGTTTTATATGCAGATGATATAAATATGATTCTAAGTTCATAAACTTCATTAGATATGTACAGTAAAACAAAAATTGTACTTAAAACCATCAACGAATGGATGTTACACAACAGACTGGTTATAAATAATAATAATACTAAACTTATATATTTCAAGAATAACTCGCAAATCACTACTACATTAGCTAGTAATAGCAGCACCTTGGAGTTTGCGTCGTCAATAAATATCTTGGGTGTTACTATAGAAGACAATTTAAAACGGTTTGTACCTATTAATAATCTCTGTAAAACTTGTTATGTCTTAATGCAATTGAGAAAGACTCGCAATTTTGAAACACTTAAAATATCTTATAATTCTAATTTTTTATCGTGCATGCGTTATGCCATTATACACTGGGTGCGTCATCAGAAGCTTATAAAATTTGCCAACTTCAAAAGCGCGCTATAAGAATAATATACAAAATGATCTATAGCGAATCTTGTAGAGATACCTTTGGAAACAATTATCTTTTAACTTTCAATGATATATATGTTTATAAAGTTCTTTGTTTTGTATACAAGTATAAACAGGATTTTTCAGTAGCAAATATCGCACATTCTTATAATACACGTACAGATAATTATCTCATACCACACTCTCACAAAAAACAAATTTTTCAGAAAGTTCTATATTTTATTGGATGTAAAGTTTATAATAAATTACCAGTACCGACAAGAACGAGGTTTGTTTCAAGAAATATGTAACGCCACTTTCAAAAAGTACCTTTACGGAACAAAGACACGATGGAAACGAGTTTCTAATGACTATGTATGATAAATATTCAATGTCCATCAGCAATAAATCTTTACAATAAAAATATGGATGGAGTCGAGTTATTAAATTCGCTACTTACACTGTGTTGCATTCCAATATAATCTCAGAAATAGTAAAGCAGATGATTCTTTTACTTTAATTGACGTTGTTGTTGTACAACTTTGGCTTTGGTTTATCGCAGAGACTGTGACTCTTCTGAAAAAGTTCAAAGCTAAAATTGCATACATGCAATACAGTAAAGCGTGAACGTCAACCAAACATTTAAACACAAAAAAATCTTACTTTGCCTATACTCTGTAGCGACATTAAACGAGATCAAACGGGACATTGGCTGTGTATACGCAAACAAAAAGGATGGATGTAAATTTCCAGGATACAAAGCAATCTCTACAGTAAAATGTGAAAAATGTAATACGTATGTATGTACCTATGCTTTATTCCGTTCAACAATAGTTCAAGGAAGAGAAGATTGGGAACACGGGATATGAAACACTTATTAAACGTAGGTACTGTTGCAATATTAACTTTATACTTAGTTACGAGAGTTCCATATGACCCCTTAATTTAAGTACTTCTTCATTGAGTCTATCTGTATTATCCAAAACTGCTTTTGCAAGAACCCTGAAAATATCTCCACCACAATTTTTCGAAATCTGTTACCGGTTGCTTGATTTTGGTTCTTTGTTTATGTTGATTTGTTTTACTAGGATGTTAAGCTAGTTATTCCGATATTGAAAGATGAAATAAACAATTAAAATACGAGACAGAAAGGAATAAGGTTGCGCAGGGAGTAGAATCTTCATTTTCCTCAACAAAATTCAATCAGTGGAAGTAGTGATATGTTTGATTCTTTGAATCTTTCACAGAATGCGCAACATTAGACTATTGAAGATATCCCACTTCGGGCAACAACATTCGAACTATTAATTTGCCGAGAAATGTACTTCGAGCAATTTTTTTGCAACCGCTTCAGTCTGAAAAAAATTATTAATTGTAGTTATAGCGAATATAAATCTGCAACTAGTGCAGACAACTGCTAATATTTGAATGGTGTCATCGTATGGAAAGATATGTTTCCAATATGTATTTGATGTATGTATAACCAATGAACGATATCTTGTAACAATATCAATGCTTGCTTATGCTAAATTAATAGGTGTGTATGTATATCTTTAAACAAAGCCACATTTTCTTTTGTTTCTTTCTTTAATGTAAAGAAATTATATGCCAGCATGTAAAATGATATCGCTTACAAGTAAATGCATCCAAACGTATGTATGGTATAATGCACCGGTGAGTCAACAAACATTTCCCCTCTGCTACGAAAGAATTAGGTTAAAGACATTAAATACTATGGAGGCAGTAAATGTGGCGTCTGTGTTTGAATTTCAGATAAGTTGATAAGGAAAGCAGTGGTTTCAAATATACCTTTCGTACACGGAGACCACACAGGCACAGTAGCACGTTTGTTAGTGAAACGTATCGTGTGTGTACAGCGCGGAAGTGTATATTAAGTTGCAGATACACGTACAACCTTGTGCAGAATGTACGGTTTTTGAAAAGCGAGCTCATGTAAACTAGTGAAAACAACGTTGCCTTTTTAGATGAAGATTTTAAATAAGCTGTATCTAGTCAGTTGGTAAAGTTAGATAAACAATTACGATCTTAATTTTACGATAGGCTTATTGCAACTTTAGTGATTGTGAAGTGACTCAAAACTGAGATTAGACTTTTGTATTTTTGCACCTTTGTAGCATAGAGTAGAAGAATAGAAAAAGCTAATTGAGTATAAATGACAAAACAATGGTTTGGTATTAACTATTAACTAAAATTCCACTCTTTTCTTATTTAATTTGTCATTGGTTTGTTTATATTCACCAGAATACTGATATAAGCAGAATTTCGGACTTATATAAGAAGAATTCGAAGTAGGCAGTATTAGCATAAAACAAGAGGACAAATTCAAGGTACTGTACAAGCTACCCGCGAAGACCAATTAAGTTATAGGTTGTGAAACAATATAGAACTCTTAAGAAAACTCTGTGAAAGTCAATGGAAAACAGACACAAAGTGTGGGTTGCCAAACATTATTAACAATAGTTGAAGAGAGACATTTTGCTGACGTGGTATCGCTAGTGAGTTTGGCAGTTCATTAACTGCTTGTGATATCAGAACGGTAGTTAAAAAATATCTAGATGACAACGGATAGACAATACAAAGGTTTGAAAAGAATTTGGCTTTTTATGGACGGGTACAAACACAGAATGACCTAAAATTCTATCAAAATAGCAAAAAAGTTATTGCAAAACATTCCAGAACTGAAAAGCTGCTTTAGAAAACCCAGTGGATTCGGGGGAAATTATATGACCGTAGGTGATCCAAAAAATGCAGGACACTAGCGAACAAAATCTGGATAGTTTGGTTTGTAATCATAATTATTCCCTGGTCGATTAAATTAACGTCTCATTTTCATATAACAGACGATTCCAAAAATCTTGGTTTTTTTACAAAAAGTATCGGAATCAGATGAGGCACAATTTAGCAGAATGCTATGGTTCCATATTTATGTTGCTTTATTTTTAGCAATTCCTTTTTATTATTGTTTGAACGTTTTATTATAAACAGGGTTCGGCAATGAAACGGGATGATTTGAAGTGGACTTTAGAGCTCGAAAGTTGGTGATGGGTACAAATGTCATTATTCCCCCACTATCAGCACAGCTTACCGTTTTGTTGACAATGAAACATTGGACGGGTGAACAACACGGCATCGCAATAGAAGAATATTATCACAATAATAAAACAAGAGTTCTATTCAAACGCGTCGCGTTTTTGGACGCCATTGCAATATACCACCAACTAGCCTATTTCGTCGGATAATGCAATTAGAATCTGGACTAACAACCTTGAGGAAACTAGATCGACGATCAAAAAAGGAGATAGAAGTGCATCGACGTTGTTCTACAGGAGGTGCTGAAATATCCACCCCAATCGGTCGTATGTCATGCTACACATATCGCAATAAGTGACATATGTGTCAGAAGGATTCTCTACGAGGACCTGCATTTTGATCCGTACAAGATTCTGATGATGTAATCTCTCCACTCGGGTGATATGCTCAGGAGGTTAGAAGAAAATGACGACCAAGTGAACAACTTGAGAATGAGTGATTAGGCGCATTTCCACCTATTAGATTTTGTTAATAAACAAAATTTCAGATATTGGCAGGATACAAACCCTCATTTACTTTCATCAAACACCTCTTAATTTTGAAAAAGTAACAGTATGGTGCACTATTTCAGCAAATGGAACCATCGGCCCGTTATTTTCGAGAACGAGTTTGAAAATGCAGTGATCTCAGTGCAAAAATTTCAATGGATGCTGTTGTTTCCAGGCTGCGTCATTTCTCGCAACGGCGATATCGTTTGGTCTCCTTTATCTCCCGATTTACGACTATTTTTTTATGAGGATACCTAAAGCAAAAGTGTTTGGGGGCTACCACTCAGAACTATCCAAGATGTCAAACAACGCACTCGAGAGAAAATTGCAGCAATTCCTATCACTACACTGCGTGACGAGAGGCTTCAAATGAAATCACACAAAATTAGTGTCAATCTCAAAACCGATATCGATGGTTTATAAACGCATATAAATCGTAATAAATAAAAACATAATATGTGATTTAATATTGGATGCAACAATTAAGCATTAATCAGCCATTCTGAACCTTAGATTATGGGATTATGTATCCTAATCTTACAATTTTCAGATCAATTTAGTGAATCTGTCCTTTGCAGAATTTATACATGTTTTATTATTGAGAGATGTGTTAAATTGATCTGAAATATCGAGCGGAAATATAATTTACACAATCTTTCCAAACTTTAAAATTCTGAATTAGTTCCTCGTTGCGAAAAGTATACGACAGTTTCAATAAAGAACTCGTTACTATTTTATGTTAAAGTTTAGACGTTTACACCTGTTATACGCTGTTAACATTTTTTTGTTTAATAACAGCAGTTATTGAGATACATATACAAATTTTAAAGTATTTATGTTTTGAGATTCTTCTACCACTCTATATAATTTATTAGAATTAACTACGTGTACAACTTAAGTTCAAATTTATTATCTGAAACTTGGCATTAAATTCTATTAGACCTATTTGTATGTAATATATTTGATGTAGATATAGTTACCTGTAACAAGATTAATAACGAAATACCTGGATATCAACGATGTTGTTTTCTAACAAAGAGATAGTGATTCATCACTTTTTTTGTTTATGCTTTATTACGTTTTATGCAAGTACTGGTGTATTTATAAATAAGTACATTCTTAAAAAATAATTTTAGCCTGATCGCCGGCAACACATGTCAACAAACCGTTTTATTGCCGACATTATACGAAAATTGCGAAAACATTTTATTATTCATAAATTTCAAATATTTTGCAATACAATGGCGTATGACCCGAATTCAAATATTTATCTAGAACGGTAGTAAAATAGTGTAGTGGGGGTTCATACGTAAATTTCCGGGTTTCCATACGTTTTGCGACTATTCTATTTCTAGCCGAATGTATTGATCAGAAACTAAATGTACTAAATATAAAATTTACCAAAACCAAATAGGCTGCCTTTAATACCGTGCTTTATCCTCCCAGAATAAGTTTTGGTTATATGGTATATTCCCCGACAAAAATAATTTCACCGGATGAACACCAATCTTGCGGTTATAGATGTAAAACAAGTTCCTTAAGAGCTAGCTCCTCAGCTAGGCACCACCAACGTAATTTTTAATATACTTCACTTTTGCTGGTGAGTGTACGATGAGGTAAACGAAACGAACAAAGTATGTGGTACAAATTCTTTTTTACTTCTTTCTTTTTCGTCTAAATGTTTATCACCGAGATCAAAAGACGTGAATCGCGTTTATATCCTAAAGCAGATGGCATTGTATCGAAATTCAGATCGTAAAACTTTTACTGTGTCGTATGTGTTTGTATCTGTCGCGGAAGATTTTATTCGTTTCTAATGAAATTTTATCCAATATGATGTGTGCTTATGTGTGGCCACATGTTGCGTTTTATGTAGCGAAATATCTGGATTCGGATTGATGAAAACTGTTGTAAGGGTTTATGGTGCTTTAAATATATATACATACGTAAATCTAACTTGAGTCAGAAGAATTTAGGGATGTTGAAACTACATATATTAAGCAATATTCAGTGTAACTCACAAAAATATTTTCTTATTCAAGGTGTATTAACTTCGTGACGTTTTATCATGTGCATGTGCGTTTTAATTTCTAAACAATGCTTCAAACAAACCGAGTGGGAGCAAATTTAGGATTATACTTTGAATACTGTTTTTCATTTGTTGCTTCGGTGTCCGGTCCGAACTATATAGTGGATGATCTAGTAAATCGTTTGTTCGCATTTGTCGTGATGAAAGATAACCTCTGACCTCGAGTGTCGTAAACGAGTTTTTTCAACAATACGTATATGGCAGTGTCGTGTACCATTTTGCAGTAACCGTCCTGATTTTGAAAAGAAACCGGTTACCAGTTTATGTCCAACACTTTGCCATGAATCATTTTTCGCATGGAGTCTACATTTCAGTTTTTTTCAGTTTCAGTTTCATTAACGACTAAGATTGACATTCTTTCGTGAAAATCGTCACTAGGTGAAACCCTTTGATATTTAAAATCGTTATACCAGTTGTAAAGACTCCTCTGAGAAGGAGGTTGATCACTAAATGCAGTACGAAGTCTTTAAACACTTTGTTTTGGAGTTAAAGAACTTTTAAAATCATACTAAATCATGGCTCTAACATTTTCTCTGGTTAAATACGTTTTTACTGGAGACGACCTGGTTTGAAATTAGCGTGCAAAATAACTGTTGCAGTTGTTAAAGTTAAATTCAAACTATCAAAATAGAAAATAATAAGCATTTGTTTCATAGCTTCTTTCATTTAACAGAAATATTAGTTTGCAGAAAGAATGTGTGGTACACTCGTATATAATCTACAATTTAGTAAATAGAGACGTACCTTTGAAACAGATTATATTTCTCTAAAGCGATTACAGCTTTAAGAAACTTCCCCAGAGTAATTAAATTCGTTTTAAAACATTTTATTTTATTTAAGAAAATGATATTAACCCTTAAATCACATTTAACATAAAAAAGACATTACCTTACATTAACTGGGCAAAACAAAAAATTATGAAGCAACGTGTTTGGCCATGTGATTGCAAAACATTGATTATTGAATCTAGCAAAAACTATAGCTGAAAGCCACAACGTGTCTTGGCAGATAATTGTGGGCTTCATCGAAACAGGCCAAATATGTTAAATTCTTGCGGAAATGATTAACCAAATAGATTAAAGCCAGTTTTCCAACGGTTGCTCTATCTGCTATAATGTGACTCTATAGAAATTTTACAATAACTAATGGGGGTGAAAGAGAAATTACATATGTGTTCCAATAATCGTTTATTGAAATTCGAAAAGAAGAACAATCTTGGGTACCGTAAGGCAGCTGCTGGTAGATGGTAAACTGTACGACTCCTTTCCTTAAAGCATAATAATAACACTCAATAAGCAAATCAAGGAAGCAGTGATGACAGCAAAGGAGTTAAAACAGAAATATCTTAAATATTCTGAGTTTTTAATAGTTTATAACTAAAACTTTTCCGAAAAGCATTGATGCATTGAACAAGCTGTTGATCCTTTTATTGCAAAGTTTAAGGGAGCGGGACGGGGGATGTGGTAATAATTGCGGTCTTAATAGGAACTTTTAGTAGCCCTAATTTATGCATTCTTTGTCAATTTTACAGCTTTAACCTTGAATACATAAACAAGTAGTAATGTTTGTATGTAATATTGTTTTCAGAATGTGGCTATTATTTCATGCAAGGCTTGTGTAATACCTATTACGCCACAGTACATTGGATATGTATTAAGTCGCTTCTTAGAATAGTTGCCATATCGGGGTGCTTAATCCTCTCGCTGAGGCAAGCGTACAAAATGAGAATGACATAGTAAATAAGTTTCATTTCTCTTCAAGATCTACATAAAAGTATCAAAAACGTTTTCGTGATTGATGAAGTTAGATGTTCTTCGGCGTCATCTATCACCGCACCGAGGAAACGTTATTTATTAACATTTCATCCTAGTCAATTATCGATTCCAGTGACGACATGCAGGTGATTTACGGCGTTTAGTAATTAATATGTTTGAATTTTAATGATGTACCCGGTCCCGTGCGAGGGCCAAAATATAATGATTTGCCGAGCTACTCTGTTCCATCAGTTCGTGTTGCGCCTAATTACTAAATGTTCTGCTTCAATTCGTAATTCAAGCAAATGAAATAACGCGAAATCATCGCAAAAGAGAGGAACGAACATATCTGTATACTAGTGGACAATATAATGTAAATATATGAATGAAAGTTACGAAATAAGACTAGAGGGGTTACTAGTTTAATATCTGTTGATAACTACAAGAGATTGTATCGTATCAGATTAAGCATTCTTTAATAATATAAAATAATGATATAGTTAATTTTATTTATCACCATTAAACAAGAGGAATTCGAAGTTAATTATATTTTCTACTAATATAAGTTCAAATTGTTTCTAGTGAATGGTAATTGTGTCGTTCAGAATATAATGTCTACAAGAGTATCACACAAATTTGTACATGAAAACTATACATATACACCGATATAAACGGATATTTTTGCGGTAATGGTCTCGACGTACTTTACGAAATTGGTGCTTTAATAATATATGCCAGGTTGAGCCGTTCTCGTTGTGTACGTTTTATCTTTTTAGAGGAACATCATTAATTTTACGTATAATGGTACGCATCCAGGGAGCATGAAGACAAAATGTCTGCGCAATGGAAGCAGTCAAATCATAGCCACGTTACGACGTGTGTAAATTTCAGGTTAAACGACAGATTATTTATTAGTAGGTATGCGTACTTATTCACTAATGTAATGGCTCGTAATTATATTTAATCGTTTAGGACCAGCAATTAATGTATGTTGGGTGGGCTCATCTTTCAAGATGAATGCAAACGATGACAGGGTTGATTTATTTCAAGTTTAGTTTCGGAAATCATCAAGTAATTACACAATTATGTAAAAATCTTCAATTCTGCAATTATAATTAATAAGGAGTCACGTCTTAAGGTAAAGTTTATTTACTATATGTCAAATTATCTAGGGTCAAGTGCACTGTTAGATCTTGCAATAACCAAGAAACCATTTAGAAAAATCTATCCATTTAAATTCGTAAGACTACAACAAACGTGGCGACCCACTTTGGATGGAAACCACTAAATCACACTAATTGCTGGATGAAGTTCTCACAATTCTGCATGGTGGATGAATTATTATGATAACAAACATAGCTCGTTTATGTATACGTCGTATTTCATTATAGTTTTGCTATTACACCTGCCAAGATTGCTTTATGTATAAACATTTAAAAATAACTCATAAGATGATACTCAATGACTATCGTTTGATATTTGCGATCTACAATACAGATACACGATTAAAAAATAGCACCTCCGATACTATTCGTCGATTTCTAAATATATAAGAGTATTATAAAAAGAACAACGAAAGTAGACTCTAATTTAATAGGACATTGCCGATAATATATTAAGCGCTTTAAAGTATCGTATTTTACGCGAAAATTACATATGTCCGTAATATTTTAAGAACCTGTCATGTGTAATTAACGCTTTCCACAAAGCTGTAACTGTATTTAAAATATAGCGCGGAAAAAATTCAAGAGAGGCGCGAACGTATGAATTAATCCTCACTTGTGTTCATATAATTAGGTGGGATGTGTCGGTTTATCTGTCTCAGCGTTCCCTAACCGTTTTATATAATGGATATTTTTATAGTAGGAATGACAGTCGCCTTAGTTCGCGGTGACAGTTTTGAATAATGTGCTCGGGAATAATGACATCAGGTTTTAAAGAGGATTTTTAAATGATATCTCTGTTTTTTTCTTCTGTTTCGCATTAGATATGATAAGGAAGAATGTTGATTTGCAATTTAGATTTAAATCATCATTCATTTTTATGAATTCTAGGCTAGTAATTATTTTAACTAGGTACTATTTGTGCAAGATATCTTTTGGGACTGAACGAGCACGTAGTTTTGTCGATGAAACTTCTGTTTAATTCTTGGTATTTTCGTTCTTACTAAAATTTCTTCCTTGAAGCTTAATAAAAATAGCAATTTACTTAATATGCTATTGAAATCTGGCTTCTTCTGCATTTTTCATCGTTTAAGTTTAATTATTAATCCACTTGTCACCATAGATGAGACCTGGGGCCATTATTTTAAACCTGAGTCAAAATAAGAATCAATGCAGTGGCAAATTATGGGTTCTAGTCCTCCCAAGAGTTTAGTCATTGATTGATTATCTACGTAATAGTAGAACGAATTGGCTTCAATGAAATTGCCAGTTTTAGTTCTTTCAGTCCAGATCTTGTTGTCCGTATCAAAATGCGACTAAACGGTTTGAGGAACATGATGCCTAACAAAACGTTCCAAAAATTATTCTGATCCAAATGTTTTGATATTACTGATTGTCCTTCAAAGTCGATTATTTAATCCGAAAAGTTTTCGGATAATGATTCTTAGCAATACTTGTAAGTTTTGTCTACAGTAACGCGACCAAAGAATTTATCAGACGTGATATTTGTATTTTCAAAATACTTTTGAGTTACTTTTATTGTTAGTACATGGGTATATTATACATTATTCTGGATAAACATTTTTATTTCCACTTGTCATTTATAGACTGGGGCCATTGATTTTAAAGATAGGATAAGTAACGGCGTGAAGGGGCAAGAGGTACGAAAATTCGCTAAGAATCAATGGGTGGCGAATGAGTCTATCACAGCAGTTTGTAGATTAGACGATAGTAGCCGAACTGGCTTGATAGAGACTTTCACGCAGTCCAGATCTTACTCCGTTAACTAAATTTTGAGGAACAAACATGATGCCTAACAAAACGTTCCCTTCTATCCAAATGTTCTCGATATTACTGTTACCTACTGAAAAGTGATAAATAATCGGAAAAGTGTAGAAAACAATGATTTGGTTATTTAAGTTTTGTCTACAGTAAAGAATTTACCAGAAGTGATATTTCTTTTTTGAAAATATTTTTCAGTTACTTTTTTTCCTTTTTCAACAAATATTATATAAAATTTTTCCGTTCTAAGTTTTCATTTTATATACTAATGTATAAAAGACTGTTGGTTATCTCATTGTGCTGTTAAACTTTTTAAAATTTTGATCCTTTTTTCCTTTTTCAACAAATTTAGCGGGTAGAAATAGTTTTCCGTTCTAACGTGATTTATTTTACGCATACTAATGTTAAAGCGGCTCTTTAGAAATAAACTAATGGCTGATCCTCTTTACCTCGAAAATAAAATTACTTTACGTATCCTAAAAAGGAAAAATGTAATAATTAAATATATTTTAGTACACACTCTATACCATGATATCATCGAAAAACGTTGAGTTTTGATCTTTTTTACGCCGTTCAGTGGTATATTCTATAAATGTGTTTGGAAGTGAGTCAGACTATTTGAACTCTTCTGTCTAGTGTGTCTCACAACAACTCGATAGAGTTGATATCAGGGCAGACAACTCTTTTTCTGTTTTGCTGTGGACCAACAATGTCTAACAAAAAGACATGCAGCTTGACTAAAACATAGACACGAACTTAGACCTGACTAGACCTCCGTAATATGTATTTAAAGTCGTCTCTCGTTCAATTTCGATTTAATTGTGCCCACTGAAGTTGTTTCTGTGTGTTACTACGGTATAGTAATGCGCCTGTAACGACCATAAAAATGCATCATAGTAACAGATATGTCTTTCTTGACCGTGATTCATTTGTGTCGGATGTTTCCTACAATTTGGCGTATTGACTAGTCTTCCTAGAGGAAAGCAATTATTAAAGCACACTTTTCTTGACAATACTGTTTTGCATTGCTTTCCTACTATATAATAATAATAATAGTGACTCTATTTTTCTTTTATACAGTTTTTACAGATACAAAAAAACATATTAATAACTTAATAAGAAAAATCTGGCGGAGTTCAGGTTGTTATAACACTTGCTCTTCCACTCAACCAGTGACCTAAATCTACCTAAAAACTAAATTAAAACAAATATAAACACAGAACAGAGAAAGATGCAGCGAAAGAAAATGCGACGGATCTTTCATGGCAAAAATATTGAGAAAAAAAGAAACCAAAAGAAAACTAAAGTGAATTTACTATTGTCTCAGGAGCAGATAGCGATACATTTTTTGTTTAAATAATGAAACCGAGTGCACACTTTTCAAATAATGAAAGGAATTTGATATGAAAAGGACCTCTTATATTGCTCTAACCTGCGTAGAGAGGGTGTCAGTGTACCCTTGAAGCTAACGTTTATTGTATATACGTCTGTTCAGAACTTAATCTTATTAAATATGTAGGTACGGCGATCTACCCGTGGTGACAATGGAATGAAACAAAGTCGCAAAATGCAGCAGTCTACGATTCTTCATATTAAGCCATCCTAGGTCAGGTAATTTATGTGATATACCACGAGTTCTGTAGCTTTTCTATTTTACGAATGCAATGAGAGGAAATACAAGCATTATACAAGGAGTCACAATAATTCATATTTGATAGTACAAGAGTCTCGCACAGAATTTACTTTTTTACTAGATTTTTGGAAATATAAAACCTATTTGAACATATCATCTTTAAGGCTGCATATGATTTCTGAATATTGAATTGTTAATATGCTCGTTATAACTTAATTTCGAGTTGAGTATGACACCAGGATTCCGATCCGTATTCTTTAATTCTATACCCTGGCCATTCACAAATATTTTGATGTTACTGCGATAACAGTCTTGTTCACGTATATTTTTTGGCCCAAATAATATTAAATCTGTTTTTGAGGGGTTCAACGACAGAGAATGCGTACTGGACGTTGAATACGGCTCTGCAATGTTCTCGTTAACACGATTGCATGGTTCATTCATTGTCATATTGTAAGTACTTTTACTACCACTTTTATCATTACGAAAATAAATTTTGCACTTGCAGTAAACTTGTCACAACAAAACGGGCAACACTACAGAACGTGGTGGAATAGTAGATAAATAAGTGGAGTGTTTGATCCACTATTAAAATATCGAATTTACATATAGTATTGTTTTCCTATTCCCTAAGCTATTATTTTTATCTTAGTATCCTTGAAACTATCTTGGGATTATGCATAAAATATCAATTTATATTTGCTACACTTATGTATATGATTTGTAAGAGATCTCTATTTGTCACATGAATTGTTGTTCTAAACTGTACTAATAGGTCAAATGTTGCCTGTCTGTTTAATACCCACAAAATTTATTTCAAATTACATAGATGCAAATTTTTTTGCGAGTCATTTCCATTTAGTAAATAAACTCTTTGATTTAAATCTCGTTTCTCTAAAAATTAGTATTGTTTTGATAAACTTTTTTAGAGTAATTCGCTTTAAAGCAAAGCTTTCTCTTGCTTACACATTCTCGGCTGAAAAATTAATATTTACATAA
This sequence comes from Holotrichia oblita, assembly GCA_023690525.1. Classification (NCBI taxonomy): domain Eukaryota; kingdom Metazoa; phylum Arthropoda; class Insecta; order Coleoptera; family Scarabaeidae; genus Holotrichia; species Holotrichia oblita. The sequence continues at coordinate 113,557,277 of CM043019.1, forward strand.
TTTGAAAAAGATATGTTTTAAACGATAGAGTTGTGGAACGATCATTGAAGGGAAACTATTTTTCAGTAATAATCTGAAAGAAAATGTGGGAGCTTTACGTTCGAGAATTTTGCTGACCAATGGTACTGCGAAAATGTGCGAATTCAGTTGCTTCTAAACAGACTCAAAAAATAGCTTGCATTAATAGACATGTGAATTGCTACTGGTTCTTCTCAAAGAAATAAATTGCCCTTTTCGCGAACGACATGTCGTCATTTACTTCAGTCAAGTCATTCTTAAGGTAGTTCAATTAATCCTCTATTATATACAGTAGTATTAACTGTGTGACTAGTCGACATGCATTGTGTGGAAGTATTAAATGAAGGATAATCACCCTAATCGGAGTTGACACTTTGGCATAATACACTTCTAAGTTTCTGCAAAGAAAAATTGTTATTGTGTTAGTATTTCCTCTTTTTAGTCCGCTTTAGTCCTCCGTATTAAACAGGCTGAGGTAAAAAAAAATTGATTTACAATTTATTTCGGGAAACGAGAATGATATTATAATAATTTATTCTTAATAATAATCGTCTCGTAAAGTTGCCGGCAGCGCAACCGGTAACGGCATTTGAGCCCGCCTAATAAAATTTCGGTACTGCCAACTTTCATTTTCGAACGCTGCGGATGATGGGGAACCGACTACCTTGAGAAATGACTAAATTAAATATTTAAATTTCGTGGATGTAGTAGACGCAACGTACGTTTCGCCGTCGTCGAAATGCATAATTAATTTCTAATTTTCCTGAGGATTATGAAGTGACGATAGGCCTCCGAGTCGTCCTGATTCCCAGTTAACGGTTAATTGGTGTTTGGTAATTCGAATTAGATTTATTAAAAAGTAATTCAGTTAAAATTAAACGTATATGTACGGTGAAAGGTTAAATTAATAAATTAGGACGAAAAAATGTAACGCAAGTTGAAGGTTCGGGTAACTGATAATGAATAAGCTCAGGATGTACAGTTTTATAAAAATATTTGTCGTGTTCGTTATTTCATTATCACTTTCAATTATTCTTATGCGATATATAATTAAATCCCAGAACAAATTTGTAAAACTAAATAATATGTCATCTTCATAGGTGACATTCATAAAATTTGAAATATTCTGTTGTCATAAAGCATAAAAATTAAAAAAAAATGACGCAAGTATTAGTGACGTATAAAAATATTCTTAGAATAGAAAAGTTCAACATTCAACATCTCAACATAAACTTCCTATATTGGAACGCGTCAGTTTCCAATTTCTAATTAAGTAAGGCCTGCCTCCAGTGCTAAAGAAGTTCGACTTTATATACTATCAGAATGTTTCAAATTCAACAATTGCGATTAACGTTTTGGAGCAATAGAAATTGCTGAACGTAAATTTTACTTCCACGTATTGTATTTAATGCAGCATCATTTTTTTCAATAACCAAGAAAACACTCTCCCTCACGCACATCTAAATGTATGATCTCATCTACCTATATATCGATTTTAAAATTGTTCGTCGGGTGAAAATAGACTGATTCGATATCATGCAGTGCTCTACCGCACATCTACACACATACATACACACAATATATAATAAATTCTGAAGAATCAATCAACTTACCGAGGAAAATGTCTAAAGATTAAATTACAGGTATATGGGTATAAGAGAGGAGCATATATATATATATATATATATATATGGTATAGTAGGTCTCTTCTCCTTTGAAAAAGGGAGGACGCATTCGCCTTCTATAGAATCCTGAATATCACCCTATAAACTCAATGCCTTGCACGATAAGAAGTAAAAGAAGAAAAAGAAGAGAAGAAGTAGATGACGCCCGACAAGGACGAAGAGGAAAACTCATACATGACTCTTCCACATACACTATATGCATCGAAATTGATTTATCGGATATTTTCAGAAGGAAAATAAACTGCCACGTTCACCCAGATTTCCGAGTGTTGTGCATTGTGTAGAAATCGTAGTAGCACGGGTTCAACTTCAAGGTTTGCGCACGTTACCTTTCATATATGGATGTAAGTTTGTTATGCCGCTTGACTAAACTTAAAACTAGGATTACCAATAAAGCTGCGTTGATGTAGTAATAATCATGCTGGAATATTCAAATCGACAACTTTTACATTAAAGGGGTTGTTTTTCGCGGGAGTATTTTTTCTTCTTTAATCTTCTAAATTTGTGAGATGTGTCCCTCTAAGAATACAAAAAAAGAAACAACAGTTTTTTTAAACAATTTACGGCCGGTAAAAATTTAGTCAACTAATATTTTAAACCAGGACTTATATCTTTGATCGCGAGATCTTCCCAATGAATTACGATTAGAAATTTTTGCTGCAAACATAGGAAAACCATGCTTTGTCCAGATTTTTCATTTTCGGTATAAAACGCTTTTGGAATGCCTTGATCGTTAAGAACCGCAGAAAATGTCAACAGAGTCTGTCAGAGTTATTGTGGATATTGATCAATGAATTGGGGATGAGAAAAATCTCAGCAAATATGGTTTCACAGAACTCTTCGTGAGACAGCTGAGACAATAAAGTCTTTTTGGAATCGATTCACAATTATTTTCATTTTCTGTGACATGCCAGTGTTGGCAACAAGTTTTCAGTGTTTGAGTATAATTCCGAAGCCAAGCTCGAGAGCATGGAATGCCACATTGCAATTAATGCCGATCGCTTTTTCGATATCCATGAAGTCGTTTAGAACGAGTTTGGTTCCTAAGGTAAGAGTAGCGTGTGAGATCAAACAACAAGACCAACTGATTTTGCATCAGGACAGTGCGCTGTGTCAATCAGCAATTTGAACGAGCGACTTTCTCGACCGTAAAATTATCCCTGTTGCCTCTTGGCCTCTTTATTCACCCGACTTGAGCCTTTCTGACTCTTTTCTCTTTCTGAAATTGGAAACTTACCTTGACGGAAGTCACTTTGTGATACTGCTATGAGAAGTGAAAGAACCGCCTCCAACTCTATAAGACTTACCAAGGCAGTTGGGCAGGGCGACGATATTGAATTATAATTCTGTTCGAATAAAAACATTGATAACAATCAGTCTCTTTTGACTTTGTATTCAGGTGCCGTGCAGCCTCGTTATCTTTGTGAGAGAATCGTTATCATATATAGAGTCTGGATCTTGGTGTCGAGTCGAACCAGTTGACTAACTAAACTATTAACTTATTATTGATTAACTAGACTAGTACTTAACTTGGGATTTATAGCAATAGAGCAGAAAAAAAATTACCAGGAAGATGCACGCCTCTGTATAACTGGTCGTTCGAACACCCCGAACCTTACGATATACAAGCTTGTCGCTGTGTGAACACGAGTAAAGTGCAGTATTGTTACTAGCGAGATCATACATGTAAGTTAGATACAGATTTAGCCTATTATAGAGAATTGTCTGTTCGAGAGATACGAGGTTTTCAATCTGATCAGGAAGGGGTTGAATCGTTTTGGCGCTATATTAAAAATAAGACCGCGTCGTATGGTGCTAAGGATGTTTGCGACGTCTAAAAATATTACGTCCAACACTTCTGTGTAGTTAGAAATCAGCACACAAAGGTTTTTTGAATCTAAACTTTGTCTCTAAACCTGAACAAGACTCCTGCCTCAACTGCTTTAGAATTCATATTATACCAATGGATCTTGTTTTGCAAGATAAAAACTTATCAACAACTAGGATTCAATGAATATTACAGTTTTTTTTGCTAAGTACTGTACTAACTACTAAGTTCGATATGAAAATTCTGAAAATATTACATTAGTGAAGAAAAAACTAGAGCCACCAGTTATACTAAATAATGAACACAGATGTTTGTCCTAGGTTATTAATTATGATTAAACGAGCTTTATTGAAAACGGATTTAAACAGGCTCTAGCATCATCGTGTTTTTGCAATCAATTATCTCAGTTGTCCAGAATTTTACCTTCTTATTTTGTTTACAAGTCCTAACATCTCTACCCACAGTGATGTATTAGTGTATCTTCCAAAATGGCCAAAATTGCAAAAACAACCTTGCAAAACTCCACGTTTATACTACTCTATTTTTCTCACAACGTCATTCCATTTTTTTCATGTTTTGACATGAACGTACGATTATAGATACATTACGTAAAATTGCAGTCCTGCAAAAGGAAACGTCTTGTAAGACGAGGTTTAAAATCCGCATAGTGGTACATCCACATCGTAAATTCGACGGAGCCGAAAACAACTCGATAGATCTTTAGAGTTAGTTTAAAATTGAAGTTTCAATTTGTCGAGCGTCAGATATATTTTCCGCATCTCCACACGCTGCTCGAATCTTCCGTCTGGAAAAAGACGTCGACATTTATAAATGTGAACCGTGCGTACCAGTTAAAGTTAGGTCGTGTATTTCAATTCTCACTTCGTAGACTACATTACTATATATGAAAACATCTATACGTATACATCCATACACTGAACTCCTTTAAGCGTATTTTGCTTATGCATTTTTCATGGTCCATCTAGCGCAAATCGTATCCAACTCGACCGAGATAGACGGAATGGAGTCAGATATGATCTAACATCATTATGTACGGAATAGCGTTATTGTAAAAATATTGAATTGAACGTTCATAATAGTGGAAACAGGGTAGTTTATACCTATAAAGTGCAATCTTGCATTTTAAAGGTGCACATTGAAGTAGATCTATAGGATAATCCGGGTGGAATTTGGCTTATAGACAAAGATTTTATGGAAATGAAATGGGATTTTCTTTATACTACTTTACAATATGTAAACGATGGATTAGAATAAAATATGAAAACCTGTAAATGGTATGGTTAACGTTGAAAATAAATACAAAAGCGGTACAAGTTCTATTGGGTTTGTATTTGCCCAAAAATATTTACAATGTGCTACTAGTTTTGACATAACTTTGTCAGTTTTGATCGTTTATTGTGAAGATTTAATAAGACTTAATAATTTTTGGATAGATATGCATTAGAGATGGTGTACAAAGAAACAGACATAGTAGTAGGAAAAACACAGCTGAAAATTGTGTCTGTGAAAGCACATTGTTCTAAGTGAAGAAATTAAACTTAAAATTCATTGATTATTACAGAATATGCATCTACTTACATAAACAAATTTCTAATCACACACACAAAGTATTGTGATTTATTTGGCATTTAGGAAAAAGTAGAACAAGAAGAGGGTCATTAAAGCAAATAATTATGCTTACTTATATTGTATGTTCCATTTTCTAATTAAATTTTTCCAAAGATATCACATTTGTGTATCTGTTCCACACTATTTACGACCAAAATCTTCTGTCATATTTACGCGACAGACTGTATTTTTAAAAACAACGAAATTAATTTCGGAGAAAAAGTCATTATATTTCATCTAAGAGCTTGTAGCGGTTGCTAACTTTCGTGCTCTTTTTTATGAATAGTAGACCAGAGCAGGTTGCAACAGTGCATATACAATTTAAACTCAAAACCAGTGGCGTAACTAGCTTTGGAAGTGTGAGTGGGGCTAGACTCCTGATAGTGGTGGTAACAACTAACAATAAGAAGCAAACACAAGAAAATTTATAATTGATAGATATCGATGAAGAAAGAGCTTTCGCTTGTTTGCTGAAAATATGGAACTAATGGTCTGCTAATAAAACATAAAATGTAAACTCAATGTGATAGCTTCGTCTTTGCGTTTTTTCTGTAAGATATCAATTCAAAATCCTTCCCATGGAAGAGAAAGACCTGTCACATGTTACACTTGAAGTGGGTAGAATACTGGGAACATATTGCGGCATGTTGTTTCTGTTATATATTCTTTTATCAAATTATAGCTAAAATTTTTTCTTTAAACAACCGTTTCAGTCTTGAGTGCACGTGATTAATATTTGCAGTGTGGCAGTAATGTTCTATTACTTTGACAGAACTCTCAAAATCTAATTGAAAAAAATAATTCGCAAAATTGGCAAACTTTCATGCTATTCAGAGAGAACCATTTATTGAGAAACTCTATTACAGCATCTATAATTCTGTAGTCAAGATTTTCTCTCTAGTACTCACCCCAGCGTTACCACTAGAGTATATGGACTTCTACTAGAGTTTCTTTTTGACTATCAATTTTTTTCTCTTTTTGATGTAACTTCGAATGATTGTTCAACAAATTCTAGTAGACTTGGTAGACTCACTTCGTCTCAGGCGTACTCCTGGTTACCGATACTGGATCTACAGATCTACCAGTATATGTAAGAATATTTTTGTTTGTAAGACTAAAGAATACAGCATATTGAAACCAAGTGTTGTAACCTACGTTTTGTGTAATGTTTTGGCAGTTCTCAACAATTTAACATCTTTCTTTCTTATTGCAGATGCAGCATTAAAAAAGACCCACAGAGGCCAAACAACTGAAGACATAAATGGAGTAACTCCAAAAGCAGTTGTACGCCACATGGTTGTTATGAAAAATTGCCAGATATTTAAGTTTGGACGCAGTACATGAAAAAAAATCTAAAGATGCCATACTAGTGGAAATTATCCACATCCCAACAGGAAAAGAAATTGGCGTCTTATATTAGGAGATCTGACAAGATTATATTTAGTCTTATTCGAATAACAAGAAAATTGCGCCTTAATCTGCGGTTTTTCGAAAAATATCAACTCCAGACTCTAAATGCAAAAATGAACTAAATACCTGTAATTGCTCTTACAGGTATGTAGACGCTCAGCTAATATAGTCTCTGAATTTTGTTTGACAGGAATATTCTCAATCTACAAACTCAATCGTTTTGCTGAAAATCTGTAAACAATAAATCATATAACTATAATCGATGATTTATTATATATCGAGGTGCATCCATTTGCCAATCAACGAAACAAACTAACAAGAAGCGGAAAAAACGAAATAAATTATCTGAGCATGTTTAACTTCACGTTCAGATAAGTTTTTTTGCTTTTTCTCTTACGTCTTGTGTGCCAAAGAAAATACAACCAAATTTAAAGTAAGTGTAATGTGACAATGGTAACAGCACTAGCTGTGTAATCAGAATACCTCTTTGTTTTTTACCTCAGCTTATGTTGCTCTCGTTCAGTATGTTTAGATGTTTGAAAAAAAATCTGTATGTAATTGAAGTGCGTTGCAACCTGCGTTGATCTTTCTACAGATACAGTGTCGAAGTAGTTTTAAGGAATATTCTAATGAATAGAATGAATTTTATTGATTTGCGTTATAAATCAAGTTTTCTGATTTCCATCCAAAGCAGAAAACCCATAAATCCATGAAACCAGATCAGATAATCAATAACCTTTAACGAACTCGCATAAATCACTCTTGTAGAAAAAGGTACGGCTATATCTAAAAGAATGTATAATATAGTATGGGGAAGTTGTCGGTTTCTACGTACGATATTACAGTGATGCAAATATTACACGTATTTTACCATAAGAATCTGATTCCCTGAAAAGAACGTGAACGTCGTAGTAATTTTGTGTTTTACTTCTAAGGTTGGTCGAGCAAATCATGGTAAATTCGAAAATATAAAAGCTATTCTTTCGTTTCAATTCCAGCGAAGATCGAAAGAAAGAAACACATTTCCGCTTAAGCTCAGGCATATGTACGTGTACCATACGATATCGCAGTGAAAAAATAGCAGTAAAAACGCATTCGATAAGCACCAGCTCTAGAGAAGGAGTAGCGAGTAATAATCCCTTCTCTCTGATATAACATCAGTTAATAACGGGATAGCATGGTTAAATGGCAGAATGTTTATAATCTATAATATAAATATTATGATCATAATTTTCCTTTGGAAAACTAATTCGTTGAAGAATACAGTTACACATGTTTAGAAGCTACTAGACTGCTGAAACTAGCTGCGTTCTTCGAAATAATATCTATAAAATGTACGAATGTCTAATTCACATTCAAGTATTTTTACTGAGTATACATTGCATAATTTAAAGAATCTCATACTATACGTTTCAGCTATGTAGAAGAAATTATCATTTCTAGTCAAACATAAGTTCAAACAGACATTGTACCCAAAATTAGCAAATTAATAAACTCTAATTTGGTGTATGAATGAGTGGAAAAATTAAATGGTGAATTTTGATTTGGCAAGACTTCACTGTCACATTTGTTATAACATTAGTCTCTTGGGCATCACCACATGTTTTATATATTTTAAAGTGTGAACATTAGTGTGCAATAAATTTTATTGTTTCTTAAAAAAAAAATCAAAAAAAATGTTTAACATCGTAGCTCCTTTTAGTAACTGTATGCAAAAGCATCCGATCTAAAAATTTTTGTTTTTGTAAATGTAACTTAATTATAGTAATGCCTGTTATTGTTAGTTATGTATTATAAAGAACATCGTATTCGCTATTAAGCTAGGATAGGAAGTAAACAGTAACGCTGCGCAGACGACCGTGTCCTGAAAGACTAAAGATCGTCATTCTTCAAAAAGATGCTGCGTTAGTTAGATATCGGTCATTCATTCGAAATACATTGTTCAGAGCTAATAAAAGGCACTAAACAGCAGCCAAAAAATAATTTGTGATTGATCAGCTCTAGCAAGTTGTGTGAACAATATACAGGAAAATGAAATATTAAGAGTGATGAGAAGGTCTTCCAACATCCAAACATTTTAAACCAAGAGTATCGGACGAGCTCGAGAAGTGTTGGTGTGCACTGGAAAATAATTTTTTGTTTATGAGCAAGACATACACCAGTTCATACTGTCAATATACCACCTGATTTGGAGTCGATGCAAAATCTATAGGCTGCAGGAGTGAAAATAACGGTATGCTTCTAAAATACAAAACAAATCGTTTCTCTAAATTAATTATTTCCTGAAACAATTATTTATTTGAAAACTAAAACTGAAAATAATTTCATTTTCTTCGACAGTAAGTTTAACGAACGAAGTGAAAGTGATCTAGTAATGGTTATGGGCTTGGCTTAAGTACTTGTATTACGTAAAGCAGTCGTGTTGAAGATCAATTTCAAGATAAAGTGTCAATATGCAGTAGTAGAATCATCTGCAAAAGCATAAGGTGTTTTGTAATGATTTTAAAGGAAGGTAAAATTTTCGGCATTAGCGATATCACATCCCAAAGAGTTCTCTCATCTGATGTTGTTAGTGTTAATAAATAGGTACCTTTCATTGCAGTTCCAAGACACGAAATGAATGATAATTGCGATAATTCATTCCTTTTTTAAACTAATAATTAACAAACTAACTCTTATAATGGGTACAACTCAAAGAATATAATTTCGGCTCAACAGAAAAGATATTATATTTTTTTGATAACTTGTGGCATTAAAGATGGATTCGCAAAAAACAGGAAAAATATTGCGAAAATTAGGCTAATTTTTTTGATACCTTCTCATTTTCTCCAAACATAAGATTAACGATACGATATATCAAAAAAATTGTAAGCCGTTTCGTATAAGATACGAAATTGTTTGAAAAACGCCCGGAAGAAGTGTGATATAGGTTAATTATTTCTATGATTTAACAGACCACCAATAAGTCAACGGTTGTATTGTATATGTAAATAAATATGTAGTTATTTTTGTGATTGTTTTATTCTTATATTTAACGCTGAGGAAGTATCATCGATCTGCCATCTAACCACAGCATCCCACTTTGCATGAGCAACAGTTATAGATGCCAGTACGAGCAGAAGCGAACACATCGAGCGGCAGCAACAAGTAAGGTCGTCCCTGCGTCTCGTCAGGAAATACACGCCGTTCCAGTTCCGGTCGGCGTGATGGCTTCTCTGGTCTGTACGGAACGATCTAGCTCGAATGCGAAAGCAGGACGGACCGATAGAGATGGAATCGCATCGAGTACCGGAAGCTAGGCTATCTGACGTCGTTTCAACTGTTTCCGTTCCGCCTTGGCGCACCCAAAACTTCGACTTTTATGTGACAGCGGCACATAGGGTTCGGTATCGACGCTCGTTATTCCACACAAGCTCGGCGAAATTCGTGGAATTAGACGGCCAAAGATTACGTCCGATGCTTCTTCTTACGCTTTTCTTCTCGTTCGAGTGTGTTTTGCCGGAGAGGAAACGAACGATCTAAGAGGGCAGAGAAGTTACGTCGCATGATTTTTTACTGGGGGAGAATTTTCACATAGCTGATTCGGATAAGTCGTCTATAAAAGTTAACGATGGCTAACGTATGTAAAAATTACGTTCGAAGATTTTTTGCAAATGTATGTATGTTCTACAAAAGTTAAATGGCGTTTACAAATTTATTACATTTGAGATTTTAACAAGCTTTGCTTCTTCGGTAGAATTCAATTTTTCATACAATAATTACATTTCCGCAAAATGTAATCCTACAATTCCTCTACAACTGTCTTCTATCTTTAGAATAAAAGGAAACCTTCGCAATTCTCGACTAGACACATACAGAACCGCAGTTCTAGGATATGCATAAACCGGAATTGGGAGCAGCATGAAATATAGCTGAGTGCGACTCTTAACCGCTTGCACGATTCCCGCGTAATTAATTTACCAAATTTACTTGCTAATTAATTTACGGCAATGTATTTGGAGCATTTTTCAAGCGCAGACAATTCACAACAGCGCTACAGCAGCGCCGCTGCGTCAGATTCAATGGACCATTCACTGTGTATGTACGCGCACGTGTATTTTTCCAGGCAATTTTAACTAAATTAATTAAAATGTAGTTCGCAACAGGTTGGAGTTGTTATATCACGACGGAATAATTTACTGCAAACTATGTTTAACGAGGGAACAACCGCGTAAAAATAAAGTTCTCAATTTAATTAATTTCGCCCCTTTACTTCAAAGTTAACTTGTTACAAATAATTCGACCCACTGTTGATAAATGCATGTAATATGGTGTAAATGTGTAATACTTTGCATGTACCTACAGTTGGTCAAATTTTAGATCAGATAATGCAGATGCTCAGGATTATTTTTATCAGGGTTGATTGTAGAAATCAGCAATTTTAATTTTAGCTCAAAAATGCTACTACAAGTTTATTTATCTATAATTTCTAGTGAAAATTATGCAGTGAACTTTAAATGAATCTAATCTATGTTGAGGTTAGTGGGGTTGGGGGGAGATAAACGGTGGCGTGGGGTGGGTTTCTCTACCAGCGAACTTTATTTGGATAACGAGTATTTAGCGGATGTATGTCTTTAGTTTTCAAGATGTCTGTGATAGTGACCAGAATTGAGGACCAATATAATAAAAAAATACTTGAGAAAAGTAACTGACTGGATGGCTAGGCATTTCATGTAGATTGTATTACAAAAGCAAAATATGTAGATGGATAACAGTATTAATACGCGAAAAGAAAATTTCTGCAGAGGATTTATATAGACATTGGAAGTTGAGGATGTAGACACAGATGCAGCTTATTTTAAGGTAATTAAATACCCCCTACAGTCGCTCTTAATGAATCTTCAGTTCGTACGAAAAGGCAGAGTTTTAGCAAATATGATGAACAATAGATGAAGAGTGTCTATAAAAAATATTTTGTATTTGTAACGATTTAGAAATGACACGACAATTGAATCTTCAGGTAGAAGTACAAAGTAGAGAAGTTAACAGGCAAATTCGAGAGAAGAAATATTATACATATTTCCATGTTGGACAAGAGGAGAGACAGAAGAATTTTTGAAGATCAGGAACACAACGGAAGAGATTGGATTTTAAAAATTTCCCGATTTCCAACCAAGAGCATTGTAGCAGGAGTTGGTTGGATTATCGCTGTGTTGATGTTAATTTAAACAAAGCAACTCTGCACAGAAATGACACGCTTTGAAAGCAAATTGCTTATTAAGAATTATCTGTAATCTGTCAAGACAAAACTGTTCTTTTAATGATTGGTGTTCCAGAATTTAGGATTTTTGCCTTACTGGCAAGTTTTAAAGAAGAAATCATCGACAAGATTACCTATAGGCAGTAGATTTTGGTGGATCACTGCTCATTTGAAAGTATTTGCAAGTCCAGAGTTGTCCAGTTTTTAATGAAATTGCAGATTGACAAGTAGACATGATTTCATGACTAAACAGCAATCTACATTTTGTGAACTGAAAAAAAAGCAATCTGCCAAAATTTTGTCAGTCACATTATTGAAGCAATTCAATGTTTAATTATATTATAAGGAACGCAATTAAATAAAACATAAAACCTTTGTTTTTACTGCAGAATGTATGAAACGTGGTAATACTTCTAAAGATATTCTAAGATATTTTCTTTTGAGATTGTTTTGTAACATAAAAGAAAAATCGGAAGAACGTTCCAAGTTTTCGCAACCACTATAATTATTCACAAAGTATTGAATCAGAGTATCATCTCTATGCTACTATAAAGCAGTTTGTGATAGTGTTGGAGTAAAAATAAGAAAATCAACATTTTCTGAAATGTATCACTTACGCCAAACACATTGATGTGGTAAACATATGTCGACCTAAAAGTTATTTTTATTGCTGTCGTATGAATGAGACTAAGTCAGACGATTAAGGGGTACCATTATGTTGTCAAAAAGTGGTGTTTAAGGAAACGTTTAGTACATAAGGAAAAATATGTCAAATACTAGTCGTTGCTGCAAACGAAAAAATTTTATTGCCCCTCATTAGAGATTAAAACGAATTTTATTGAAGCCATGGATAAAACAAGGCATTAGATATTAATATCTGAAAGAAAATTTGCCTAAACTGAGTGTCGCAGCAAAAAAGTGAACACATTTTTATTGAATTTGAAATCCCAATGTATGGAGAGCCCTGCTGAAGGTAGTTTGAACATGTCCTCAAATAAATCTGTGCTAAATTATTCCGAAATGTAATACCAGTAATAACTATAATTTAGGCATTTTAGGTTGTTTCTAAAGTTGCATATTTCTCATAGTTATTATTAGTGATTTACGCTACTAAAACATGCACCTAACATCCGCTGTGGAAAATAGAAGCAGCATTTTAATAAACATGAACCAGTAGAAGAAGAACTTGTGGCACTGTATTTAGTACATATTTCGGAATTAAGGTTCCCAGCCGATTTTAACGAACCAACTTTAACCCTCCTAGCTTGCTAAATTTCGCGCGATAAATGACTCAACTGGAGCGCGAAAGAGATGTTTTAAATATTTACTAGGAGGAGTTAAATTAATTAAGAAATTGTAAAGTTTCTTCTGGCAGCTCTAACTGCTTTTTAATTACTTTCGCCGCCGCATAAAACGGCTCAATCGGATTTGCTCGTCCGATATAGCCATGAAATCTTTGCGTTGTATGATTCTTTTCATTGTTTGATGTAATATCAAATTTTATTCTGTTACATCATAGTATTTGTATAAATATTTCATTTTTTCTTACAATATTACCTATGCGACCATACTTTGTGTAATGATTCTTTTTTTGTTTCAAGGTATTGTTTGCAAAATAAAGAGTTAATTATATTTGCTAGAAAGATAAACGATCAGTTACAGAAACAAACTCGTTTGAAATAACAGGAAAATGATAATTTCGCCCTAACGCTCTTCTGGAGGTCAAAGTAGACAGATGTTATGAAAAGGGTAGGTGAACAGCTTTTCCCACTTGAAATCGAGGACGGCTGCGATGTAATTTATGTCACACACAATCGTTTATATGGTTCCTATCTCATTCGTGGCAAATACGATAGATGTACACCACAAAAAGATGTTAACGTATGCGAGGTAATTTAAGTATGTTAGTTCCTTAATAGCATTCATTTCTTTTTATATATTTTTAGTCGCTTTTTAAATCTGAAGAGCTACTTAATTTTGCGTTTGATTGTATAGTTTTGCTAGAGTCAATAAATATCGATTTCAATACAATTTATATAAAGCTTCAGTACCTCTGTAAATTATGACGTCGCGTGTTTGAAGCTATAATACTATAGTAAAAATTTCCACTCATATAGCAGCTAATAAAATTAGAAATTCCGATAAAGCATATATTCCTTCTATTACACAAAAAAGCATTCAATTCCAATTTATCATCCAGTACATTATCGCAGCAAACGACAATGAGCATAATACATAATAATAAATGGCATTCATATCCTAAAAAATGTAGATAATCGCATATTTCGAAGTTCACGAATCAACCGTCAGATGGCGAGTATGTATCAGCGGCTATTGTGCGTCCACATTCTCGCATTTAATATGAAAACGAGTATCGAATAAAATAGGAAATACGTATTGAGTATTAACGCGCAATGTACACAAACAGGTATAGAATACACACACATACCTAATACAGTCTATACAGCATGGAGAGATCATTCACCTTACCGGCTTCTAACGATTACAAACTAACGGCCATAACATACAAGAGCTATGAGTGAGAACCAGTTCCCCAAGAAGAAGAAAACGAGTACTACCTGACCAGGCTTGACGGCCAAAGCCAGGTTTACAGCGGTAAAATCATTGCGACCTCGAACACATATTAGGTAAGTATACTATGCAGTAAAACTCGCTACGACGTGGACATACATATCAATAAAAATTTAAAGCCTATATGTACTCTCTATAGTCACATGGATTACATCGAGTTTTTTTGCGCATTTTGTGCTTTTAAGAACCTGAAGAAATTGTTTTTTTAATTTTATTATCTTGAATCATTAGTGCTACGTTCTTATTTAACCCTAGTCAAAAACAAAAAACGTTTTTGATACATCAAGATATTACACAATAATAAGTAATATTGCATTATTTCCACATTTGAATATTATACTTCTTAAACTGTCAAGCGACGCCGCATCGAAACCCCAATATTCGGAAGGACATTTCTGGTAATTCGGATCGAGTATTATTTAAAAAATCAAAATAATTTTGTTCACTTAGGCGGTGGTAACAAAATTGACTCAAAAATAAAATTATCGATGATACCCACCCACCCATTAAACGAGAATCGCCAATGGTGTCCAAAGAAAGCTAAGAATCTGTCAAGTCCAAATCCAGTCGACTATTAAATCGACTGGATGAACAGAGTATTGAGTAGTTGTTCATAACATGATTTTCAAAAACAGCAGCTTTTAGCTGGTTGGTAAATGTGTGGTAGTACTCGAAATTCTGCAAAAAAAATTATTTTCAATCACGTCATTATTGTGCAACTATACAATTGTTTAATACAGCTACACAGTTATAACCTCTTCATTGGAGCCGATGATAAAATTAGCTCTGAAACTCCACCAAGCAGTAATATTCTTGTCATAGACTTTCTAAATGATTGTAAGATAATTTTTTAGTGACCATAGTCGACAATTTTAAGTATTGATTCCATTTTCAAGAGGAAAATGGAAAATAAATCACAAAACTTAAATCGCTTTGTTGTGGCAATTGTCACAATAATGGTAACAAACAAACAAAACTTTTGTTTTTCATAGATACACTAAAATCCTTATACTATAGCAACCAGTATTCAATCCACGTACACACGTATATTTGAAGAAAACAACTCCGTACAACGTGATCTTTTATTTATTTCAGTCACCAACAGCGATCTATTTCAAATTCGAGTTGATAGTTTCGGAAAATGCCACAGGACGTTGCTCGCGTGAGTGCAACCCATATAGTGTAGATAAAATGTATAAACAACATACCCAGTACTATGAATAATTTACTAACAACGTATTTGTCACGCAGGCGAATCCAATGGAAGTAAAGGGTTAGCTACTTTGCAATTTAATATTATGGTACAGAGAAACACAAGTACATATACGCTTTATTGTTGTATGACAGAAGAGTGGGTAGGAAAATATTAATAACAATTGGGTATATTTAGTACTCGTAGATGATCTAAATGATTTATTGCTATTGTAGTATTTCATCTCTTATTATAGTGAATACTCTTTTATAATAAGCTTTAGCGAATATAAGAATAATTTTCAAGAGAAAGTCGAAAGTCATTCGAATGTTGTCATAAAGTTTTTGGCGGATATCTTAGCAAACACTTAAAAAACAAACTCTAGGACTCCTCAGCAAAAACACCCGAGGGGTGAAAATGCGACCTTAAACTTGCAAAACTCGTTTCCTTAACATGGTAAGTTTTCAAACAATTAACTTGCTTTGCCGAAAAAAAGAAGAAAATAAAACAGGGTATTTCTATATTCCCTACAAATTTAATACTTTTATAATTAAGAATAAGGTTGCTTTTTAATTAAATTAAAAAATCTAAGAAATCTTTTGTTAAGGTTTGCTCTCTAAATGAAAAGAAATTACCGTTCTTGTCGAGATTGTAAATGTATTATAACTTATAACACTAACTGCAGATATACGCGCGTAAATGGTATTTTTTCATTATTATTGTGAATGAAAGCAAGAGTTAAGTTGCCTACAGCAATGAATAGAACCCAGTAGACCGTTTGAAATTAGTGTAACTCATGTTCACATTTTTCTCAACTGAAAGTAAAATGATGATCTCAACTGAAAAGTATATCCTAGTTCTGTATAGACGAAACTTACCGTTCTCGAATATTACTGGCATGTCAAGCTTTAATGCATAGATATTTTAATGTCAATTTAACCGCTTCTGTTATAAATGCTGCTTTTAAAATAAACAACTCTTTTACTACAAACATTTTTTCAACATCATTTATAATCACCTATGATATATTGTTCTTTTGAATTATGAATGTTTTTTACCATGCCAATTTCAATTCTAATGTCTTTGAACGCACGCATATAACTGTGAATGAACGCGTTTTATATCACACTAGACTTATTATATGTTAGATATACATACATATATGATTTTGGTAAGTATAAATTGTAAATTTAGTTGGAGTTAAACCAACTCCGCCATCGCTGAAATTCCAGCGTTATTGAATGGAAAGTTTTATGAGGTTTACTTTTGAGATAGTAGTTTTTTTAGGATTGAAATAGAAAATATGCGAATGTAGCTTGTTTAAAAATACTCATTTTAATAATATTGGTCCGACTCTTTCTTACCTGCTGCAGTTTACTTGATTATATAATACAAGCTCTGTGTTTTTCCATGTTTCCAGGTATACAATTCTTAATATATTAAGTGAAGGGCCATTGCTCACTATGTAGGACAGTCATAATGACACGTGATTATGACATGACTGATAGACACGATAGAACTCGTCCTGAGTTAAACATTATTCTTAAAATGGTGAAAGTTTGATTGCCACCATTCGTGAAGTGCAACATTCGGTCGACTGAATGTTCCTAATTCATTAGCTGTGAAGAGAATAATCGAAAAATACGAGCTCGTAGAGGTCGTTCAGAACAAAATGTCACGGCAGTTCGAAGGAGTGTGGCAGCACGGTCAGAGACGTCGATTCGTCATTGTGCACAAGAATTGGACATTACAACAGCCACTTTTCAACGTGTTCTCACTAAAGATATCTCTACGCCTACAAAGTCCAATTAGATCTAACAATTACACCCTTCAGCAAACAAAAGTGAATGCCGATTTTACGGATAAAATCATTTTCAGTGATGAGGCTCATTTTCACCTCACTGGCTTCGTTAATCGGCAAAACCACCGCATTTGGGGCTCCGAAAATCCACGAACGATTTATCAGAAACTAATGCATTCAAAACGTGTCACTGTTTGGTGTGCATTGTGGTCTAGAGGAATAATTGGGCCGTATTTCTTTGAAGGTGCGGAAGGTAATGCACTAACGATGAATGACGAACGTTATCGTGCTATAAAAACGCAGATTTTTGTGCCTCAATTGGAAGATAATGCTCTCGATGGCATGTGATTTCAGCAGGACGTCGTGTTATTTCCCGGTTTAGTGACCAGAATTGTCACTACTGGATGATGTTAATTTTTTGAATAATTGCAATTATATAAGAAGAAGAAGAATTATATAAGTAATTTAGAGATCAATTACTGTAATGTCATATTTACCAAATATAAACGCGGATTAAATAGCTACATATTTATCTAACTCCTTCTAAGAAAACTTGATGTAATGTTAATTTATGACTGTGCGATTTGAATAAACAAGCATAGATTCGTTTGAAATATCATTTGCATTTACGAACAATGTAATCTATGCCTTAAATGTTGGAAACTCCTTGATTATACAATCGATTAAATTAATATGTTGATGCGTGAAGGCCTATTTACTGGATACAGACAGCGCAGCGTCTTGATAATCAATCATTTGAAAAGGGAATTATTTCAATACCACTGAAGCACTACTATCATTATAAAATACCAGGAATCCTTTTTTTTACAAACAGTTTCATTTACACGATTGTTGATCTTATATTCAATCTGGTAAAATATGAAAAAGGTAAAAATTGAGAAGTCGAAACAAACTAAAATATATTTGTTTCAATAGCAAATGAATCTGAATTTTATATCTAGTATACCGTTTTAACGTTGCCATAAAAGTTACAGAGCCATAAAAGGAACACGCGCTAACAGATCAAAATATCCTGAGATAGAAAGTGAATTTTATGTGTGTGAATTTATTAGATAGCAAGTTGAGGCGTTTGATAAAGTTTTCGTCTTAAGTAATTGACTTGGTTAAAGTAAAAGTAAGAAAGGATGTTGGTGTTTCATCAAAATTTTTACTACTATCAGGATTTGTTCCCACGGATTTATTTGATCAAACAGTAGATGGTCAAAGTCGATGATGCTTACAGTCTAAGTTGACACACTATTTTTCGTGTGGTTATAATGTTGGTCTATGTAGTAGTGGTTAGTATTTACAGTAATATGATTACTAGAGATTAATGCTAGTGTTAGATCACTAAATCACTATGTTTTCTAATAACTACCGATAATCTAAGTAATCAGTTAAAAAAGTCTCTTTTCTTTACAGAATTTTTTATAGTCTTTAGGTATAGATAACGCAATGAATCACCAATATATTTTGGCTAAATCAAGTGAAATGAATGACTATGGACGTGTTAAATACAAAGTAAAGCAAGAAGATGAATTTCAATTAGAGCGTTTCCCATTATATGTGCGGATTCACTTTATGAACATAGATTTTCAAATTTCCTACAATTCATCCTTTAAAAAGTAGTCCTTAATAACAAAAAAAAACAAATGCCAGATCTACAAAAAGTAAAAGTAAGTTGTCCAGGGAAAGTTTCCTGGAGACTTGTGTTATTATTTATAGATAAACCCCAACGAGGTAGTGGAAACAGCAATGACAATACTGCGAGGTGTTTCTTTGCTACCTCTAGTTGTTAGTATGGATAGTCTTAGACTGTAGTAAACACCCACTTTTAGAAAAATGTTAACAATTGAGGTACTTACTGTAACATTTTTGCAGATTTTCTGTATAATATTCACTGTTAATGTTGCCGTGAGTAATAGGGTGGAGTCACAGGGATTTTTTTATGTCTAGTGGGAATTTAGTTACAGTGACTGCATAAGCTGTATCGCTTGTATGATTATCACAGTAACTCTCCCAGTGTAGTTTTTGTGTGTGTAATTGTGTTTAAGTGGAGTTGTGATAGCATTGTATCATCTTTTATAATGCCGCGCTGTGAATCACTTTGCACCCAACAACGAATGGTAGGTCGTTCGCAATTCAGTTCTTCGAAAAAAATATTACCGTCTTTCTAGAGAGTTTAAACCCGTCTCCTATCGTTCCACAGCGATAGTCAGCCGCCTAACCACTGCAGCTATTGGCCCGTCTAATATTATCTAGTGATTACTCTTAATAGTAATTTATGTCCAACATAAACAATTTATGTGCTTTAAAAGCTGAAATAGTTGAGTATAGGTAACTTCAACTTCATGACAATTCAAAACTTTAAAATTGCAACTAAAATGTGTTCCATAAAAAGAAACATAACTTTAAGTGTAAGATTAAAGAAAATACAACGTTTAGACCTAAGTAATGTATGATCGGTAAAACATGTTGTAGGTACACGTAGATATACACAGAGATATCTAAGAAAGTCATTGATTTTTGAGATATTTGTTGGTTGGCTCCACAGTGCACTGGTCTGTAATGGTTAATTAGCGTTTTAATTAAATTTAATTAAATCACGCCAGTATTTATTTCAGATATCCTGGTTTATTGGATAAATATGTCTATAATTGAGGAAAGGTTTTAAAATTTGCAACATACATACAACCTTGGCCAAATGTGTTAGACACCCTCATAAATCCCCATTATTATAAGTATTATTACACTTCCAAGAAAAGGAGCATCGAATTTATACTTAATTTACATATTTAGTGCTTACTTTGGGACAATAGGTAAGCAGGCAGCAATGTTTCGATTTTAAATATTAGTGTATTGTCGATGCGATTGGAGAGAGGTATGTGTTAGAAGTTTATAACCAGGATATTTTGTGTTGGATACTTTCATTTTTATGGATTAAACTTAATTTAGTGAAACAACGCCAAAAGTTTGTGAATTAACCAAATTAGAACGTGGGCAAACAGTCCTACTGAAGACACAAACTAAGACTTTAATCGCTATAGCGAGAATAATGAAGTATTTGCGATGTGCGGTTCGTATCAACTTGCAACGATATGAATAGTGAATCGTCAACAAATCGACCAAAAAGCGGCCGAAAACGCCTTTCGAACCTGTGAAAGTAAAGGGTGTCTAACACAATTGGCCAAGACTGTATACTCGTACTCGTACATATTATAATTTTATGTGGGTTTCATGTTTAAATTCAATGTTAGTGGTTACTATTTCGTACTAAATTCATATCTATTTTCTTACAGTTATTTCATTAATGTACTACATATTATTTTATGTTTAATTAGTAATATCGTACTTCTGTGTATAGTTGTATACATAAATATATGTATACGACTATATATATATACGTATATATACGTATATATATATATATACGATATATATACGTAATAAATCTAATTTGCAATTAATTTCGATGTTGATTTTCTCTATAAATTCAGTATTCAATATTGTAATTACTATGCTCAGATTACAATGATTTGCTATTAACGTCAGTAAACTTTTACGATAATAAAGTTCAATTATGTTACCAGACTTCCAAAGTATCAATTTCTACGGTACGTAGTATTATGGTGTGTTAGGAGTTTGGATTGGTGTAGATTTAAATCACTGGAACTCACCTGCAAAACAATAACTATGTATTACAAATTATGCATTGCAAAAATGAATAGATTTCACTACGCTATATTTATCGTGGTAACGATTACAACGAACTATAAAACACATGTGGTCGTATTAACAGTTAAAGAAATTAAATACCAACTAATGTAACAATAAACTAAATTTAATAACAAATATAGAACGAGTAAGGTTATATTGAGTTATACAATTTGTTTATTATACAGTTACATAATCACATTATTATAATTAGAGCAAACTGTACTTATCAAATTGCTTCCCAATTTGAATATGAGTTTTTCCTGAATCATTCATATATACGGCAATTTTTGGTGTATTCTTCTATCATTATTTGTGTTCAAGTTTCAGTAGTCTTTATAAAACGTTGAGATGAAATAAATAAGAAACTTGCTATATTGGTGGATAAATACAAGAGATTACCAACCTAAGGACACGTTAAAGCAAAAACCTGATGATTATCGGTGAGGCTCACAGATAGGAAAATTTTTTCGGAAGGACAAGGAATGTACTTACCTTTAGTAGTAGAAAATTCGGTAGTACTGGGATAGGACTATCGAAGATGCACTAGTGCATTTTGGGAATTGTATTTCACATTCATAGGTTGCCAGAAGATTAAAAAGTCACCCTTTTACGTCACAGATTCCCCAACAATATCAGGGAAACAAAATCTAGCTCTCTTAAAATTTTTAGTTAAGGAGGAGCGAAATATAGTGACTCAACAATATTGAAAAATCGAACATCATGCATTAAATTCCCCCGAAAGAACAAATATCCATCGTGAAAAAAATGTGCTTATGAAGACTCTGTCCCTTTTATTATTGACAATACAAACTACCGAGGAAAATGTGAACGATGTGACAATGCAGCAAGTAGTTTAAAGATGACACGTGTTCATCATTATGCCGCACAAATTATGATATAACAGAGAATCAGACTCTTCAAAGAAATTGAAACTCACTTCATCATTCAGAAAAATTACGCTACAATTTGCTGGAATTCGAATGGAATATTGATGATGGAACATACAAAAAAAGGCTATAAGAGAAAAAATAAGAGGAATTTCACTAGAAAAAACTTGCTGCTTTATGAAAATGCTTGATTTTGTATGATGCGAGATTCCAAAACTGCTATGCTGGATTGTGGTTTAAAGGATATCAATCATCTACGCAGGAGCTCAATTTAACAAAACAAAAAAGAGTTATATCAAATTATGCGGTAATTTTGACATGCTCATACTGCATAGAATAGACATTACATAAAATAATCTGCATTTTTATTGCATGGAACCTGAAGCACCGTAGTTTTTTCTTCTATTGTTTTCAAAATTTTACAAAATATCACTGCTAAATGGCAATTTGGTTTTATTCAACAGCGGCGGTTCATATATAAAAATATAGATCGTAATTTTATAATGAAAAAACAATGGTACGAACTTGCTGCTTTTATTAATTTGCAATCAACTGTATAAATACAACGAAGTAAATTACTTTGTGGTAACCTTATTATTCACTATTTTTTTATTCCAATTTCTGTATATATTGCATGAACATCCACCACAAAATATACGCATTCAATTAAGTATTTGTTTGGTTTTGTTCAATTTAATTTATTACATAGGAGTTACCAACGTCATGTAATGAATGAGATTAAACCTTTGATGGGTGCATCAAGGGAATCACATTGGGGGTGGTCGATGTATTATGTGAAAATTAGAAAGGATAAGGATCTTCTATACAATGGCACATATTTTGAGTGACTCAGAAAGAATTAAATACTGAGTAATATGGAACCATGACGGTAACAGGTGTTGAATTTGATCGGTTAATCTTGAAAGGTTGATAATTCTCTCTCTTTAATGCAGCAGTGTTTTTGCCTGACCGAAATCCTGCTAATATCATAAGTTTTTTCAATCGTGTCCCATTGATATCATATGGGAGTCTTACAGTATTTGTAAGGCAGTATTTAGATTCCTGCACAGCAATCTGATTTCCATTACCTCTTTGAAATATTTTCTTCTTCGATGGCGTTCAAAAATAAATTAGCTAAACAGGTGTCAATGAGCCACTGTCGTTCCATTTTAAATTTTTAGCATGCATAAGGGGTATCTTTATCGTTCTAAGAAAACTACTAATATTGTTTGTTTGAGCTAAGTTGTAATTACCTGCATGTGAGTGCAAGTACAAAAAAGCACGTGTATTTCGTGAACAATTGTGGTCGCATTTTCCCACATTGCCAACGAATGTCACGTGCATTTATTTTAATCAACGAAGGTAGCCTCAGAGAAACGTAGTTATGTGCCAATTCAGACACATTTAATCATTCCACCGACCGCAAAGCTTCACGAAGCGATATTCTAATCGAAACGTACGTATACGTGCAAGAGCACAAATTCTCGTATACCACAATGCGGGAGGATTGTATTGATTTTAGCCATGCACCTGCAAACCTTCATTCGTTGCATATTGTTTATTTTCATCTATGTGCTCTAAATAACTAATGCAGTTTGACGTACTTACTTCGGGGCGTTATTTTAGGAAGGTAAAACCTGACGGCAGTATTAAAAATTAATATCCAGAGGTTTTGTGTAAGCTGCTATGTGAGTGCAATGTTTGAACGTCGTGTCGACTGTGTTTAGCTAGATTAAGCAGAATACAGCGAAATATGTAGTATGGAATCCATTTGTGCACCGAGCGATGTGCTTATAAATTATTGTAAAGAACTAAGTATGTGCATACGGGCACAAAGTATGTTAGAAGAAAACAAAAAAAGGGAAAAACCAAAAAAGTGCTTACCATTACAAATAAAGAAAGTAAAACGAAAAAGCTACCGCAATATTATTCCCGTCTACAGTCATTAACAAGAGAAAACAGACAAACACAAAATGACAATGTATAATGTGAATATTTCTCTTGTTGGTTGTTGCTACCGACAGATCCCATTTTGGTTTTCTGCTCTTAAAATTTTTGCGATATAATAACTGTTAATAGGTCCTGACAGTACGAAACAATTTTCTACGAGGTATTAGAAGTAATACCTTTAAGACAAATTTCATTTAAATATGGTCGAGTAAACTTTTTCGCATTTTATACACAAAAAGTAATGTATAGAGAGAATACCTACACCTCTTAAACATGGTATGCTAAACTAGAGGCTTTCCAAATTAATTTAATTATGTTGTTTTAGAAACTTCACTTCTTTTTTCTTCGGGATGATTGTTGATAGCTGCAGTTGTTGTAGAGCTGCGAATTTTGTTTTCAGTGTAACAAATACGATTTAGCCAGGCACATCTACAGGTTGAACTAATACTGTTTAATGTGTTCTTTTGTCTGGTGTGGTACTTCGTAGATAGTACGTGAATGATTTAAATTTCAGGATATGTTTGCGAAGGCTTCATTTGTTATCAAATAGTGTATGCAAAGATATTTACAAAATGACTAATTTGCATATACTCGTACTTCCTCTTATCGAAGAGATTTCAACGGGATTGCCTCCCTATCTTCCTCGGTTTGGTCCTTTTTGATCAAATAAGCCTTTTCCGCAGTAGCTTTTTTGATAAGAGCGCTTCAGTAAAAGGTGCTTCTTTAAAATATTTTTCATTAGATACAAGTTCTAGCTAATGATGTTCTTGAGTTTTTAGCAGAAGGATTCTAATTTTTATTATGTAATATGCGTACTACAATATATTTCAAATTTGACTATATGGCTTGTAAGTGAGATTTTATCATGATGACCAGATTTGTAGAATTTAATCTTTTGTTTACCTTCTCGCTTCTAACATAGGTTCTTCTAGTTTAGACTTTCGTTACTGTCATATATATATTACTGCGAGAACCTTAAGTATATGCTCGTTCGAGACTCCATCTTCTGCATATGTTGAGCGAGGAAATTTATAAACTCCAACTTTAGTTGGGGACACTTAAATGAAAGAATGTTACAAAATTTGAAAAATTGATTTATTCCTTCATGAGCAGCCACCACTTTTTCTCATCAGTTACAGAACTACGAATTCTTTTTTCCTTTTCCCGACTGCACGGGCGGAACAACCCCGAAAGGCAATCTCAGCCGAAAGAGAGACCTACTGTGCCCCTATGCCGTTTTAGTCCTCTCAACCAGGTTGTACCCGGACAAAGAAGTTCGCAACCTAGTCAAGAGTTAATTAACTTACTCTGTGATTATCTAATCGATCGATCCAAAAGTAAAGGGTTTTCCAATAAGAATGATATGATTTTGTAATGATGTAGTATCCATGGTAATAAGGTTATACCTGCCACTAGTTGTCATTTATATTCACTAAACTCTAACAATTTATTATGGCTAAATACTCGCTCCAAGAACGTTTGGTTACTGTCCAAACATTTTACGAAAATCGTCGTTCTGTGAACACTTTTCGCGCATTTCATGGCCTAAATAATCGCCCTTCTGTGCTTGTCATTCGTCGCATCGTTAAGAAATTTGAAAGTAATTTTACTCTTCATGATGTAAAAACACCAGGTAAGACGCCGAAATGCCAGAATTGTTGAGATTATTGCTGCTGTAAGAGCTAGTGTTGCAGAAGATCCAAATTTATCAATTCCTTGTCGTGCTCAAGAGTTAAGACTTAAAAAAACAACATCTTGGAGAATTTTGCAAAAAGATTTGAATTTACTCCCGTATAAGATTGTTTTGACCCAAGAACTTACGCCACTGGACCATCGTCGGGGCCGCCAATTTGCTGCTTGGAGTTTGAACGACTTGAAAGGGATCGCAATTTTTCGGAAAAAGTTATCTTTTCAGATGAACTCGTTTTTGGTTAAGTGATTACGTAAGTAAGCATAATTGCCGTTTTTGGTGAGAAAACAATCCACAACAGATTCACGGGAAGACTTTGCATCCCTGAAGGTAACTATATGGTGTGGTTTATGGTATGGTGGTATCGTTGGACCATTTTTTTTCCAAAATGAGGTTGGAGATTCAGTAACAGTGAATGGTGAACGATACCGACAGATGCTGACAATTTTTTATGGCCAAATTTGGATGCGCTTGATTTAGAAGATATGTTTTTTCCAGCAAGACGGAGCTACATGTCACAGTGCTCATGAAACAATCGCCATACTGCAAGAAAAGTTTGGAGAAAGGATAACTTCAAGAAATTCCAACTGTTCCCTGGCCTCTAAGAAGCTCTGATATGTCTCCTTTAGATTACTTTTTGTGGAGATATTTAAAATCTAAGGTTTATGCAAAAAGTTTGATGCTTTGAGATTGAACATTAAACGCTGCATTCGTGAGATTACGCCCAATTTATTGCACAAGTCGTTGAAAATTGGATTCCTTGAATTCACTCCTGTACTCGAAGCCGAGGTGGACATTTAAATGAAGTGCTATTCAAAACATAAACGTTATCGATTATACTATAAGATAATATAAAAAGTGTGGTTATATCTGAAATCATTTGTATTTTATTTCATTTTAAAATCATATCATATCAAGCATATCCGCTTTTCCCTGTCCGCGGTTGGGCAGTTAGCAAGGAGATGGATGGGAGTTTTCTCCGCACTCTCATAGCTTCTACACAGGGGAGAGCTTCATAGGCCCAGGTGTTTATTCAGTGCGCAGTGATAGGTTAAGATCCCTGTGAATAACCTCAGCCTGTCTCTGCTCATAAAGACTATCTTGCATAGTCTTTTCTCATTTGGGAAGATCCAGAGAGTTTTACAGTGTGTTACAACGGCATGTGCATTTCAGTAGAAGCAATGTCTAGCGGCGAGTTCAGATCTGACAAAGGCTTTGATGTTGTAAGAACTCCCACACGGCGGTTCTGGACCTATGAATGGTCGTTCGCTGGCACCTCTTGCTAACTTGTCAGCTATTTCATTGCCTCTGATTCCAGAGTGGCTTGGCACCCATCTCAGCGTAGTGTTGTGATGTTCAGCCAATTTTTTGAGCTTTCTATGTCAATCAAGTGCCACCTCGGAATCAAATTTAACAAGCTGCAGTGCTCTAAAGGCAGCCTGGCTGCCAGACAAACATTCTAGCGATCCGTTTACCTGCGGTTCTTAGTATAGTAATTCTAAAAACGTCTTTTCAGTTTTATGGTTTTCTTGTTTGCGTACAGGAAAAAGTAAGTAATTAAGCGTTGAAACAAATGCACAGCTATTTTATTGTGGGACACCCAATTACTGATGATAACCAGGCGTATAATGTTGAAGCTTTTCGTTAACTTCATCTCTATAATGTATAATAATTGGATAAATGGCTGCTTGTGCGTTGTCTCAGTGAAATCTTCGAATAGCATCATACAGTTTCATTATGTATGTAGGTTTTCATTATTTACATTAAACACAGTATAATTAAATAAAATTAAGTTTTCTTTTACCTAAGCGCTATTAGGTTACGAAAGGGACATTCCAGTATCTTACATATTATTCGTTCATAAATTCTGATTCCATTTCTATTTCACTCCCAGCAACGGTAAAGAAACATCCTGTATGCATGCATCTTCATCAAATCATCGAGTAGATATTTCTTTAAGATTCCTAATTTCGGTTTACACTTTTTAACATCCGCTGAAAGATTGTTTATCATGCGGTACTAGACAGTAGTTAAGTTTTATTTCTAGCTCGGGGGATACAAATAGAATAACATCTCACATAGGGAGCTGAAAACAAACTGTTTTATGGTCGGAACAAGTTGGAAGTTTTTCACTTTATTTACATAGGAGATTACATCGCTATTGTGAGGTGATTTGTGTTTAAAACGTTTACGTAGGGCTGCACGATCAATCTAAACAATATGCAGAAGCAACAATGTTCTACGCCAAACAATACAACAATCGTATTTCCAATATCCCAACGCGTACACGGCCATCTGCGTTGTCTGTTTGTTCAAACAAATTACTCCTTTTTTATATTTGTTTTTAATTCAACTGTTCGCCCATTAGGCATTTCAGTTCAAATGAAATTTATACCCCTTTTGTGCGCAATATTATGGTTAAATGTATTTGTTTTTCTACAAAGGGTGCGTGGTGTGTAGCGTATGTGCGTTCGAATTTGTAGACAGTTCAGTGCACAAAATAACAATAATAATAAACATAAATGAATGGTAATATATTTTTACAGACGTAAATACGTAATTGAAGCTGAATATCTCGAATTACTTAATGTGATAATTGGGATATGATCTTTAACAGTTATGGATATTATGGTAGCTGCATTGGACGAAATAAGAATAGAAAATGAGCAAATTATAAAGATATGAAACAGAGAAAATATTTAGGCTTTCATATTGGGTAATGATTGGACAAAATCTAGAATATTCTGTTTTAACATTGCTTCCATTTTTTCATCATAAATAGTCGAAAAATAATTGTCCTTTATTCAGGAGATCTCCAACGAAATAATAAGTTAGCAGCAGCTTTCTAGCACAATGTTTTTGAGTCTTTATTGGTGTATATGCCTAAACAGTCCTTCTTCAGAACTTAACTCACTCATGGCTAGATGTACAGCAATATATATCACAAGAGTTCTCTAACTTTGAGGAATCCTGTTAGTAGCAGGCGATCAACTATCAACTAAGACTTGTTTATTACGTACTTGACAAAATTAAAAATACTGAATTAGTGCTTTAACAGACTAAACAACCTAGGCAAGGAAAACAGAGTTGCATTATGCTGCTTGTCCGGACATACACACTTGAACCAGAGGTAACGAAGAAGCTAACTTATTAACAAGGAAAGCCGTCACAACTTCGTTTGTTGGATCGGAACCGTTTTGCGGTATAGTGATGAGCACACACAAAAAAGAATCCTGAGAGAACCTCTCTGGTTTGAGACACTCCAAGATATTCTTTGAAAACTCCAACAAGCATAGAGGAAAAACTTTGCTTTATAGAACTAAGTAGAAACAGAGTACACATACTCACAGGTTTTCTTACAGGACATTGTCACCTTGAGGAACACATGAATGAAAATCTGGAATATCTAACTGCACCGCTATTATGGAAACCCAAGTCAATTATCTCGGTAAACATAACATAGACGAAGAAGAAATACCTTCTCTGAAACAATCACAATTACTGCCGGTTATTAAAGCTTTCCTACTGATGGGAAACTCTGAGAGTGGGCAAACCCCAGCAGTTTACAACTCATGCAAAGGGGCACAAAGTAATTAAATCTAAATCTAAAACGGCTACACCAAGTTTCTTATATTAGTTAGTTTGGATATTTTTTTGATTTTTAATGAGTGTTATATCCAAGAAATTTGTAGTTCGAATTTATTGTTTTTTATTTCTAAACTAAATTACAATTTGCCATTACAAATTGTGATTCGATCCATTATAGGAATTCAATTTATTTAGTAATTCGTGCACTGAATTAAACAGTCGTCAACATAGCTTTGAAGAGAGACTAATTAAATGTTACTATTTTTAACTAAACAAAGAAACTGGAAGTATGTAGACATTCATGAGAAAAGTCAATACACTCTAATAATTAGATTTCATTTTCATTTAGAACGTCTATAGCAACAACACTGCGGGGGTGATGCTATAGAAGGAAATGCCGTTTAATGAGATTAACAGATGATTATCTGATAAAACGACGTTATTGATGAAGTTTTTGAATTTCCAGTAGCTTTTAATACAACAATCATTTTCTCCTGTGATATTTTTAATTGTGGTGGTAGGGTATTTATGAATTTTATGGAAAGACCTATGCATGTATGTGTATGTATACATACATTAAATATTAATGGTCTGATCGGGCAGTAAGTTTTAAGGAGCCTGTATATTTTAGATAGGTAGGTGTTAAGCATTTTTAGCATATGGGATATTTGAGACGATATAAAACCATTATGTTCGCTTTGTTTTAACAAGCCTGTCATTTGAATAATGGGTAATAATAGTTAAGAGATTCATATAATTTTTAATTATATATCGATGCTTTTATTTTATTATTCATGCATCAAACCGCTAAGAAAAGACCAAGAATTCACTTTATTAATAATGTAAATTATGTTATGTAAAATTATGAAAATAGATGTAATAATATATTCTCAGAATACAATTAAAGAGGAAAGTCAGCAATATAAAGTAATGCTATGTAATATAGCAATGATTTAAAAATTTAAATATAAATAATGTATGTATCAACATACAGCCGTGGCCATATGTTATAGTCCAGGTAGCTAATTTTCAATTATAGGAAAAGTAAACGCAATAAAGTCAAATAAAAAATTTATTTATATTTTAAATAATATAGCAATAAATAAAATTAATATTTAATTGCAACCCCTTTAGCTTTTATTACGGCTTTTACCGTTTTTGACATTTTTTACAGATACCTGGCAAAATTAATTGCTATTCCTGCAAAATTATTTTTTTAAAGATCAGTTTGTGATGACACTTTATGTCTTCGTATATTTTCTTTTAAAATAAGCCACAAATTTTCAATTGGTGACAAGTAAGGCGAGGTCAGGCCCAAAACCAGACGCTTTACTTGGAATTTCGATAATAGCATAAAAATATGGATACTAGGTATTTTTTTAGGTGGACTATAACACATGGCCACGGCTGTATTTAACATTCAAGCTTAAAGAACAAAATAGTGGTATTGTACACAAAATTCAAATTTTTCTGAATTTTGGGTTTAAAACCTTCCCTCCTATGTTGATATTTGGCAAAAGATAATATTTTAACGCCTTCCGGTATCATTCTGAGGTATCCCCTATAATATGTGTATTGATATTATTAATCAAATGAATATTTTATAAAATTATATCAGGCTATCGCGTCGATCGAGAATTTTGGTAACTATAACAACACATTCTCATACATTCTAAACCATACACACACACTAACTCACTCATAAACTGAACGTCCAGTTCGCAAATAAATCGCGGTGATGTATAAATTTCAATTACGGTTTCGTCTATGAATACCTAGTTAATTTAACCGATAAAATAACAATCATATAGAGATGGTGGTTTATATTTCGAGGCCACCATCACCACCACCGCAACGGGCTTCTACCGTAATAAGGATTGAGTTATTTACATCGCTGGGGGTCCATTATTTACTTTTAATAGGAATTTTGGGGCTTTTATTATCGAAATAAATCTATATACGAACGTGAAGCATATAGCGCGGGCAGTAGCGCTGGGTTCTCTGGCAAAATCAAAACATAAAATATTGACTTCAGATTAACGGCGCGTGATTGACTGTAAATGGATCGTCCGGCGGTGAGCAGCTCTCCCCACAAATATGATATGAATGAGTTTTTATGAAGTAGACGGTCGCCACCGTTCAACCATTGTGTTGATTTATACAATAATGTAATCAAATTTTATTGAGCGATTGTCTCTTCTGTTATACTTTGGATATTTCGAAGTACGTGGGTTTTATCAGGAAAGAAAAGAAAACAGAATATATTTTAATGTCTAAAAAGTAATTGCATTCATATTAAGTACATTTAAAGGCTATTAAATTTATGCAAAAAATGTGGTCGATGTGGCAACAAATCCTATAAAAGTTTCAACAATACTGCACAGGTTGTGATTTAATGCAAGTAAACTTTTATGAGAAATACCACACCTGTTAGCTTGCTGTTCTTGTAAGCTTTTCTATAAGTCTGTTTCCATTGCTCCCGCTAGCTCTAAAAACAATATATTGTGATAGTCGTTCCCTTGATAATCATTATAATCTTTACTAGGACAGCTCGATAAACGTTGTAGGAAGAAGATCTGGATAGCGGTAGTGCTTGCCAGCTGTGTGTGAGTTCGAATCTTCTCAGCACGATTTGTGACAGCATCTCTAAATATCGTTAGCGTAATATTATTTATAACGAGGTTAATGTGAAATAAAATCACGGTAATGGATGCCCACACTCCAACATCGGAGGAACATATTTCAATTTATGAAGGGGTGAATGTGCCTGCTAAACAGCTGAGTGAAGATCCTTGGGATACGCTCACACAAGGTCGTCAGAATTTTATAGAGTTAGGACAAGAACTAGGAGCAAAACTTTATACAACTGGCGCGGAGAAAGAAAAATACTGAAAGAAACATATACCAAATTGAAAAGAATTTCTCTTGCCAGGAACAGTGGCAAAGAAAACAGCAGGGGAGGGTGGAGGGTGACAACTATGTTAAGAACTCGGTTAGGTTTATTTCGAAGGTAATGAATTTCAGAGTGTTTATTGGAGAAACCATATATGAACTAGTAGCGGCCTTCCAGAATGTATCCTATGATATCGAGACTTTAATATGATGTTCTGCAGAAAATTTCGTTTGGAATAGAGAAGGCAGAAGAAATAGAATGTTATTTGCATATAAGATATTCCTAACAAATTTAATGAAATGTCTGTTTCTAAAAGAAGAAAGGTTGCATAATAATGTAGAAAAGGAATTACAGGTTTCTTTCACAAGTTTTTATATCCAGAGTCAGAACCATTTGGTCAGTTGCTTATACGGGAGTTGTTTATAGATAATCGGTCAGATAATCCGTGTCTAATAATATTTTTTTATACGAAGATTTTCAATTTTAATCATAAGAATAGCAAAATTAAGTTGAGGATGCTTCTCATATGTTTGAATTATATAGACTTGTGTGACAGTCTAATGCATATATTGATAGTGAATCTTTACAATTCCAAAAAATGTTTTACTAACCTAAGAATTATGTAGTCAGCAAATCAATTGAAACACATATGGAATGTAATAAATAATGGGTTAAGAACCCATGTACCTAATTGTTATGTTGTTGTATTGATATTCAAGATCTTTATATGGTTTTGATATTTTTCTCCAACATTGCACTACTCCCTGTAGTGAAATCTCTAATATAGGTACAGTCACGACTCATATAAGTAAATACAAATCCAAATAACTTGTATTTATTGCTTACTATGGGGAGCGAAATAAGTGAAGTAATCGACAAAACTGCCCCTACGTCATGTTTGGAATGGGTACTGTTCCAGCGATAAAAATATCCAGTACATTTATTTTGAAACCTATGGAAGCCATCTCAATAATGTCGGGATGTATATTTTCTCTGGAAGCACACAAAAGTTGTACATTTGCCGGAATGAGACAATATAAGTTTGATCTTGATCATCCCCAATTGTTGTATAATCAAAACAACTGTATGGAAAAATGCATTATATTGATTACGCTCAAATTAATATCCAAGATATTAGACAGTTTGGTTTTATAAAGGGAAAATCAACGGTGCACGCAATCAAAACAGTCGTGGATATGGTTAATCAGTCCAGGAGAAAATGGGTAACACTAGTGGCACTAGATATTAAAAACGCCTTCAACTCAGCAGCTTAGGACAGGATACTAGATGAAATATCAAGAAAAAACCTACCAACATACCTTCTTAGGATAATGCAATCGTATTTCAGCGAAAGGAAAATCTGTTTGAGCAGTAAAATAAATGTCGAGATTGGTGCCGGGGTTCTGCAGGGATCTGTTCTGGAACCCACCTTGTGGAACATTCTATATGACGTCCTAAATATGCAATTGGCACAAGGTGTTACATCAATAGCATACATCAAAAGCTCCACATAAAACCGAAGCAGCAATCTTTAAAAGACCACGGAAACGGCAGAATATTTCCTTTGTAGTTCAGAGTAAGAGAACCGTCCCTAGACGAGAACTGAAGTACTTGGGGGTAATGCTTAACGATGGAGTAACCTTCGGACCACATGTTATGCAACTGGTACAGAAAGGAGTGGGTGCCCTGTCAAAGGTAATGCCAACATGGGAAGACCGGTGAGTAAAAAGAGGCTAGCACTATACGGTGTGATAAGATCGCAATTAATGTACGCATTTCCAGCATGGTGGCAAGTCATGAACCTAAAAAAGTACAGAAACATACTGGAGGGACTACAAAAAAGAGTGTTGTTAAGAGTGGTGAGTGGATACAGAACCGTGTCTGCAACTGCGGTGCAGGTGATTGCCAGGGTACCTCCACTCCTGCTAAAGATGGAAAAGCAGGCCGAAATCTTCAGACTAAAACTGCAGCAGAAGGCGGACAAACAAAGGATAAGACGCGCCACAATTACTAAATGGCAGAATACTTGGAGCGAACAAGACTGGACTGCGAGTTGGACAAAAACATTTATCTCGGACCTGATGGTGTGGACTGAGTGTAAACACAGAAGGACGAACTATTATTTTAGGCAGTTTCTTTTTGGACACGGGCATTTCCGTAGTTACACCAAGATATTTAAGTTAACAACTTAGGACCTGCGTGTGTATTGTAGTGCCACAGACCCCACTGAGCATGCAGTGTTCGCATGTAGTAAATGGGAACAGGATAGAACTAGGCTAGCTGTAGAGTTTGGTGAAGATATGACGCCAGAGAACATAATACAGAAAATGTTAGAGTCTGAAAGGAGCTGAAATGCAATCCACAATCTTATCGTCAGGGTGATGGGAGATAGAGAACAAATGGAAAGACAACTGAAGAGAAGAGAAGAACAGCAGATTGGTTAAAATTCCTTTGAGGATTAGAGACTGAAGAAGGATGGGAAGAAGCAGAGACCAAGCGTGTTAGCTGAAGTGATGCCATACGGGCGGTTCCGGCGACACGTGTGTTTTGGTGGGTAAACCGGGCTTGCACACCTCACTCGGGAGTCCAACACTGGTGCTCGCGATCGAGCCAGGCGTGCATCGACCATAAAGGTTTTTACCTCCCCCAGAAAAAAAAATCAAAGATATCGAAAATCTGCATATTATTTATTTATCAGGTAATTTGTTAATAATAGTTTTATACGAAAATGGAAAATAGGAAAATTTAAGAGTAATCAAATCAATTTTTATCAATAAAGTAACATTTTACGGTTTATTGAAACATTTCCGGTATTTATTGATTACAATAACGTGTATAGAGCTTCACCATTAAATTGTTCTCTTTTATAAAGTGCGGAAATTGATATGATGAGAGAAGCAAGATAGCCCCGGGAAATACTTATTACTTTCGTGAAAATATCTTGTTCACATCATAACTATATATAATAGAAGGAGGAAAGTTGAAGATTTTGCATATCGAGATTAAATTTCTCCATATTGAAGTTTGCGGAAAGTTTATTAAGTAAGTATAGATAGTAGGTATATTTCATGTAAAAACTTTCTCAAATAATTAAAATTTAGAAGCTGTTTTAAAAGTTTTCTTTGTTTGATCTAGTTGCCTGCGGCGTTGTACCTCTGGAGACTTCGGAACGCTTTCCGGATTGCGTGTTGCTTTCTGACAGTCAGACCGGGGCAAACTCCATTCAAAACAGAAGCGTATTGTAACCATGCTATTTTTTTGAAAGGGCTCGGCTAACTCTGTTATTTTTTAATATAATACTTTTTCGATGCGCTTAGACAGGTTAAATTGTAGCTTTTAACGTCTAGAATTTCATATCGTGCCTTCGTCATCGTTCAATAACGCGATAATTGAAATTTATTTGCCGGAAAATGCACTGTATATCCGCGGGCATTGTGGGTCATAATTAGCGGAATCAAATCCTGTACATCAATACACTCTCATGTAACAAATTTCGCTAACAATTAGGTTTAATAATAATTGTTAATTACTCGTTATGATTATGACAGTTCCCTATGTCGCATAGACATCCATACAACGGTGATTCATTATGGTTTGTACATGAGAATTTATATTGTATCCTATGGAAGTTGTGTGTTAACAAACTAATTATTGTGCTGCTTTTGAAGCTACTCACCGGCAATGATAACTGTTAAAGAACCTTGGCCCAAATGAGTAACCTACAAGTATAATTAACAAAAATATCACATCAACCAGAAAGTGAATATCGCCCAGTCAAACACAAATGATAAAATGATGAGACAAAAAGTTTTGCAGCAACCTCACAATGATCGGAGTAGTTTTAAATTAAATTATAGATGGTGCAGTTACTGCGATTCCTGAATTGTAGTTTGAAAAATGTTATCATTTATTGATTGTTACGAGGGTCGCGCCTATTTTGAGATGCCACCAAACTAGAGAAGTTAGAGCTGGCAATACTGCAATTCTAAATACCACCATCCAAGTAGTAAACTCTGACTATCAGTTGAGTCGATGCTGTCAGAGAGCTAATGCGATTTGTCATCAAAATATGAACTTATCAAGAGAAGGTGTATGCGCAATGATCTACTACGATTTTTTGATCGGTTTAAGTGAACAATAAAGTCTCCAACGATTGCAACTCGCGTTTGGTGATGAAAGTCCTTCACGGGCAACTGTGTTTCGCTGGTATAGTGAATTTGAAAAAGGACGGGTATCGTTTGATGAGGAACTTGACGGTAGGCCCTGTTCGTCAGCTACCGCTGGAAACATTGAGATAGTGAGACATATGATCGATGCATCTATCAAGCGATTGAGGCAACTCTTCTTCGAATGAAAAAAATTGTTACTCGTTGGGTGCCGCATACGCTTAACGATTTCCAAAAAGCATAATGGAGGAAGAATCGCTCGGGAAATGTTAGAAAAGCTAAATAATGGTGGACTTCGCATTCTATCAAAAATAGTAACAAGTGATGAAACTTGTGTGTGGATCCACGAAGATGCACCAACACCAAAAATGGCCAAAATGTAGAGGGCTCTAAAAAAAGTTATGTACGCAGCGTTCTTTCGTAGTACCAGATTAGTAAAAGGAATTAAGTTGGAAAAGCAACGTACAGTCACAGCAAACTGGCACACTACAAAAAGTTTAGCTGCAGTTGTTGAGCGAGTCAACATTCGCGGGTTAATGTTGCATCACGACAATTCATCGTGCACGGCAGACAGTTGAATTTTTACATGAAAATCAGATATAAGTTATTGAACATTCACCCTATTCGCCTGTTTTGGCCAGGTGTGATTTCTGTCTGTACTTACTTTGAAGTTTCACAACGGAGGATGGGATAGATGAAGTAATTCATCCATTTTTTTGGAGCGTTCCAACCGATGACTGGATTGAAGCTTTTACGTTGTGGAAAACAAAAATGGATTGATATAAGTAATTCATCCATAAATTTTTTCGTAAAAAGCCTTGTAATTTTCTTGCATCTCAAAATATATAGTATATATGTATTATTATATTGTATATGTCAATTAACGACCAAATTACTCACCAACTCACTTGTTTTATTCATCCACAATCCAAGCGAAAACAAGAAAGTAGGAAACCTTTAATAATAATTGCCACCTAGTATTTCAATACACAGTATATTTCATTGCAGCGTGGGTTTTAAATTGCAGCTTTGTTTCAAAATATATATAGCATAATTTTGCATTGATATATAATTTTATCCGGCAATGAATTATTGCAACAATGCAAGAATGTTTCAGGATATTAATTTAGTATTGCAAAATTTTTAAATTAAATACTTATACTATGCATAGCTTGTAATGTTTATGTAACATCACAGATATCTAGAAAAATATCACATTCTCTAAAGGATTTTTTAAAATAGATTTATTTCAAACAAAATAGCAAAATATTATGAGTGGTTGGTACCCTTTTAATCCGTCAAATTTATGTTTACTGTAGATGACTTTTACTTACTTTTACTAATCAAACATTTAATGTAGACCTAAATATGAATATTTGTATTTATATTTGGGTTATATTATGCACGAGGTGCATTTTCCAATTTGGTATAGCTTTTTGTACTACTACATTTAAAAACAATAAACCTTGTATATTTTCTATGTAACTGCCATTTGGTACAATACACACCTAATATCTCTAATTACATTCTGAATAACATTGTATGCTTATTATTATTTGAATAACGGAGTTCTAAATATAATTGTTCTCGTGTTTTGTCTGAGATTAAATTAGCTTACGCATAAATTTGGTTAACAGTCAAAATATTTACTTTAAACAATTTTTCGAATTCACAGTTTAAATTGAATTTATAATTTAATTTTCCCATAAAAGTATATTAATATGATTATTTTATATTTCCATTGAATTAAACATACAAAAATTATATACATAGGGCGTTCAATTTTAACAAAAAAACAGAAATGATAAAAATTATGTCAAGACAGCAATCTAAATATTTCAAATATGCAACAACTTGTTGCAACATAAGTTTAAACTCGTTGTATAATCAAAAATTACGTATTGTCAAAGCGCTTCCAACAAAATCCGTTAAATATGCAGTTGCTGAAGTTAGCTCAATTATGTCGACTGGCTCCGTGCTTTAGCAATAATAGTGCTCAGGTGCTGAAAGTGTAAGTTCGTTCGGGCGTACTATTTAATTTGACCACCGTCGTTACACCACTTACGTCAAGGTGGTGTATATAACAAAGTCATGATACACTTGACACGCATCTAAATTACACAACAGGTACAGTATCAGCAAGCAATAAAGCTTAACAGGCCACTACATTTGCACTAATCACAAAATACACACATTACTAAATCTTGTTTGGGCAGTCTTTTGATTAAATTTTTTCATTGGAGAGACCATCTTTCGTTGAATCCAGTCTAGACGCGTACTGTGAAGATTACTAATCTTATGTAGTAAAGCTCTGGTGGAATATGTCATAGGTTCCTGTAGATTTAAACACATTTGGTCGTCTAAACATGAATGTATTTGAAACAGTTCATTATTTTACGATAGGAGTGGACTAGGATTGATCCCTTGCTATTAAATTTTCATATTTTTTATGTCCATATGTAGTTCACAGAAGTCACGTGAGCGAAGAAACAACATATAATAAACGTCGTATATCTGTACTCATAATTATTCATAAGTTTGTATATACTCAAATCCCGTGACATTTAACGCAAATATGGATTTAATACAGAAATATGAGATTAACATATTTATATTTTTAACAGTATACCATAAAACCTGTTATGGTTACGAAATGATTATACGTTTTGAAATGTTAAATTCACGAACAGTTTTAAAAGTAATAGCATCGGCACATGCAAACTGTAATTTCAATTTAGCACTACTTGCTGGTTAGGAATAAGAAGTAACGATTCGCTGGCAGTGAAGGAATAGTAGATATTCGTTGCCAGATACTGCATGTCTAATGCGGACGGCATATACACTTACCTGAAATTAAATTTCTTTTTGCTTGCTCCCAGAAGATAATGAATTACAGAATGTATGTATGCACTAGCTATGTAAAATTTCATACAGAGCGCTGAAGTTATCACTGTCGTTGTTTATTATCCGAATTAAAGCAGCGGAGTTAGTAAATTGTATGTAACATAGTACGAGATCCACGCGTTTTGTTTCTTTGCTCTGTGGTTGTGTTTGTGTGTTTACATGTGTAAGCTGTTGCATCAAATTAAATTCAGTACAATTTAATATTATGAAATAAGGAACACTATTACTTATGTTACGAATATTTCCATTGTTGTATTTTTTATGTTATGCTTGCATATAATATCAGTAAAAAATGATGATCAAAGTAATGGAGGCTCCAACTCCAAGACTGCCCATAAGTACAGGTACACCATTTTCGCCATGGTTTCATCCTTATTATTGCAGTAATGAAGTTGATTAGATTAGCAAGTTGGTAAAGAGGGAAGAACAATTCAAAAAGACTGTTTAGATTTTTAGATATTCTTGAAGAAAATAATATTTTGAGCAAAATCATAATATTAAATTAATCAATAATCAAACATTAAGAAATAAATAATCAATACAGGTTTTTCCACCAGTTGTCAAATAAGTAGGTTTTTGTGATCATCTATTCATCATTAGTAAATGCTTGTTTTGAAAGTTACATTTAGTCATCTCGGATAGTGTGTGTTATGTTAAAAGTATATCGAATTTGTAGTAGAAATTCAGTAGAAGCATCACAGAATTATCAAAGTAAGTTTCCTGAACGATCAGAATTAAATAAGCAACACTGTTTGCGTATCTTCAGAAAACTACGAAATAATGAGTTCGCATTTAAAGAAGGTAGAGGAAAAAAGGCTTTCCTTTTAGACCAGGAAACGGAAGTAAGTAGTAAAATAGCTTATTTTGAAATATTTCCAGAAAAGTCTATCAGAGATATAAACGCAAAAAGTATTGCTTACTTGATAACCACAAAAAAAACTATTCATTCAGCAATTACTAGAAAGTCCTTCTTATTTGCTTATTCAATATATCACAATTTAATATTCTTGTCGGTATTCGTTTCTGGATTTGGTATTATCTAGCACACGCGGCTATGTTGTGGTAGATAGTAGTAACGTAATAATAATGTTTTATTCAAAATATTCTGTGATTTAAGAATATCAAAAAATATACAGCGTGCTCCATTAAAAAAATGTGTTTTTGAGAATAATTTGGAAGTAGAATCTTCAAAAATCGGAAATATTAAAAAACGGGTTCATAGCCGCAGTGGTTAGGCGGACGATAGGCGCCGGGTTTCAATTCTCTGGAGGAACGGTGACATTTTTTCAGAGTTGAAATCCGGATCGGCTTACCATTCGCTGTTGGGAGCAAAGTGATTAACAGCGCGGCATTATAAGAGGCGGTATGATGCTGTCACAAAGCCATTTGAACACAATTTACACATACAAACGTCACGGAGTCACTGCAACTAAGCACCCACCACAATTACAAAAAAATGTTTTTTCCGTTTTCATCATCGAAATCAGAAGAAAAAATATCACCAATTAATTTAATTTACATAACATCAACAATAAAGAATAAGAGGCAATCGTGAATATTTTAGCCAGGGTGTATACATGTTAGAATAGATACCATACCTGTTAGTTAGTTAATCATCAACAGATAAAGTGCTCTGCCATAGATATTTCGTATAGGTGTTGTTCCTCATCAGTTAAAGCACCTCTCTTTCTATCTAAATTACTTGAATGCGTAAGTGGCATTGATTACATTTTATTTATACTTCGAAAACTGTAAAAAGGTACAAACCTAAGCTCTCGTTGTTGGGTTAAAGAAATATTATTACAAGAAGGATGACATTTCATAATCCAAAATTTTGTTTATTTATTTGGAATGGTTTCCAAGTCATGAAGTTTTAAAGTTACTAAACATATGTGCCGGCCAAACACGACTCTTAGTACACGACTCTTACTAATGTAAATTTAATTCAGCATTTCCTCGAAAAAAGTAGATTTTGTTCC
This sequence comes from Holotrichia oblita, assembly GCA_023690525.1. Classification (NCBI taxonomy): domain Eukaryota; kingdom Metazoa; phylum Arthropoda; class Insecta; order Coleoptera; family Scarabaeidae; genus Holotrichia; species Holotrichia oblita. Next base: position 113,598,445 of record CM043019.1, read on the forward strand.
TATACATTTTATAGCCTGTAATTTTGCAGTTAGTTAACGTATTCAGGATTTGGCTACATATGAATGGGGGAGAGGGGGTGGTGGTTATTAGATGATTCTCTGAGATGGATACTTAATCCAATTGTAAATACTTCTATGTCAGTCGATGCAGCGCTGATAATTGACATGGTCAGTGTACGTACCAGTCTTTTCTCTTTTTTTCGTAGTGACAGTTTATATTCCCAAATTACGGTCGCTAATTTGTTGTTGGTCACTTTTTCTCACTTTTTGAATGTCAGTTTTAATTGTAGCAAACTAGAACTAGGAATTTTTGCACCTTGTTCAATTTATCACAATTTAATATTCTTGTCGGTATTCGTTTCTGGATTTGGTATTATCTAGCACACGCGGCTATGTTGTGGTAGATCAAGAGGTTCCTACTTTCAATTTCTGTTGATTACCACCATTCTGTCTTAATTATTTCTTTGCAGATACAATGTAGCGCAATTTATCATTTCCTTCGGCTAATGATATTACACATAATTTTAGTAACGCAAGCTTTATATTATTTTATAGTGGTTTATTTACTGCTGATTGGAGTTCATCATCAGATTCAATGAATTTAGCAACTGATGATTTCTATACTTCCTATACAATTATGAAACGTTCTGTTACCTATCAAACAAATAGGTGGAGATTATTATTATTTTGGTTTACTACCATTATTGTTTCTAATTTAAAACTCACAGATCATTGTAGGCGACAATGGACAAATCTGTAAACACGTCTTTCCCTGATCAGGAATTTCAGAGCATACGAATTAGTTGTATGGATCAAATTTTCTTTTCTTGGAAGAATCTACTAAAAATTTTCGCCTGAGACTCTGATGATGGCGTATTAAATGTGGTGTCTTCTTTTCCTACTAAATTTGCTGCTGATGATGGCGCAATAAGCTCTGTTACCTATCAAACAAAAAGATTATTATTATTTTGGAAGAATCATTTCGAAAGTTTTCCTTGTATGTGATTGATGAGTTGAGTTAAGTTAATGCTTTCGTGATCTTATTTTATCGTCACCGCCGGATATATTACCTTTTACAATTCTTATTGTAACAGGTGATGGTGTATTAAATGTGGTGAAAACGTCACATTAGTCCAGAAAAACGTGTCGTAATTTAATCAATGGTATCCTTTGAAAAACACGTGTATTGGTATGCATAGCTACCATAGATTGGTAGTAAAACTACAATTGTGCAGTTGCAATGGTCGATTTATTTAGCAGGTGTAACATATACAGAATATTTGACTAATTATAAGTGGTTTTCAGCCAATCTAGCATCAGAGTAGAACTAATAAACATGATCACTTTATTTCCTGGCGTAAAGGAAGTAAACCATTTCTGGAATAATACATAGATAACAATTAAAACAGAAAATCGAGGATCAATCCGTCCTAAATTCAGCCATACAAATTCTACTATAAAATACACGACTTTGATCTAATTTAATTAAAAATAGGACCGTCCTGTCTGAATACTTTTTCTGTCCATTTCGCATACTTTCCACGATATATACTGCAAATAATTTATCTTTCCGTATTCAATACTTTTCAGGCGAACACAGATGAAAGCAAAAGGAAAAGAAACCTACGAAAGAAGAATAACGCGGTGAAGTTGAATGCCGCCAGCATACAGAGAAACGCTTAGCTAATGGAAATTTTGTGACTACGACACAATGGTATACCGCGCGGTGAAATAGATTTGTTTAACATGAATATATGCATGTTCCTGTCATTTCGGGCACCGCTTAAAAGTGCAGGTTAAATAGAAAAACTATGTGAGACTTGCAAAACTAGTGCGCAAAGTCGTTCTTGTTCACAACACAAACAGTCGCTTTTTCTTGTTCTTTCACATACACTAAAGTAAAATACGTATAAGTATAGTACCGGCGTACATACGTTTTCCATTTTGAAAATGTAATTTATTCTGTGGATGAGTGTTTCTGTAAAGAAATGCGCTCGCCTCACGTGCACACTTGTGAGAATCAACAAACCGGAGAAACCGAACCAAGATTTTCCGCATATTATATTAGAAGGTATTCTTTGTTAATGCATGTTCATATCATGTCCAACGGAAGTACACACACTAATAGTCGAGTCTAATATAAAATAATCTAACTGTTGGTATGTCATTATTTAGCAACAATTTTGAATCATGTTTCGTGTAACTAGACGATTTAATAAAGTCACAATCAAAATTAAAGCAATGTTCTGATGAATTGAATAAGTATTACTGATAATTATTCAGTTATTAGAAATGTTAAACGAACATTTTTCTGCTGCTAAGATTTATTCAAAGTTGGAAGAACTCTATGTCCAGAAATCATTGCGAAAGCCCTTCACAGAACAAAAATAGTAGTGGAGATTATAATGACTATCCAAAAATCATACGTGAACCTTTCAATCCAGTGGTTTAGATATTTACATACGTTACGTGATATTTATGTAATTGATCTATACATCTATCTCACATACTTACTCTGGACATGTATTTTGAAACCTAGGATTAGAGTTGATTAGAATAGGTTGAATACAGTAAGGCTGAGATCTTTGTTCGACATTTCCAACAAGTAACTTAATAAAGATCTTTGTAGATTACCTAATATTCTTGAAATAAAAAGAAGCAAACTATTTATAGACCCTTGTGTAACCAGAAAATGCAAATGCTTTGGTGTTTATGTCCTATTTTCGCTTTTAGTGTTCAAACCACAAGTTGGTCAATGTTAGTTTTTCTTTTACTACAGAAGATTAGTAATGATGCTTAAAGAAGATTCACTCAATGGAATATCTAATACACGTGAAACTCTTGCAGAGGAAAATCTTTGGTCTTTACCACAGAAATAAAATCGGAGATCTCAGGATTCAATGTGTGCAAAGTGTTTAAAGATTGTTAAAGGTTCTGAACAAGAATCTATACCGTTGAAGTATTGATTGTGCATTATAAATAACTGCTTCGGTACTGAATGTCTCACTCTCAGCATTTTTTACTAAAAAACACTCCGTTGGAAAAAACCAGTTCTGTTAAGAGAAAACTAAATATTAAAACGAAAATAATTTATTGATATTATCCTAAATATTACGTACGTATTGTAAATGCCAGTAACCTAGCTGATACTATCACAAATAGGTAAATGTTTTGACTGTGTAAAATCTATAATGGCCAGTAAAGCAATGAAAACAAACATTTTGCACAGATAATTCGTATCATCCTCGAGCAGTTCCCGGAAATTCACATTACAGAAACACTCAAATAACATGTATTAATGTTACTGAAACTGTGAGTACTAGTTTGCAAGATAGATTAACAACACAGATATTTTATTACAAAAACATAATCAAAATGCACCTTCAAAATGATGGGAAAAAAACGCTTAGAGGGCACAATTTGCGTAATTAGTATTGAAGAAGTTTTTTTACTTGGATTTCGCCCATTGAAATATCTCGTTTTAATATCAGATTTCAACATGTAGACATCTCGTTATTGATAAAGGTTTAAGATTAATTTTCCATGTATATACATATGTACATACAGGGTGTCTCAGCGAGGCCGTTCATTAGAAGTTTATGGTTTTCTAGCTAAAATATAAATTTGATAATTCAGAATTATATACATAGGTATAGTCGATTATGTTCTCTTCAATGAAAAATATTAGATTTCCAGCGCTTCCTGTTACACCGGAAGTCGCCATCAACTTTGTTATTTTTAATAGAACACCCTGTATATTTTTACATATTTGGATTTACCTATCTTAGAGCTTTATAATTACCTTTAGTTTTTTCAATTTGGTCCGGGCGCTTTGTAGTTATTCGAATTTTTCTAAAAAAAATTACTGTAGCGGACATTTATTCAATAAATTAGAAACACTCGATTTTTCGGATATCAATTTAGAATTCATAACATGCTTAAACAACATGTTGGAGTATATTTTAGCGCCGAGAACGGCTGTCTACATTACGTGGTTACTTTATTATAACACGTTAACTCTTCGAAATTTTGAAGAACCATAACTTCATTTTTTCAAATAGGACCCCCCATATTTTATTACTTAGGCATCTTCGGCGTCTAATTTTACATGTTTTATGCCCCACATGTCCTACACCTAAAATTGATAGTTTAGGAGATAATTAGATTTATCGAAAAATGCACACATAACTCGTCGATACTTATCCAGTGTGCCAATAAAAATAAGTCTACTCAAAGATTTATTGTCAAAGCCTAACGTCAAAATCACACTTCGTCGTTTGATGCTTGAGATTTGATAATTATCCGTTAAATGCCTTTACATTATTGCTATAAAGAGTTAAAATGGACAAAGACAGGTGGGTATGGCAGTTAAAAATTCGCTGTAAGATCTTTGGATACGACACCTGTGAACTTTTTCCTTTACGTCCCCTATCAAAGACCTGGTCTACCAGACATCGGCGACCATGAGGGAGGAATTAGAAGCATGTGTGCGAGCAGCATTCGACAAGCTGTTTTCTCAATATCTACAAAGAGCAACACTTAAAGGTGTTTCTTCACGTTTAACACTCTCAAGCATCAAATGACGAAGTGTGATTTTGACTTTAAACTTTGACAATGATTCTTTGAGAACGTTAATTTTCCATGGCACACTGGATCGACGAGTTACGTGCGCATTCTTAGCTATCTTAGCCAGCAGGAAACAATACTGTTCTGAAATGTGTAGAATGTTTTGATAAAAGATTTTCTTAAAGTTGGAGTTGAAACTTTCATGGATGGCATTGTTAACGGATTTTGCAATTTTGGTTCATCATATCATAGTACCTAACGAAAATGTTTGAAGGTACCAGACATCGAGTTGTATAGAAGAACAAATGAAGTTTGATGTAATTTGTACAGTCGCCATAAAATATTTAACGCTATTCAACACTAACATTACATTATGATTTGTTTAGAGAGATCCACACTAGCTGAGACACTGCTTAGTAGGTGAAGGTTAGAGCTAGAGATCTAGCTCCGATAAATTTCTATCAGCAGCGGATTACAAACCCGAAAAGAAATAACATTAGATACATGCTTAACAAATACTGTAAGCGGGTCTTTAGGAAGTGCTTTTAAAAACATAAAATATGGATCAACATTACAAGTATTTAACAATAGAATGACTATTTTCACGTACTTGAACGCAGATTATTAGGGTGTGCTTTTATTTCTACACTATTTTACATTAAATCTTTCGCTGTGTACACTAAACCCTTACCGCGTATTTGTTTTTACTGTGTAAGAACTCGTAGCTCCATAGTGTGCCATCGTTGTTCAAAAATATGTAAGCCATTTTCCACTTATTTCAATCAAAGCTTCTTATGCATAACTATCTGTCAGTATTGTTTAAAATTACAGGCAAGTTCCACCAAACTATATGTAATGCACCTATTGTGTGCCATTTCACTAACTAAGCTCGCATCAAGCAGAATAATGCAATTTAATCTCGAAATATGTACAAATTCTACGAACGACGATTGCATGCATGTAGACACGTTATCGTTATCTTGAAAGTCGACCAAATACACGACCCAGCAGCCGTACTATAAAATATTTATTTTGCAACGAGCAAAGGCATATATCCGATCGCTTTACGATCTGCATCTGGCACTGTGCGACCGAGAAGAGTTAAAATAGAAGACCGAAGCCACCCACATATTATGCGCTGCTTCGCATTCGCGTAATTCCCATTGTACTTATTGCTTTGACCTGTCTCCCGTGGGTGAGCAACTGCTGAGCAATCTATTATTTGAACGAATTTAATTAATGGACGACAGTACAAAATCCTTGCAGTACTAGCACTATTCTCAAGTATACTTCAATTTGGCCGTACAATACACGTTGCTAGGTTAGATTTCTTTAAAAAGCAGCACTTTATTCATGTAATTGTTATTCGGGTTATAGATAGTGAACTTTAAACCTCAGTTAAATGTAATTTTGCAAGTGTGTAAACTATACTTTATAATAACGTATTTTATTAAGCCTTTGTATCCCCGGTAGCAAATTCTTGGAACCACAATTTCAAAATTTTTTTGAAACGTCAGTAAGCATGTGTCATTGCAGCTATACCTGAATGTTTGTGTAACCTTGTCGTTTATTTATTTTGTTGTAATTATTGATAATGGCAGGTAAGAAAATAGGTTACTAAATGAGCCCATTGTGCAGTAGTTGAACGAGTCCCTTAATATATTCACTTGCCAATTTTTGGAAGAGCTTTTTGGAAACCTACATTCGAAACCAACATTTCCAAAGTTCAAGTATCTTAAGATAGTGCCAGTTGCTTTCTAGCAATTACAGCTGAAGAAATGAAATGTTTATCGGTATAGCCAGACTTGCCTCATAGTGTCTCATGTCATGAAATCGGTTCAGCAAGGACATAGTCATCCAAATGACAACAATCTTCAACCTATACAAGAGCAACCTGCATTTGATAAATTTTATGAAACAAGACTCATGTGAAGAAGTTGTGGTAAACTTTTCCAAATATTACAATCGTTTAGATATCAAAATATAGATGCGTCTATGACAAAATTCGAAAATCGGTGTTCATTGTAACATCCCATACCCATGAAGCCTATAAATGTTTTAGCCTACATTTAGAGGAAAGCCAATGATCAGGTTTTGTTTCCGTTCTGAGTTGTTAGTTGAAGTGCAAAATAAATAAGAAGTTTTAGGTAAAGTGGGTGTTGTCGCAGAATATGGGAGGTACAGAATTTGAAAATTGAGCATCTACGCTTGTAATACTTCTAGAAAAATATCCAGGCACATTCCGATTGGAGAATTAGTCCTGTCGAAATCCTGTGGTGTATCAAAAAAGGATTTTAGTTGCTTACAATGGGTAAAAGACTACAACAAACGTGTGGGCTATGTGGACATGTCTGATATGTGGAAATCATTGATTCCAAATCGAAAAAATGGTGGCATAGAATTGTATGGCATTGCATAGATATAACTTTGGTGAATGCATTTATAATTTTCACGGAGCTATCGAATGGTGTAAAACATTTATTTTCCCAAATATTTTCGGCTGGCTGGTGGAGCGTATACAACGCGTGTAACAGGCGTGAATGACCTTATATACCCCCAACGCATGAGCTGTTAGATCCGCCTCTTACATCAGCATGCCAATCACTGCTGAGTATTACAACGTCATACTCTTACCCAACCTCTCTGACTTAAGCGCAACTGCCACGGGATTCTGGTCGACCTGTAGTTCAGTTGTGCTAGAACAGACGATGCAGCATTACTAATTTTAAACCGGAGTTCTAGTCATAAACCTTTGCAAGCTATAGAACTATGTCACCACCCACTACAAATTGCATCCAATCACTAGACCTAACAGTTGTTGCTCCTTTTAAGAGCTACCTAAATCCAGAAATGGACATATGGATATGGATCCTATGATTCAATGATATACACAAGTTTAATCAAAATAATTTTACTGAGAGTGGCTTTGCTTCGACAAAAGCTCTTAGTCTTCATTATAAAGATCATTTGAATCAGCAGGACAAAAGTAATGAAGTAAGTATTCTAGACGAAAAAACAAAATCCTGAAAAAAGCATGAAAGGCTCCTATGAGAGAACTTTAACAACAAAATTTTAGAATTTGTATTTCTAACATTTTTCTATCTCCAAAAGCGAAACATAAACCTGCGAAGAAAAGCAAACTATAGCAACAGAAACTAAAGTCAAAAGTCACAAGAAATATTATTGAAAATCCTTCCATTTCAGGGCTGATTTCGAAGCACTATAAAAAGCAAAAAATCAGACATATGTATATTGATGAAGATTGCATTTGTCTTTATTCGTGATCCGACCTTCAGCTCTTCTGTAGTAAATAAATAGTGGATATGTTGTCCAGAATGATCACACAAAGCAAGTACAAATGTAAAATCAACGACTAAAGTATTCCTGTGTGAATTTTGTAGTACTTAGGGTGGATTTATCAATATGAGGATAAATAAATTAATTTCGAGATAAAATTTTATTCGTAAGATAATTACATTGAGACGTTTATTGAGTGTTAAATAGAAGTTATCTGCAAAATAAAGCATTGCAGTTGCTAAATCTTATCTGCCAGTTAGCAATAACTGTCAGTTACTTACCTAACACTTTTATCCTCACATCGATAAACCCATCCTTAATAGTATTGCCATTAATGCTTGTGTTGTTAATGTTTTCTCTAATGTTGTTATGTTTTTTAATACAGTTCTAAAAGATTTGTGATTGTTTTTCTGGTTTGTACATTCTTCATTGAGAAAGAAAAATGTTTTGCCCCTTCTTCTCCATACATACGCGTACAAAATTAAACAGCTTTTGTCTGTCGTTTTTTAAGTGGTTAATTACATTAACTGGTGTGTACTATATGTCACATGAGGGCTGCGCTTAGTCGTTTCTTTTTATGCTATACGTTAATTTAATTAACTTATTTATGTGCTACTCTAACTGGTCGTATCACAGAGTACGGTGAACCTTAAATTGAAACGACGTTCAACGCACATACGCCGCAATGAGAGTAGTAATGAAAGAACTTGATTAAATTCAACGCAACATTGGAAGAACTCTTGCTTAATACAATTAGCTCGCAAATGTAGAAAAATCGATGGATGGAATCCCATCTAAAACTATTTCGAATCAATTTACTTCTAAAGATGAATTTACTCATTGCCAACTCATTTTGTTCAACCTGTATCAGAGTTTATTTTTCACCTTTTTTTACTTTTTGATTTTTCACAGTTCGCAGGTTGTCGAATTATCCAGCTTGCACGGTTTAAATTAGCTAAATCGAAGTATTATGGGAGATTTTACTTTTACGTATGGGTTGGGGGAATCCGTTCAATTCTCCCTAATTATTTCACTTAAGCTCCGATGAACCTATTGGATTAAATACGTTTTTGGCGTACAGCCAATATCTGTGCAACGACCGAAACATAAATCAACACTTTTATCTCGTAGCAAGCGAGGGTAACGTGATGCCGTCGCTATGCTAGCGTCATCTATGTACGGCGCGCATTAATAAGCCAGCGATGAAAGATGCTTTGATTGACACCGAGCTAATCTATCTGTGCGATTTGAATTTTGACACTTGCCCCGTTTACACTGACGCTTGCAGGAGAGGAAGTGACGTAAGAGGAGGAAGCTTTCAGCTGAAACATTAAACTGAAGTGAATCGAAATGATGATCTGTTGGGCATCTGAGTGTATTCGGTATTAACTAAACTGATCAGTGTGTTTGATGGACTCGATATATTTAATCACATTAATATATTAGATTGAACGTTACTGTTAAAAGGACTCCTTTATAAAAGGAAAATGGATTGTTCTCTATGTAAATCTGCACCAATTTTAAAGAACGCTACATTTTTTCCAACAAGGATGAGATTTAGGTATCGGAATCTGTAATCAATTATACCTTTTAAGGTCTAACTATTGTGTCATAATACAGACTGTAGAGGCAACAATTTCTTTATAATCTTCAGTTATTAGAAACGACCGCAAATAACGTGTTAAATATTTAATATACTAAAAATTAAAGCTCGTAAGGTTTCGGCAGTTTAACCCACGTTATTTACATAAACAGTTCGTATACCTTACTTAATTGTATTAGCACATATGCTGCAGACTATTACCTATCTATTTCGGGTCTATGTACTGTTTATTGCGAACGTAGTAGTAATCAGACTTCTACAGTATTTGCTGTAACTATAAGTCTAAGTAAGTACTATTTAATGTGTTAGCTCATTGCGAAATCGAAATACGTTAAGTATATTTGTCATTGATTAACACATGTGCCAACATGTATCTGGTGAGCGGTATTGGACTTCAGGTTGCCAAAGATCGTAACTTATAACAGCTCTCATAAAATCTTCATTTCTTAACCTATATGTGTTTGAGGCAAACGGATATAGATTGTTAGAATTAAATTGAAACGGTTATTAGTCATTAAACACATCTGTTATTAAACAGTGAATAATGGCTAGTGTTGCGCAGTGCACAAAACGAATAATTTGCGTCTTACTTAAATAAAAGTGCGCACTTCGTACTGCAACATGACAAACCACACTACTATTAAATTTGAAATGTATGCAAATATATTTGGCTCAATTTCACTTAAAGGTGGTATTAGTAATATCAGGTGGGAGTTTTTAAAAAGCAAGTATTTAAATTAATTAATTCTGATGACGAGTACCATCTCGATAGTTGCTGTTCTTATTAAAAAAAAATAAAAAATGTAAATGGATTACTATTGTTCTGTTTGGAATAATGCAATTAGGAACTGCAATGTGGCCTTCGATTTTTACCTTTTCCAATTATTACAAATTTTTTTCTAATTCTTCAACTCTAAATGCGGGGGAAAAGGGAGGAGCATCGTGGGCCACAGCTTCAGTTTTTGTCTCGATTTGTTTTTGGATGAGTTCCAACTACGGTGTGAGCTTCTGTTGTACTAGAATACTAGTTCAGGTTCAAGTAGTTGAAAATTTATGCGTAATAAAAATGTGAGTGTGGTCCATGGCGTCCTCCATAATTTTCTTTGAAAATTCATGAGAAATTTGTAATTAAAAAAACATCTAAAATTTATACAGAGCTACAGAGATTAGCTGAAAGTTTTTTTGACTCGAGCGATTGTTGTAAGTACAGTGATGTAGAGGCAGATGTTGTTCCAAAATGCAGTAACGAAGAGGTGGGTAAAGTTGAAATAAAAGTAGGAGAAAGTATAGAAGAGTTTGTGGCATAGTCACGATTAAAATGGTTGAGTATACTAAAACCATCTACATACATGATACAATTAATGTAACATAGTCTCAGTCGCTCGACTCGGTTCCATATTTTATTTGCAGAATGCTGTGATAATAAAGTACAATTTTGTTTTACCTGTTACAGAGGATATAAAAAGACTAATTTGCATTAGACTCGCAAAGACAGTGGCATAGCTTAGATATAACCGAACTTGAATGAGAACCCTAAAATCTGGAATTCAATGATCTCGATTGGAAAGTGTTTACGAGATGTGTAATCATGTATGTGTATAACTTATACAAGCACTAGACGTTTATTCTTTATTATCAGCATGTCTAAAGACCCTTTCTAGCAAAGAACAGGAACAAAGACACCCGAAAAACTTAGCAGTAGGAGCAAGTATACATTCCGTGAACTGTTCAGTGAGCAAGATACTAACATTACTCAACGGTGTTCGAATATTTAAACCTGATACACCACACGAACTAGAAATATCAAAAAAGTCTTCAAAAGTTATTTAATTAATATATTTGTATTAATTACTAGTGACATTGCAATAGTGTATGTATCCAAGAAAGGAAAAATACTCAACCAACATTCTGATGATTCTGTTTCCAAACAAGAGCACAAAAAGCTATTCATAAAGATACGGCTAACGAAGATGTCGATAATGCTCATCATTCGCTTTAAAAAGTTAATTTTGAACTTAATGTTCAAAATATAATATAATAATAATATAATAATTAATTTTTAATATGTTTATGATATTCTAATTAATTCTAAAAATAATTTACATACAGTTGCACTATTCTGGACAACAGGACAAACTGTAATCAGCGGTAACGAAGAAGCTAATCTATTAGCAAGGAAGGCCGTCATAACTTCGTTTGTGGGACCGCAGCTGTTTTGCAGTATAGGACTGAGCACTTATAAAAAAGAACTCAAAGATAGAGAGGGAAACCTCAGAGCAACCCTCTGGGAAAATGCCCCTGGTCATAAGAAACTACAAGTACTAACTAAGTATAAATAGACTATGTATCCTCACAGGTTTTCTAATAGGGCATTTTCGTCTTGGGGAATACATGACTAGAAGAGGTCTGAATCAAAATAGCGACTGCAGGTTCTGCGAACCGGAGGAAGAAAATCCAGAACACCTGACAACTAACTGCATCGCTATCACGAAAACCTGAGCCAATTATCTCGGTAAAGGCGTCATAGAAGAAGAAGAAATGCCTTCTTTGAAACCATAACAGTTATTGCAGTTTATTAAAGGCACAATAAATTAATAGGTCGCAGTGCAATATCACCCCCAATTAAATTGGCAATTTCTTCAACAATTTAAAGACGATGGTTCCATCGTAAATTGCTTTGTAGAATATTCTACTACATTTGAAGATGACGATGACAATTCGAACAGAGTTAATTGGTTTATTGTTACCTAATTTTTCTTGTTTCATAATTTCAAAGCTTTCTAAATTGCTAGGAATAGATTTGTTACCATAATAGTGTAATCTTTGAAATTTTTTCTTGATCAAACTTATGTTTAGACTTTATCCTTTTATCTATAACAACTGGCGTCTTTGGCAGCTGCTGGAAGCGTTCCAGAGTATGTTAAGTTTTAGTAATATAAGTTTCGAGACTATCAAACGTGTGATACTTTTGAAGTTATTTAAAATACTTGGCGGATAATTTTAAATTTAAGGTTAAATAGAGAGTTTATACGATAACAAATCAATGCATCCATCTGGAAAATATGTGCACACTCAAAAATGCCATAACATTAACCCAGCTTTTATTCCCTTAAAAGCTCATTAATTCATAATACATTATGCATCACCCACTTTGAATTTTTAATTGATATATCAGCATAGGACAACGCAACTATGTGCTAATAATGAATATACAATTTATTATACGAAATACATAAATGAAATGCTTCATTGGTTAATATTTATAGCTACACGGTCAAAATATTAATGAGCGCATATTTAGTTATAATACGTCAAATCGAGCGAAATAAAATAATAAATATGAATGATTATAATGTGTGTAGTAATTGTTACCGTTATTTTACTACAATTTTGAAATGGTGAACTGGTTAAAATGGGAACATAAATAGCAAATTATGAATTATGCAGTCACGATATTTATACTAAAGAGAGTTATGGTTAGGAAAGGCCGCGTTCTAATCTAAAGAAAGAGGCTTTTTCTTAGATCTGTATACAGTTACCTATATAAACGTCAACAAAAACCCTCCGCAACACATTCCAGTTCGTAAAAAATACAACACTACACCCTGACAGAAAAGAAACGGCTATTATCCCGTAATAAAATCTTAACGCCGGATATCTCCAGCGCTAGAATGATAAATGTGCATTCTCGCGGGAGACAGAGAAAAAATGCAGGAGTAATGTATCCGAAATCGATGTTAAGGTTAAGGACGGTAATCTTTCTCCTGGCTGACTTTATTGAAGAGGCTAAGCTAAGCGCTAGATGTATGTTCGGTATTATCATCAATTTAAAATAACATGAATCGGTTGCGTTGTATTCGTTGTGATCTATGGTCAGATGGCGGCGTTTCCAACAGGGAATAAATCGCTTTAAATTAGCCGGCACACGGGTATGTAGGTGTCGGCAAACGACGGCGAGTAAATTAGGTTTCGCCTAATCCCGATGCTAATAAGCATCGTTACAGAAGTATGCAAGATATAACGCACGATTGAATCATTTTCTAAATGTGTATGTAATCCGTCTACGTCCTACTACTACTAACTGTAGTATTATGTTTAAGTTCATACACTTTCCAATTATGAATAATCTAGATTATAAATATCAACAATTTTTACGCACTGAAAAAGTCTAAAACCTGCAATAAGTTTTCAACAAATTTAAACTTTAATTTGAGAATGATAATTCTCTTAGAGAAGAAGAAAGGAAAAATCGCTTAAATATAGTCTTAAGGTACACTAAGCTATTTCAGATCATAATTCTCTTATCTGCTGAGAAATCTGTGATGCATTTTAGTTTCCAATTTGCAAATTAAAAGGGTCTACAGACGATACGATCGTACGATGTGCGATATAGTACGACTTGTCATATTACAAATTGAAAATAAAAACGAAAAGACAAGTCAGTCGCTGTTTTTCCTGCAGACGTAGACCGTCGAACCAACTACGATGTTGTACAGCTGATCGTTTCATCTGTAGGCCATTTAAAACAAAATTTCTCAAATTTTTGCATAGCACCAGTACGATAACTTTTCTTTTTTTAATTTAATATGTCTATATGTTTAATCAGAAACGATTAATAACGTTTCTGTTGGCTGGAACGAGGACTGCGTAACAGAGGGCGAACACACAGGTTCAAGTGTACCGCTCAGTGGAATTCCCTAGGGAATTGTGCTTCTTATAAAATATTGCTCACGCCGGTGAAGTTCTGGAATGAATTATGTGAGACACAAGTAGTTTGGTTTGGACATATTGGTAATCAAAATTACAAGACTTTGTGAGATATTTGCCGAGATAAACGCAGGAAAACATTTAAAAAAATCGTAAAAATAATTTATTATCTATCAGCTGAAGATTTCAAAATTCCTTCAGGAGAAATTAAAGAAAGTGTGGGTAATGAAAGTACTTCGGAAATAGGAGTAAGACATCAAAAGAATTAAATATATATAAAAGTAACTCATTAACTCACGCTGGAGAGGAGCTATCAATAGGCATTATCGTAGACGCAGAAACTTAGGAAGTAAAAAATTACACCTCAATAACAAGTGTTATTGTAGTATTGATTCTACGAACGAGTGCTATATTAGAAGTAAAGGAGGTGACTCTAAATTTGTGCCATATACTATTACGGTTTAAACTTTTCTATTACGATAAAAATAGAGTAAAGCTTGACAGAAAGACTTGTGAACAAGGTGTTGGTGCTGGACAGCCGAAAACTGTTGTTTCTAAAGCAAACATTGATCTGGTCAATGATATGGTCCTGAAAGATAGACGAATCACTGTGAAATTCATAGCTCAGACTTGTAGCTTTTCAATACTATGAAATTCAAAATGATTGGTAAATCCGTACCAATAGATAGTGGCAGGGTGTAGGTATATGCCGCATGGTTGTTATGGAGATTTGAGCTAAGTCAGTGGCGCAGCAAAAGGAATGGTATTCTATGCATACGGTTCCTGTAGATCCCCTTTTTTAGATAGCCAAACATGAAATAATCCAATGAGGTTAGATCAGGCCATCTTTTTGCTTCAACAACCCTGTCAGCAACGAGCTGTTAAAAATATTGGCAGGTTTGTCCAGCAGTATGAGCTGAAGCATTATTGTGCTGAAAATAACCTGCTTTTATTGTAATTCTCCAACAAACAATTCTAACATCTGCTGATAACCTTCATATAAGAAAAATGATTGATTCAGCATGTTATGGTAATAATTCCTGTACCTACTGTAAAAACTTTGCACGGAACGCCAATGTCAACACATGTCAAGAAAATTGATTAAATGTTTGAAATTTGTATGTCGATAACTTTATTCATTAAAATGGTAATAAGTATTGATACATGTTTGCAGAAAACAGTTCTTTTCTTTCGACAATCATTTTGAATTTCTCTTTAGCTACAGTAGAAACTATTTCACATCAAGAATTAGGTCTCAGAGTCTTCAGAGATGGATTTGGCCATCACTAAGCGAGATCTTCAACACTTTCTAGCAAGATTCGTTAATATGGGTTTCCATCCACTGGGTTTACCATTATGATCCTGAATCAAAAACACACAGCATGGAACGGAAGTATAAGAGTTCACCACCCCCTCGAAACTTTCGTGTAAGAGCGGAGAAGATCATGACCACAGTTTTTCGCGATGCCGAAAGAAATCGTTATAGACTTTTTACTACGTGGTCAGAGTATAACTGGGCAATATTCTGCTGCTTTAATTTCACAATTGCGTAATTCCAACACAGAAAAAAGGATGGGAAAACTCAGACGTGGTGTACTGATTCATCAGGACAACGCTCCTGCCTATAGGAGTTGTGTTTCAATGGCTGAAATTCATAATGCAGGTTTCGAAATTTTCCTAATCACCAGTAAGTTATATAGAAAATCTTAGTGATACTGTGCGTTTTATTGGGACGAATGACCGGTGTTTACTATTTTTCTGCAATACAATAACTCACACAATACAAATTTTAATGTTATCTAGTAAGCATATTAAATTTCAACCACACCACAATAATAATTACCTTTTAATCGAATTTTATTTCAGAGTACACACTTACATAGAACCTACAAACATGCTGTTGTACATATTCTTTTTGCGTCGAACAATAAAGCTGACTAATTTGTCAAACGCACATAATTGACATGTTTCGTGCGGTAGGAAAGAAATAATGTGAAACAAAGTTAGCAACAGAAAAATGCGTAATTCATATAATTTATTTTCAAGTTAGCGTGATGAAATTAATTTACGAAACAAATATGTATTTGATACTTCTACTTGATATGTCATTATTTTCATTTGGAAGTGATGTGTTAAATTGTGCCTTTTCTGATTACTTCATTACCTACAGAATTGCAAAAGCAGTGGTCCAAAGGACCCTGGTCATTGATTATCAACAGATGGAGCTACCCTATCTCGAAGAGGTCTAATAGAAAATAAATTTCTGTATCATTGGTAAAAAAATATTTTATAAAGAATATGTTCCTCCTTCCTTTCTTCAATTTAAAAATATATCTTAATAGGAACATAATCTATATGCAAGATACAGAATGAAATATAAATAACTAAGCCTTTTCTAAGGAAGTCTCGTAAGAGGATACGCAAAAAAAGCGAAAGATCTCATCTTCCCGTTGAAGATACCAACAGGAAGGTATTTTTTATCATCTTAGAGCGCAAAGCCTCAAAACCCATTAAACTTTTTCGCATTTAAATCTATTACATTACATTTCCAATGTCGTTTTGTAGGAGTAGAATAGTTGAGTTTTCCCGTTCAGATATAATAAAGTGAAATACGTTTCCTCCAGTACATGGCTGTTTCTTAAATGTAAGAGCAAACGCGTATAGACTATATACATATATATAGTATACTGGAGCAGGAAGGAGCATCAGGTAGTACTGGGTCTGTATCGTCGCAGAGCATTCGAGTTACAAAACGGATGCTGGAAACTTTTATTATATCGGCGAAATTTATTTTCTAAGTTGTTTATGTAGCGCTCGGTAGTCGCTTGTTCTCAAAGTTTAAGCGGCTTTATTACAAATATAAAGATCACAAGTAAATGAAAATTTCGCGAAACTTTTCATATTTCTCTCTATATATCTCTAAAGCTATTACTGTAAGCGTTCGAGATGGTTACTTACGTCTATATATACTTACATGTACCTAAGAATTAAACTAGAATGCTGTGGCATCCCGAGTGCAGAATAAGCTCTTTAATTTTTCAGATAAAAAACTATACCTACATATTTTTAATAAACAGCTCGTTTTAAATATTTTTCTAGTTTCAATTTCTAGTTTTAATTTTTTGTTAATTAATAAACATATCTTTTATCTGAACCCTAATTTATAAATAGTCAATCATGGAACAGGCAGTATACTAACGAGTTTCAGGATCTTCAGTGCCGCAATATTTGTTGTCTTGTGAATTGACCTAATTAAAATTTCGTTGCTTAATTTAATGACGTTCTCATGTTTGTTAAGGTAACATGCATATTGCCTGAGATTTCAAGAATTTTCTTACTTGCAAATTATAAGAGCTGTTATAAATTCATATAAGATATACCGTAAAACATACATATTTGTTTTCAATTAGTCTACTACAAACTTATAACTTCTGGAGCCCTGCACTTGAAATTTTGAAAAGAAAATGCCAAGCGCAAATTAATATCAAATTTCTTCAAAGTATTTATACATCGTGTCTTTAATATAGCATTGCACATATTCTACAATATTGAAGCATACACACATACAACCCCGTGCAAAATAATAGCAATACTGTATACTTCTTCACCAGGGTCGTATAACACAAAAAGAAAAATTCTATATAAAGAAAAACTTGCCTAGTAAGGCATAGTAATATGTAAAATTTTTTTGTATTATACACTAAAATTTCTTGGAAAATGAGCTTATTTTTGGTGGAAAAATTCTCTCACAACAATAGTCAGCCGCCTAACCACTGCGGCCATCGACCCCGTTAATTTTTAAATTACGGACACTAAAGTGTGTCTGTGGAAAATGAGCTTTTTTGTGGTGGAAAAAATTCAACATTTGATTTAATTATCTGCAGCGGTTCCAAAGTTTTGAATTTTTTTAAACTACGAAATATAGGCGAGAATTGCGTACGACTAGCATTGCAAACAATTCTCGCCCTAAGTAAAAATAGAAAAAAAAGTAACCCTCCGAGAAACGCAAAAAAAGGAAGATACTTAGAAGTAGGTAATAAAGATCTGTCCGGTGTGCTTCATAATTTCGATTATGCTTAAGTATGGAATACATCGCAATACTTTGTAGCGAGATTAGACCGAAATCAATGGCGTTAATGTGCCTTGCTGGGAGTTTGCTCTCTCGTTTAGATTATCAAGATGAATCAACTTGCCCAGAGCGAAGCAGATTCATCAAACGGTTCTCGAGAAAATTTATCTCTATAACGCGTTAATGTGCCTTGCTGGGAGTTTGGTCTCTCGTTTAGATTAACAAGCTGAACCTACTTGCCGAGGAGGAAGCAGATCCATCAAACGGTTATCGAGCTAGGTAATATTTATATGAAAAAAAAGTTGCCCAGAAAATTTATGAAAGTTTGAACGGTCACAGCGCTCAAACTCGTTAATGTGCCTTCCTGGGGGTTTGTCCTCTCGTTTACATTAACAAGATGAACCATCTGGCCGAGAGCGAAGTAGATTCATCAAACGGTTCTCGAGCTAGGTAATATTAGGTAATGTATGTACAAATAAAGTAAAAACCAAAATGTAAAGTTATTAAGAACAGCAACTCCAATGAATCATTAACTAACAGAAAAATATCCAATAGATCTGGGGAAGCTCCAGCGGCCACTTACTTAAAATTTCCGGAAATAGTAAATTATCACAACAATACAACAAGTCGGGCGGCAATTAAGACACTGAAGAAAAATATTGGTACGCCCAACATATTTTATAGTGGGGGTGGATCACAATTTGCAGCCAAGAATTTTGTAGATTGTCAGGCCTCTTCTCAAAAATTAAGGAAAGATCATGCAGTATTTAGTTGGTAGATGTCGTTATGTATTTAGAATTATTTATTTCTTTAAATATATAGACGGCCCAACAAAAGTTCTCATATCTAATGAATACATTTATCTGAGCAGAAACGCTGGAGACGACAATGCCACCAAAAGCCTCAAAAGACTCAACACAATCCAAAATTGAAATTATTATAGTTAATAATTGGAAATTTAGAATTTACTCTCAACTGTAGCATCACGATATGGAATATGTCTAATCTCTCGCAAATTTTATTCTATTACACATTCTATATATGGGAGAGTTCAAGCCAGAGTTAGTTCTTTGTGTATGCAGGTAAAAAGTTGTTGACTGTCTGGAGCCAATTCGAGGCACGTTAAAAGACAAATAAGATATTAGACCACCGCGCAACTTATAATGCAAAATAATAAATAAACTGCCTGTAGTACATATTCAAAGTTAAACATTATCCATTGAGATACGTTTGAAGTTTACTAGGCAACAATTAAATATGTATAAATAATAAGTCCAATCTTCTCAATTTCTACAAAATAATGTTACTAATTACTTGTTTATTAAACGCTTGTTGGCCAAATAAAATGGTTGCACCATTGTTCTTAACAACTAAAAAACTCTGCAGTTAATGCAATAAGTTGTATTCACTGAGAAGGTTAAATTAAATGGAATATAATTAATTGAAAGAAACTTGTTAAGATGCATCAATACCATTCTCACTATTTAAGCAATTAAATTCACAACAGTAAAAGCTTAGTATCACAAAAGGGATTGTACTAAAAATTGAGTTATCCAACATAAACCAGACGACACAAAAGTATTCGCTCAATTTACTGGTATCTCAACAATATGAGAACTACCGAAGTGATGACAAAAAACTTGTCAATATGTTTATCGCTTTGAGAGAAAACGATTAATTGAATTCTACAATCAAAATAAAAGTCAAAGAAAAATGCAAACAATATCAGTAAATCACGTCAAAAAAATCAACCATTCAGAAGTATCACATCTTCCAAACAAATAATAAACCTAGAAGTAAGAAGACCAAAAAAGTTACCGAAGTTTGATAAGAGCAAAGTATTAAGCATTACATATATGCAAAGTTGCAATTAGTAGCAAAACAGGGTACTGCTGACACCGTAGGGACTATAATTCAAAAAGAGGGTTATAAAGGTCGAATTAGCCAAAAGAATCCATAGATCAGTAAAGTTAATAGGCGAAAATGTTTAGAATTTGCAATGAAATACGTTAGTAAACCTGGCGAACTCTTGAAACATGAAATCTTCTCTGATGAACGCAAATTTTGCGTATTTAATTTGTTTGTAAACAAATGAATATAGAAGAAGAAAAAAACAAATACAAAAACGAACATGTAAGTCCTACTGTGAAAAACACTCTTTATTTTTTCTATTTATTCGGTACTCTGACCTTTAAATCTTTATCTTTAAGCATTGTATTATATTATTTAAGTTTATTTGGAAGTTGAAGTTGGTAGTTGGATTTGTTTGTTTCGTATTTACCGAATCGGCGAGTGGACGAATACTTATTACATTAACTGTACACAACATACAACATATTACTGAAACCAGACCATGTTGGTCCCATATCGTTGTGTATATTTCTTGGTCCATATTAACTGGTAGTACTTTATATTATCAATACGGTGTTTTTATAACAGCAAATTTAAGAGGAAATTTATAGAAACGAATGTAACCTTTTATATTCTGCGTATAATATCTCCTGCATTACTCAAATACGTCAAATTCCGATAAGAATAATCGTATACATACATACATATCGCGTTCGAATACAACAGCTGTCTGTCAACAAACTCCACGCAGTTATTGCGATAAATATCAAAAATTTTTTAAAATATCTCAACAATGACATTCTCAAGGAACTGCCAAGTAGGTAGTATTTGTTTTTTAAATATTTTATAAGAATGCTTTTGTTGTTTCCTATACAGCATTATTGCCACAAATCGAGTTTTTAGTTGTTGCTACCTTATATGTCGAAAAACAGAAGGATTTCTGGTTTATTTCTTCAGTTATATATTTTAAGATCAACTGTTCAACTATGGAGAATATCAATGCCATTATACTTACTCGGATAAGAAAAACAAAAGTAATACATAGTATCTGGTAGGTGGTAACGCTTCTTAAGTATCACCATTACCTTTACCAAACAATTCTGCGAGAATGGAACATCACACCAAGGCGTCGATCGGGAAACTTATTCTTCGTTCTAATATAAAATTATTTTACCGCATAAATATCAATTCCATCCATTAAAAAAGTGTATAAATTTTAAAATTTGCGGCTCGCTTCTTAATAGGAACGGCAATTTCGAACGGCAACTCCTCACACCTAGACATTTTTGTAATATAACCGACGAAGTATACTTTATAATATGCTTCGTCCTGTGCATACGAACGCGTATATTTTAATACGCGTGGTTCTGTAGAAATATTGCCGTTAGTTCCGCAATTTAGCGGACCGTATTATAAATTATTTACGCTATTAGAAACTGTACGCCGGAAAGTGTAATGCGGCAGGGCACAAGCGCGGCCTTACCCACTTGTTAGAGTTATATAATATACCCCTAAAGTTTTAGCGCTAAACCTTTTCTAATACAGATCTATGATAATGTGAATATATTGCATTAAGACGAGTTCTCTCGAGTACGTTAAGCCGAGATAACCTAACAGTATTATACAAAGTGCAATTTCTCTTACCGTTAAACCGACCACACGCAATCTGGACTAAGTTGAACTTACCTGAAATAAAAAAAAACGTGAACTATTATTAGTATTTAGTAAGTAGACGTAAAAGTAAATATGGTAATGAAAAGGGGATTTGCATAATCACTAACGCCGCTACAACTATAACGTTTAGTACCGATAGTAACCTGTAAGTAATTCTAAATGCTGAAAAAGTAGCGATTACTATCGTGGTAATCGTTTTATAGTGCTTCGACTTTTTCTTCGATGGTGCGGCAGTAAAAGACACGAATTATAAATTATAAAAAAATTAATGTAGATCGGTTTTTTTATTTACAATACTTGTAAGGAACAGCTAGATGCTAATCCAACTTTACACCCTCTAGAGGAACATGCGTACAATATTAAAATACATGAACCAGAATCTGTTTCGTTCGTTAATTAATTCTAATTGAAGCATTTAATACAGCGTGCTAAATGATTTAAAGAATTTGATAAAAAGTAAAAAGATACTACCGATGGCGACTGTTGTTAAACGTTTCATATATCTCGTTCGAAACCATACATATGCAACAGAAACGTACGATAAGGTTGCGACCTTGTTGTCACCTCTCTCTGATGTTGACATCAACTGCGCCTAGATATTATCGAATAAGGTCCAATCAAATTCGATTATTATTCAATACAAATATATTGTCAGGTCAAATCCTCTTTGGACGTCATATCTCTGGAATTATGGTTGGCTAGAACTCCTATATATTGTGAGTATAGTTTACGGCTATCATAGTATATTTACTCTCTTCTTACTTCACAGTTTCTAATACTTTGAATTCTTCGTCCATCAATTCCTCTTCCCAGTCCTAGGTCTTATCTCTACCCAATATTCTTTCGTCATTTTAATATATCTTTAGTCACGTTATTGCTGGTTACATTCCATCCTATCTACAACATGTTCTGGTAAGTATTTGCAGAGGTACATCTTCGTTTTCTTCAAACTTTTGGCGTAAAAGAGGAAATTGGAATGGACTGATAATCTACGTTCTACTGTTGGCGATCGACCTATGGCATTACACCGCAGCGTCTGTTTACAAACACAGTAATACAAATTTTTTGACCAGAATATTTATCTGCATCTTGATTGGAGCTATTCCAATTGCATTCTATCCTTAAAAATAGTTCTGCATATAATAGACGACCTCTCTTATGCTACAATATATACCACCATAATGGAGCCGTATAAATGATCTGGAACTTCCTACGATTCCATATAACGCTTCCCTCTTTCTGCGACTAAGTCCTCCTATGTTGAGTAAAGTTCTCGAAACGGCTCTTAAAATTGCTTCTGCTTTTTATTCAACGTATGTGTGGACCAAATACCAGCTTATAATTTAGCACTATAATCAAGTACTTTAATTCTTGCTTAGGAACAAATTTCTTGCCGAAAATATTAAAGATGTGGTGTCTTTATCTTAGTCTCTTGATAATTGCTGTTTTTTTATTATGAGCGATTTCAGTGCATGTAACTAATTTCACTATTGCTTCGTTTGCTATACGTATGAGATCCCTTTGGTATTCAGATGTCATGATTATGATCAAGGCAGCAACACATGCCTTTGATGTATTGTCCTTCACTAATTACAGGCTTGGGGCTGCCAGTATTTCGCACTATAGGTTCCATGACAAACCCTACTATAACTACTTTGTTTTATCGTTGAATTTGGTGTTTCTTTCTTTGTGGTATTGTCATAAATAAGAAACTATAAGAATATTCAAATGATAAATATGTAATTATAATAACAGTATTTTATTCAGCGAACTCAAAGGATCATTGACCAACTTTCATCAGCTGAATATACATACAGGGTGTTTCCTAAGTAATCTAAAATATTATATGGGGCGCTTCGTCACTCAATTTTAAGACGAAAAGTTCATATAAACATGTGTGATAAGTCTTGTCGTTAATGAGATACAGGGTGTTTTATTATTTTATTAGAAGCAACAACATGTGTTAAACATAAAGAAAAAATATTATATTTCAGAGTATATATTCAAAATGTCCACCTGCAGCTAAAATGCAAGCATCTGCTCGATGTCTAATTGATTGCCGAATACGTTCGAAGATACCAGGTTTGTTACGAATAAGATTACAGCCTTGTATGATACGATTTTGAAGATCTTGTACGTTTAATATCGGGGTTGTGTAAATGAGCGATTTTAAATGAGACAATTTAAATATCCCCACACACAAAAATCCAGAGGATTGTGTCCCGGTGATCTAGGGGGTCATGGGTGTGGAGATCCGCGTCCGATCCAATGGTCTGGAAAAACGTTATATAAAAACTCGCGAACAATCAATGAAAAATGTGGAGGAGCTCCGTCATGCATGAACCACATGCGCCTTCTAATAATAAGAGGTACATCTTCTAAAAGATTATTAAAAATTTATTGTTCGTTGTTTGCGTTGGTTTTTAGGTTTGACACAGTTGTCAACGTTACTTCAAACGTCACTTATAATAAGCATGTTTTTCGTATTACTTCTAAAAACTAGTAGCGTCACCAGGAAAAACTAATTTCAAATACAATCACAGCTGATTTATTACAAACAATTCAATTTATCTACAAACAATTAACTGTATCTCATTAACGACAAGACTTATCACACATGTTTATATGAACTTTTCGTCTTAAAATTGAGTGACGAAGCGGCCCATATAATATTTTAGATTACTTAGGAAACACCCTGTATATAAGCATATCACTTCAAATCTAGTATAATATAACAATATTAAGTTTAAATAAGTTATAACAATAGTTCTGTGTTCGAATGAATAACCCTTTCGTGACGATATTTTTAGAGGAAACAGGATTTTAGTTTTTTTTGTTTCCATGTGTAAGTCAAAACTATTTGTTATATTAGTAAATCAAAAAAAAATATATCAAGGATATGAGAACCATACCCGTATATACATACATATAAGTACTATTAGTCTCTTGAAGTGATATCTTTATGTACCATATGCAAAAATTTTCATAAATTATGTTTGTGTATTTCTATATTACTCCCTTTTGTTAGAAAATACAATGATACATTTTCAAGATCCTGTATTTTCTTTTCGTCGATACAGGGCACATGTGTGCTGTTTTACTTCTATTCATTTCTTCTTCCACCAGTGGCACTACAAACTGGATTAGATTACTCTTCTCTTTAAATGTTGTAAATCAGTTTACTACAGCCATCATAAGCAGGAAATAAAAAAAAACTTCCACCATTTGTGATCTAATTCATACCATCCCATAATTTGGTAAACTAAATAAATCCTGTCCATAATTTCTCTGTATGTTACAGAGAGATGGACAAGTAGCACTGATTATTATTAATTATTATTGGCAGGCACAACATTAGCGTCATTGCAGTTAGTCAACACAAAGAGATCTTTTGTGTTTTACCATTTCACAAAGAAGGGTCCGCTTTTGCTGCCTTGAAAAACATAGGTATCCTTTTTATCCTTGATTGTCAATAGTAGTGTAGTAGATGCTAAGAATCGTTAAAAACAGAAGATTATTCGACTACGTCATCAATATAATTAGTTTTAAAACAATTTGCAAGTTTGATTGGTGGTGCAAACCATATTTCTATACCAAAAACTTTGAATCCATTGAATTGCATGTTTTACTGTGACGTTACCTAAAGAACGATAAGTTGACAGATAGTCAATTGACTTTGAGTTAAGTAACTTTTCAAACCAGTTTTTTTAGTTGATGATATATTTGAATTCTTCGTACAATTATAATGACGATTTGTTGTCGGTCTGTCGAAACATTCAAATTACCTTGTATATTAGGAATCAGTGTCCATCTGTGCTTAAAAGAAATTTGCTTTTTATGCAAACATTTTTTTAAATTTTTATCAGATCTAACCAAATATCGAAGAATCAGTGGTGTCCACATTTCATTCTGGATTTCATTTTCTTTCTTCCAGTTCTTGAATTTCGACAACACTTGTAGAATAAGATTCTTCATCAGAAGGTTCAAACAACTCGTCACCAGTATCAAATAATTCATAAGAAACATCAGAGCCGCAAAGAAAATTTGTTGCCATTTTATGGAGATCTTTTTGTGCCATAAACAATGTAGTCGATAAAAGCAAATATGACAAACTAAATGGTATACAAATAAAGAAACAATATAAACTGATAAAGTGTCCTTAGCTGTAAAACCAGACCAGGGCAATAGCGAAACGAGACCCAAAATGATGTGAGATATTCCAACTATAATTAACTATAATTGTAAGGTGTAAATTGCATAACAGCATATGGCCAATATATGAACTATGATAACCATGGAATTTAGAAAATATTGATTTGGAAATACTATTATAGGTTAAGTTCTTTCAGGCCATTACTGCTTAATGATTACATACTTGTCTTAATTAATGTTAAATTCTTAAGGTATTCTTAAAGTATTATCTTGCTATAATATTTAATTACAGGTTGCTTTCAAATTCACCGCTTGCTTTATCTTGTTATGTTGTTTTAGAATTAGTCAGCATAGAAAAATGTTTAAGTATGATTTACCTTATGCAGCTATGTAGGTGTATCGATAAGATAAGATCTAATATATCTTCGCATATCTTGTTTTCTTACATATACACGTTAAAACCTTGAGTACAACTATATAAAACCATTCAGCACATAAGATGTAGCATTTTTATTTGATTGCTAACAATCGCATCATCTACTACCAACAAACTACATATGTACGTACAATTTAAATACAACATAATTCATGAAGATTAAAAGTTTCGATTTTTCTCATGCAAGAGATGAACTAATTTTGACTATAAACTGATAAATCGATTACGTTATATTATTCAAGACACTGAGCTATTACTTTTGTCAGGTGTAATACATTTCATTAATGATCCGCGTAGATTCCTGAGATATGTATATATGTATGTATGTATAATACAGAAATATAAATGTGCGCAATCGTGTTTAGTTGCCTACTAGGCGGGAACTAATTTAGTATACGTCTAGAATGCGACTGGAGAGACTTGTCAGATTACCGTTAAATAAATTAAGTCGTTGTGTGCAACTGCAAATAATTTGCGCCTAAGGAGGTACAAATTTGTCATCTTACCGATTACGTCCTAATATAAATAACCAACCTATGTGTGTGCAATGGAGCAGAGTTCTTGGAAATCACCCAAGAAATTTGCATGTATATTAACAGTTACAGTCTCGACTGGTTTTATCGCAGAGAAATAAGACTGTACCCTAATCGATAAGTGCACTGTTGAAGGTTTTGAGGAATTTGAAACTAGAATAAGTTATAATTACAATGAAACTGTATTTGTTGAAGAAATATGTGTAATATATCGTGATTCAACTTGAGTGTTTATGTAAAACTGTTTTGTACGTTATATTTGTTGTAAATTTACTGTTATACTCGACGTTATTTATAATACTGTTCTGTATATTATTCTCTATAACTGCTTTACATTATACTAAATTTAGAAGTTTTAAAGTTTCATTTAATGTCTAGGAGAAGACGTACATGAAAAATAGACAAACAATTAAATAAAGCAGTCTCAAAATGACTAATACATAGTTATTTATATAACAAAAAACTAGTTTACTGTCATAACTATGATTTTGATTTAGGGGTTGAGGTTATACCAGTCATTGCAGCACTTCAGAGCTTCCAGAACATGTATACTTTCATTTGACAATAATCCACAATTTATGGCGATAAATGTTTTACCACAGTGGACATTTAGGCCAGTAGAATTTAAACGTGGTCGAAAAAGCTTGGTAGATGATGAGCGTTTGTGACATCCAAAAACTGTAACCACTGGCAATAACATCGCTAAAGTTTATGAAATAGTGCTAAACGACCGCCGAATTAAAGCAAGAGAGATAGCAGAGGTAATGAACATGTCTAAAGAACATGTTGATCATATACTAAATCAAGATTAAACATGCAAAAGCTCTCCGCGCGTTGGGTACTGTGCTTGCTCAAGTTAGACCAAATTCGTGTTCGAATGAAGAGTTCCAACCTTCAGTCGGCGCAGTTTAAGCGCAATAAGTCACGAGTTTTGGTGTTGATTAAGTACTGTAGATGAAATTTTAATACATGCCATTATACGCCCAAAGCAAAAATACATATAAGAAAATCATGACAGGAGTATACTGTGCATCATTACTTGACAAACTAAAGGCAGAAATAGATGAAAAACGGCCACATTTGCAAAAAAAAATTGTTTCACGTTAAATTACGATTTAAACTACTTAACCACCCTCCTTACTCATCAGATCTGGCCCCAAGTAACTTCTTTTTGTTCCCTAATATAACAATTGAGCTCGGAGGACAGAGACTTTCGTCTAATGAGGAGGACATCACTTTCGCAAACAGTTTTTTTTTTCAGAGAAAGACCCTGAGTACGATTTGGATAGAATGAAGAGATGGGAGCATCGCTGGAAGAAGTGCGTACACGTACAAGGAGAATATGCAGAAAAATAAAAATAATTTTTAGAAAAAAATGTCTTGTCTGTGGTAGGTCGAAAACTTGACAGACCACCTACGTATATTGATCATAAATATTTCTTTCCATATTTGACGGGCAAAGTGCAGAATGATGTAGCATTGCCCACTTCGCTTCGTAAAGAAAGATCGATTGAATATAGATGCTACTGTTCAAAACGCTAGCAGGTGTAATCATGTCAAAGCGTCAGTTGTGTTGTTCATTTTGATCTAAGTACTGTGTTTGGATTGTACCCATTCAAAACTGTGGAATTGAGAAAATTATCTTCTTATGTCAACGCGATTATTCTCCTGTCGATATTTAAAACATGAAAGAAAATTATCTGTTGATTTGGTCACTAGATGTCGTAAGTAGAATTAGTTTACTAGAAATGAATTCGTTTCTATATTTTTATAGGTGGATGACATCACCTCTAAAGCAATTTTTAGCACATATACATTTGCATGAGGTAAGAATCTATACTGGTAGTTCTATATAATATCAATCTATACAAAAATGTCTTCTAGTTACAATTATTATTTTCAATAGACATTTCTTCTTATATTCATACATACCAAAATTTTAATATCCAGTTGCATACGGAAAAAAAGTCTCGTTTCAATCTTGATAACTGAATAGGGATAGGCAATTGAATAATTGTTTTTACAACCTGTTTTGTGAAAATAGTTTATATCAGTTGCATGACCCCCAAAAGATTTAATGAGCTGTAATAATATTATCAAACTTTTTTTTTATTACATTCGTTCTATCATGACTAGTATTTCATTTTTACACTAGCCCGAGGCAACGATTAATTGGGTTTGAATCGCAAAAGTTTCGTTTGTGGAATTCTACAGCAACATGGGAGTATGGAATTAGACAATTGCTATTTTTATTATGGATACAACAAAATACACAGGTCGTAGATATGACTCGTATTTAGGAAGGCTATTGGTGTAAAATAAACTGAACAATAATGTTCTGTGAGCGTGCTTGGTGACCATGTTTCCTGTTTCCGTTATAGTTGACGTTCTATTTACACAGAAGGTTTTCTTTTATTCGAGAATATACAACTGGTAAATTATTTAGGTATTAACGCTGAAGAAATTTAGACAAAGTTATTATTATTGTTGTATTTGACGTATTATGCGTGTTGAATTTGAATATGCTTCTAATACCGCGGATCAATAGTATTATCCTACGTCTACTACGGTATACATCATACTTTGATTTTAAATTAATGCAGTACAGATTTTAACGTATCGGTCAGCTTTGACGTAGAATCCTTCTACGCCAAAAAGGTAGGATACCTGCCGTAGCTTCCATCTTTATAATCCTGCAAAGCCGGCCTAATAATAACGGGCAGGGTGATTTACCACAACAGAGAGACTGTCTCTCCTTTGAAAATGGAAATTTTGATCAGAGATTATGCGGAGGACGAGCATTTTGATACAGGTTGAGATAAAATTATGAAATGTCAGAGATGGAAAGTAATTTTGAAATTGTATTAGATTTAAGATGCAATTAATTAAGATATTAACGGTATCATGGTCAAGAGGAAATAAATATCTATACAGAGGAAAATGTTTTCTTTTTATTACGGCTAAAAATATTGATTTATAAGTAAAAACCATAATTAAATTATTGGTACATCTTTTAATACAGAATTTAACGCTATCCGTCCATTTTATATTCACTTTAGGAAAGTAAAAGAAGACAGCATAATATTCAGATTCCAGATCTTTTTGTGTAATAGAAGTTTAAACAGACAGTTTAGACAAAACACTATAATT
The DNA here is from genome assembly GCA_023690525.1 of Holotrichia oblita. Classification (NCBI taxonomy): domain Eukaryota; kingdom Metazoa; phylum Arthropoda; class Insecta; order Coleoptera; family Scarabaeidae; genus Holotrichia; species Holotrichia oblita. Next base: position 113,628,483 of record CM043019.1, read on the forward strand.
TACCTAGAAGAACTGTAAGTTATAATCTGAGAATTGTTCATATTAGTACCTGGAAAAATCTACCATTTCTAGCTTGCAAGAAAAGAAACGATGTGTGCGTTGCATTGTGAAAATAAGCAATTTGGGCCTCCCACTTAATGGGTAAATGGGTACAAATAATACACTGTGTAGAAGGTTATTTCTGTCAAGACTTTTAGAATTAACACTAATATTTACGGTTAATATATGAAAAAGTAGAGTTGCAGTCTTAGAAAAATATCATATTGCTCATTGATTGATGATAGTTTGATACAAACCATGCATGCTGGGTAAGTACGAAAATGGACCTAAATATATCAGATACGGCAATACAGTTAATGATAGGTTTGCTTCTTATACAACATTACTTTTCTTTCACTTGATAGTTAATATTGCCACGATTAATAATAAAACTTACTGTCAAGAAAAACGTAATTCGGATAAATGAAGAGATTTTGATAACTTGTCGGGTGTGTACTTATTGGTTTGGATCTAAAGAATATTTGGTTCCACTACGACTGAACAATCTCGTTTCAGGAAATGACAACCGGAATTTTTGTATTGCTGTGAGTCGTTCAGGTTCCAAGTACCTCTCCTCACTGCGACCTATTGATCTATTATGATTATCCTATCCCATCAAGAACATTGGAATTCTTGATGAACCCCAAGATTAGTTTGGGTGCCAAGGTTTGGATCTGTTCAGGTGTCCAGGCCGCCTGTCCTAGCTGAATCCTTTGCCGACTCGCAAAGTATGTGCTCGGCTGTTTCAGTTCGCAGAATCGACATTTGTCTTGATCAATTTTTCCCATTTTTTAAGATGGTACCTTAGGAGGCAGTGGCCAGTCGGAAGGCCCATAAGAGTCCTTAACTCTGGCTTGCTGAGATGAAGTAGTTTTTTATTACTGTTTACCGGGCAATTAATAAATTTCTTCGCTTGTGTTTGTGGGAATGTTTTCCCCCGAGCCATTTCTTTTGTCTCCCATTCTTGAACTTCTTTCTTGAGTTCGCCTTTGAGAACGCCAAAGAAGGGTTCCGGTCCAATGAAATGTATGTCAGCGCCTTGCTTTGCAATGATTGCAATCTCCAAAGATATTACAACCATTCAAGAAAAATTTGCGAGTTTAAAAATCAGATTCAGAGAAAAGGAAAATTGGAAGAGATTCAAAAAATTATCAATTTTTGAACGATGTGTTTCATACTCAATTGAAGTTTGTACCTTTAAATCTTTTATTACAGGTTTGAAGGTTTATTTATGAATAGAACATGTAATCGCTAGATTTTCAATTATTACTGTTGCATTTAAAATAAGCGGGAACGTTTTCTTGCATAATTACTGCGGGGATGTTGTCACTGGTTGCCACCAGTTTTAGTTCGCATTGTACATATTTTAGATAACCCGCAGAGATTAATTGATTAATTTTACAAAACACTATCCTTTGACATTTGTATTGTTTTGGATCCTGCGGTGAAGTGGTTAAAATTAGCTACAACAGTGGATAGGGAGAATTGCCAGAAAGATCTCGTAATGGTTTGTTAATCTTTTCTAGAGGAGATAATTCAATTTAATAATTCGATAGAGCGTTGGAAAAGCTCTATGCTAACCATAAGATATATGTAGTTGAATCTTTCGATGGAATGGTGCTTTTTGAGTTTCAGGAACATGATTTGCATGAAGCAACGAGAAAGAGAAATATATAATAATTATAAGAGACCTCCTACTGTAAAATAAACAATATTATTTTCGATATATGAACTGTAAACTTGTTTTTTCTTATTTCAGTTTTAGCACGTAACATTACGCGCGGCAATGTTATGAATAAAACGCATTGAATTTATACGCTATAGCCATTAAAATTTGTATCGGAAAACAAAATAAACACAGCATTTGAAGGGCAGGCACGTCGATAAAAGTAATATCGTATCGTACAGACAGTATAGACGACGTACCAAAATATTATTAATTACCTATTTTTAATGGGTTTGCGCGGGCGTATTTGGCTGAAATGCAACCTCATTAAATGGAAAAAAACTTTACAACACTGAACATAAAAATAGACGAAGAGATACTACAGCGGACTACAAACGCATGTTATATGCTACATATCTAGAACGACCGAAATAATTTCGCTTATGACCCGTACTGCAGCAGCAGATTATTTAACTTAGGCGAGTTAAGCATGTATTTCCTTGAAGTGATTCTATTTGTGCTACGATTTCCGGATTTTATAAAATTATAAAATTTTAGATTTAGAATAATAAAAGATTTAGTATTTTGCATAGTTAATCTATAATATGATCTATATTGTTTTGTCTTTACTTTTACTTGCTTACTTTGACTGTCCTGAATGAATTCATTCTCATGGCGTTTGCAAAATTTGGGGTGCTTGGTTAAAAAACTATGACAGATGTCTAAGAGGACATACATATGTATATCTTATATATGTAGTATGAATCAAGAGGTTGCGCCATTATTAATGTTTACATTTGAGCTACTGAAGTGTCTATATTTTAGAGAGGGAGTAAGAAATCTGAAATGTCACGTCAAAACTTGACGGTCTAGTTGGAATATGATCAACAGAGGTGTCCAATGCATCTTTTACTGCTACTACTACTTCTTTAGAGCCACCATTAGATTAAAAATGATGTATATACTACACCAATATAGTGGTCCAAAACCAGTTCAGAGAAGTTGCAACAATTTTGTTTATCTGGAAATTGTAGAGGTGATGCATACCTGGTCAACTATCTTAATAGAAGTCATGATAAAGCGAAAGCTTTTACAGCACGACTAAAACCGTGGCGTCGATTTAAAGAGGACGACTTGACCTGATTAACGGATAGCATTTTTGTCACACTGAAACATGAACAATCATTTTAGGTCCTATAATGATCCACAAAAAATGTTGCAGGAGATTAAAGTTAGGAAGTTGTAATTTATGGTTCAAACACTAAAGTCTCAATAGCCGTACGGTTATCCAATAATTTTTCAGGTGAAGATATACCCCATATATTCTGCGTTCAAAGAAGGAGATAACATTGTATCCTTGAGTTAAAACTGGCCTGGGAGTGTGAGAAAACGTTATGCAACTGGTTATAAAAACAGGATATCCCTGATACTGGAAGAAGAAACTCGTCAAGTTCTTTTGAAATAGAAAAAGGAACTGCCTGGCCTCAGCAAAGCAAAGTTAGGAACACTTACGACTCTGGGCTTTAAGATGGTGAAAATGTTGTCCAGAAAAATTTATGAAAATGTAGCGGTCACAGCGCTCAAACGAGTTAATGTGCCTTCCAGGGAGTTTGTCCTCTCGTTTAGATTAACAAGACGAACCAACTTGCCCAGAGCGAAGCAGATTCATCAAACCGTTCTCGAGAAAATATCGATGAAAATTTAGCCCTATAAGGCGCTAATGTGCCCTGCTGGGCGTTTGGCCTCTCGTTTAGATTAACAAGGTGAACCTGCTTGCCGAGGAGGAAGCAGATCCATTAAACGGTTATTGAGCTAGGTAACATTTATATGATGAAAATGTTATCCAGAAAAATTTATGAAAATGTAACTGTCACAGCGCTCAAACGAGTTAATGTGCCTTCCTGAGAGTTTGTCCTCTCGTTTAGATTAACAAGACGAACGAACTTGCCCAGAGCGAAGCAGATTCATCAAACGGTTCTCGAGAAAATATCGATGAAAATTTAGCCATATAAGGCGTTAATGTGCCCTGCTGGGCGTTTGACCACTCGTTTAGATTAACAAGGTGAACCTATTTACCGAGGAGGAAGCAGATCTATCAAACGGCTAACGGGCTAGGTAATATTTATATTATGAAAATATTGTCCAGAAAATTTATGAAAGTGTAACGGTCACAGCGCTCAAAGGCGCTAATGTGCCTTCCTGGTAGTTTGTCCTCTCGTTTAGGTTAACAAGATGAACCAACTTGCTCAACACTCAGGGCGATGAGTACAGTCTTTTCCACCCCTCGGAGATCGAGAATTCGACAAATGCCCGACTAGATTTTTTCATATTTTTGAAATATCTCGGCTATTAAGCAAGATAGGACCGAAATCTCTTCGGTACAACACTCAGGGCGATGAGTACAATCTTTTCTACCTCTCGGAGACGAAAATTCGACAAATGCCCAGTTAGATTTTTTTCGTTTTTTTTTTTTAATATATCTCGGCTACTAAAAGAGATAGGACCGAAATCTCTTCGGTACAACACACAGGGCGATGAGTACAATCTTTTCCACCCGTCGGAGATCGAAAATTCGACAAATGCCCGGCTACATTTTTTTCGTTTTTTTTTTTAATATCTCGGCTATTAAGAGAGATATGACCGAAATCTCTTCGGTACAGCGCTCAGGGCGATGAGCACAATCTTTTCCACCCGTCGGAGATCGAAAATTCGACAAATGCCCGGTTAGATTTTTTTTGTTTTTTTGAAATATCTCGGCTACTAAGAGAGATAGGACCATATATTCTAAAAGAAAGTTTTCAGGTAACCTATTCTTAATGTGGTTTCAATCGTCGCACATCTTATAACAACATATCTTTACTCATAATTCACAACCTATAGACTGCTCTAACAGCCGAGAACTCTCGAATGATTACAACGATTACAATTATAGTAAAAACATATGTGAATGCAACACTAGGAAATCACTGATGCAAATAAAGATAATGCAGTTTAAATAAAATAATGCAAATCGGAAGATACACGTAAAATGAAAAAAGCAGATATTATTGTTAACCGTAATTGTCTATCTTACTAAGCGCTTAGAATCGGAAGATATCCTCCTATGGTGCTTCCCAATATTCCACATTGTATTGCAAATTCTATTATACGTATACTATTGTCTACAATTCTACTATATGTAGAGTGTATCCGCTCATGCAAAATCTAAGCCTGCGGGTATAGGTAGCAGAATCCAGTTACTACAACCATATATAGAAGCGGGTTGAATGCGTCTGTTACAATTACAGCGTACAATGTGCATTACATGTGCGTGCATCAATAATTATGATGGTAATTATTGGAGGCCCGCTAACGGAATCCTTTACAAAGCGATCTGAATTGAATTCCGACGGAAATGTTTACAAATACAGTTAATTCGTATTCATTTTTCCTATTGCGTCGGGTAGAACACTAGCAGGGATTATCTCGATCTGCATTTAATCTCCGTTTAATCTGAGTAAATCGTAGCGGCTGCGTTTGAGCCGTTCTAATTGCTGCATCCGTTTGTTGGAATGTTGATCTGTATTGTGTCTGTTGCATTTCCCGTTAATCAAGCGCAGATACCGCAAGTAGATATATTATTAAAGCTGAAGATTATTGCAATATATCGAGATGTTGAAAAAATAACATAATTTAGCTAATATGTAGTGTAATCTAGTGTAATAATCCATCCAATATTGCCGGATACTCTAAGAAACTTCTGTGCAATATTAAAAATACTATACATAATTGAAACATTGTTTTTGTAGGTTTCTTTTGTGTTAATATTAATTATTATTCTTATATTTTCAAAGCTTTTAGTAGTAAGAGACAGAATGGAACTTGTTGAAAGGGTTATTGGTAAAATGGTTTTACTAGCAGTGGGGTTTACTGGTGGTGTTGTGGAGCCGATAAACCAGTTACCTTGATGAATGTCTTGCAGGCTATCATTGGATGAAGTAGTGTAGCTGTAAATTTATTGTCTGATACATATTTTCAGCGAGATACGATGGGAAGCAGCGTTCTTTTTTAAGAGCTCAAATGCTCGGGCCTCTCAACCGTCAGTTACTAAAGAGCAATCAAAACTATATAGGTTGCAGTATTAACTTCATACCATTTGCCAGTTGGCTCGATAGTTTAATGCCATAATTATGAATTATGTGCGAGTAGTAATATTGTTTGCTTCAGTTTATTAGATTCGGATTTAGAGTTAAGTATTTGGCGTTTGTTTCGTGATGTATATGTTATTAACTTATAAACATTAATTTTAACATTATTTCGTTAAAGGAAAGAACAAAATAAAAATGACATGCATTAAAAAAATAGAAATAGATACATACTAATTAATTGTATAAAATTTTATGGACAGTTACAATGGTAATTAAGAGAGCACGATGACAGACTCATCAAACCAGAAAATTTTTCTAAATGTTGTCATCAAGCAGTTTGAGAGTAAATTATTAAGAACGATTTTTCAGTGTAATGAAACAACTGATGTTAGGTTAAATTTTGGACATTTGTGAGAGAAAAGACAAACAAAGATTAAACGCAATATATAGGAAATGAATTCAGTACATTGACTCTAAACACGTTCCCTAAATTAATTGCTAAAGCGATGGCGCGGTGCTGTCAATGAAGGTCGAACAAGAAGGAACAATAAATACAAAGATGCTCATTTTATACACTGTTGTGCACACCAATTAAATTTAATTATGCAGAAGGCAACAAGTCAAAACGCCAAAATAGACATTTTCGTTTCAGTAAATGGATATTTATCATAAGAAAAAAATTAAATCGAACATAATATAGGATTGCTGTTACAGGCTAGGGGTTTGAGAAATGGTAAAAAATAACCTAATTAGCGTAATGATTACGCTATTTTAGTGAATATCAATAATTCGTGCAACACATTTAACCTGAAATTTTTACGGTGGAAGTGGTCAATGTTTAAGAGGCAGTACTGTTGAAAAGATGAAATGAAACACTACGTCACCATATGGCAGGAGTTCAAAGAAAGTAGCGAGTGGAAAAATGTACACTCGAAGCTTCTGACGAGAAGTGGTGGTTTGCCAAAGCCATTGACATTTTATGTATACCAAGTGGTCCACCATGCGATGAGCTTTTAGGATTTAACTATAGCAGCAATTTTAAACCCTGTGTTATTTATCTGACATAATCAGCTCTACTGCCTGGAGGAAGTAAGAACTTGCTATTTTTTTTGACGAACTAGAATGGAAAATGTATCGCACCAAATGCAGGTTAGCATACAATTGGCGAACGCTGCAACAAATTGTTGAATGTTAAGACTATAACAGTCTGTATTGTATACAAGCCAATCATTTAGACGAAATGGAGCAACAATCACCAGGAACTGCAGACACCTAGGTAAATGACTCTATTAATAACAAAGTCGAAATGATAATAAAGAAAAATTAGGGTTAAAGAATGCATGACATTCACGTCTACAGAGTATCTATATGAAAACATGACTATACTTTTACATATTTACTATATTTTAGCAGAATATACTACTTTGATCGATGACATTGATTGAATTTGTGATATAATCGACATTTTATAATGGTCAGTACCTTGTTTGTTTCTATTTCATTCGCAATTTAATAATCACAAAAACTAAGATGTTGCAATCAATGGAAACAATCATTTCATAGTTGGCTATGATGTAGACATACATATACATATACAAGCACTGAGTTAATGTTCCTGGCAATTAATGAAGGCCTACTGTTAAAATAGAACTGGAAAATGGAATTTTATTTTACCGGAAAACGTTTTCGAAAACAAAAAAAGAAGTATTGAAATTGACAGTAATTGTATTCAAATTGGACGAGAACTGGATTTATTGAATTCACACTTGTACACAATGTTGCAGTGATCATTTAAATATACAATTCTGTTCATTTAATATTTAAAAGTCTATAGTTAGGTATTTTCTGTACACAAAAAGGTATACACATGTATACATACATGTATAATGTAAGACAGAGATAATATGTAAAAATCTGAATTTTATGTCTGTAAAATAAATTATTGCCAGTGTCAAATATTCTGGTTTTAAAATGTCCATATTTTTCGCAATCGAATTAACAACAAAAATTTGCCGCCGTACCATAAAAGTATGATTTAACTCCAGTTAACCTTGTCCGACTATTACTACAGCATGAGGGGACATCTTTGCCTCACGAATGATAATTGAATGTGTTAGTTGTTCACGTCAAGGTCTTGACATTTCCATCGCGAATGATGATTTATCGTGAATTAATCAAATAAGGCTATATGAGACGCATAAGCCGTAATCCCGAACTTCTTCAATACATACTATTTACATTAATACACTACTACGGTGCAATTACACTTTAAACTAGAATTTCGGATATAACTTATAACTAACGATAGTAGATATTATTTAAGATAATCTGAATGACTGCATGTATAAGTCTTAAATTAGAATATCAACATACTATGATTTTTGTCACGGACGTTAAGAAAACAGAAAGTGGAAAAATTATTTTGTTCTTGACAAACTTGGACTTAAGCGTGTATAGTCAGTTAATATTTAAATGCAAGCTTTGAATTGAAGTGAAATTAATTTCTGAGAGAAGATCAAATTAATAACCCGCACCTTTTCTTAGTAAAGATATTTCGTGTATTGCCTACTTAGCCAAATAGAATATAATTTAATAAATCGTAATAAAAAAACTACAATTAAAAACCTCCTTTTCGTGATGAGTACAGTCGCAGTTGGTTGTCAAACTGTATTGCTTATCGAGACTACCCATTACAGCTCTTGCTACGTAACTTGTGTAATGTGTTTACACGTTTTTGTTCAACATTACCTCCGCATGGGATCTCACAGGACGTTGCCATACACGTCATCGACAAGATTCATACACCGGACCATACATATCCTAACTATGGCCAACTCCTCCTGCCTCTGCTATTATCGAGTTATCATGTATAAACTTGTTTAGAGATTGTAAGATCCCCACCATCTCCACAAGTCCCAAGTCATAACCATCTATTTTCAACTATCTGTTCCTTTAGTTGACGCTCTTTAATAGCCTTCTTCAGTAGGTATTTCACCGTTGATGTATTTCTCTACCAGCATTCCAGTGTTTCCTCCTGTCTGTTAAAATCTACATTCCACATGCTTTAATTACAGTCCTAAACATTATTTTCCTTATTCTCTTTGATACAAATCTGGATCTCGTTAACGGCCTCAACGTCCCACACTCCCAAACAAATGATTTCCTTTTATTTTTATTCCAATCCCAGCCGTCCTGTCCCCTTTCACGATATTTAAAATATTTCATATAATTTTTTTTAGTTTCATTTTTGTTAGGCACTATCATTAAGTCATCATCAAATGCTACCCATCGATTTTCATTTATTCATTCCTTAGAATTGTTACTTCAGCCTTTATCTTGCGTTTTCGAATTATTATTTCTGCAACCGTGTTAAAATAGCGTCATTGATGTCGTATCTTCCTGCCTCAGTCTTTGTTCAACTTGAACGTTGAACTTCTTCCTTTCTATATTATTTGTGTTTGTTTTTCTTTATATGGCATCATTTTCATCAAGTTTATAAATTTGCTGGGTGTCTTCCCTATCTATTCTCATAGCTTCCTCAACTTCCTGTAGTTTATTCTTTATAGATTTTTCCTTCTTTCTACACTTTTTCTTCATTTGATTTTTATATATCCATATTCTTTTTTCGATCTTCTTCATTTTTAGTTGTTAGAATGATCGGTTTTCAAAAATTGGTGTTAATATAGCCTGGAAATATTATTGCAGAAAAGAACGAGAAAGGTCCTGAAATCACTCTGATAAGGTCCTGATGAGTAGAAGAAATGTGGTTTTGACTTCATCTATAATTGTGCGTGGAAACGATATAATCACTCGAAATATTAAAATGTAACTCTTGCCACAGAATATAACTTGATAATCAGCTGATAAACTTGTCAAATGTTATATTGCGGATGAAAAGCTATTAAAATAACTTTAACTGTCAGTTTCTTAAGACAATGCAGGCTAATTGCATCAATGTGAAACTTTTTTATTACCTTTTTCATTAGAGTAAATAATCATTAATAGCTTTCGAGTGAAGAGGGGCAGTAGTAGGGGCACTCCCTAACCGTCCTTTTTCGCAAAATATTTAATGGAATATTCCTTATTACGAATTTTTCAGAAGAGTACACAAAATATCAAAGTCTTTTTATAAACAAAGTTACTATAACAACATTTAATATTTCTTATTTGCAAATATAAAAAGAAGAAAAGCGCATTAACAAATCTCTTCGTTCTGCCTACATCACAACGCATATATTTCGGGAAAGATAAATTGATAGATACTTCGTAATAATAACTGCTTTGTAAAAAAGGTCGCTAGAGGAATCCGCCGCTGTTCTTTTTTCCTCGGCTCTCGTTATTTAAAGAAAATAAGTTTAATGTCGTTTTTGGGAAAAGTAATTTAAATCGTTCCGAAACTCATCGCCTTAGCTGATCGTACTACAATCTTCTACCCGTAGCTATAAGAATATGGGGACTGTATTTAATAAAATTCAGCGAAATTAATTTTACGCTTTCCGAATGTGAACTTAAATACCACCGGTGAAGAAAGGAACAACTCGTTTTTCTTCGATTATGCGCTTCTATTCCCGAGGCAAATGAGTATGTATTTTTTCCCCTGGCTTTCTTCGATCCTTATTTCTCGCTCGTTTCGGGTCCATTCTCGTACTGCTACAGAACTAATATTAAGAGAATGGTGAAATATGAAAGCGTTAAAATTTAATCCCCTTTTCTCTGTTTCTCTTTCTATGGCTGCTGTTCATTCGTTTTCGCTCGATGGGTCGTTTTATTTCATCCATTTCGAGAGGAAGTTGTCATGTTTAAAAAGGGAATTGTTTAATTTCCGATTCGTTTTATATACGAATACATGAAATGTATTCTATCTGGATATATGTAGATGATGTTACATTTAACGGGCGAATACGCCGATGTGTATGAATTTAATAGTTTAATTTTTGCGAAACGCTTTGCCATTCGAAATTATTTTTCGTTGATGTTCAATTTTCCGTTCCGTTTCCATTAAATAAGATACGATAAATAGCAATGAATGTAGTTTTACTCGAGTTCGCCATAAAATTTGAAAATCACCAGATTATATTCAATGAAATTGACACAACTGTTGGATATAAGTAAAGAAGCTCTTAATTCCCTAAAATGTACTACAATATACGAAAATGGTTTATCAAACAAGAAATATATAACGTATCCATTTTTCTGAGATATTTACTTACAGCGGAAGAACATTTATTTAAGTAATTTATGGATAACCTTGGATTTATTGATTTTAAAACATTTTGAAGAATTTTCGAAACTATTGTTTATTATTTCGCTTCAGAAGATGTTAACGAGTGGGACATCAGCATTCACCTTTAACTTGCATAATAACTGTCAGTTTGATAAAGTAATTTAATCTAATCATAGTTGTTAAGAGAGTAGCAAACTGGAGCATAGCGGTGGTGATTCAGGTCGACTTCCCAATCAACAATATACATATGGTTTATCTTTAGTATATTCAAAGAGTTACAAGTGTTGTCTCTTGAAGAATACGCTATTTTGGCCCTTTTTTGGCAACATTTTAATACTTTAATGAGTCAAATTTCGGAAAATTTGATTTATTGTAGCTTTGTAACGAGGAAAATTCTTGTTACTACTTTCAGAATTGATAGATTGGATACCACTTTCATCATTTAGGCAAGAAAGAATCTAGTGATGCACTGGCTGCCAATTCAAATATCGTGAAACTCTACTGAATTCATACACCCTTGAAAATACATTGAAAATGGTAGTACATTGTCACTTATCTACTCGTGCAGATACTGTGCAGCGTTGCAGTAAATTTCATTGAGCTCACTATGACAAAAAAACGAAGAGCAGGAATCTCAGGAAAATGTGGAGTGGATTGACGGGAGCTTAGGTATTTGCAACTAGAAGTCATCATAAAACAAAACAGTATTGCTGACGCAGAGTAGACCATAAGCAAGTTATCAAAGCAGGCATTTCCATAAATTATTGAAGTACTAATCCAATTGAAACAAAAAATGAACGAAATAAACACAGCTATCTCTTCAACACTACAACAGCATAGGCGATTATTATGCTCGAGTGCTAGGATTCTGATATGATAAAAGGTATCCTTTATGTACAATCACAAATTTTGTTATTTGTATCTCAAATAAAAACAATTAATAAAATCTACTATCCAGATAGATTGTATAAGAAGTGGAAACACATTTATGTCTCCTTACTTTCTTTGTAGTGTAACTTCTTTTGCTGTGGATCTAGCACATTTTTTCTAATCAATAAAGTATCATTTGTTACTCCATATACGTATGTACATATGTCCAGTCCGAACTAAAGCCTATACACTAGTTTGGGCAAAATGCGTTTTAAACTCTCAATCCTAAAAACACACAAGTGTCTCAAACATCTCTATACAATGCGTAAGTTGAGTCACCAAGAATAAAGAAATCTGAATGACTACATTGATATTCAACAAATTTATTTGTAAAACCGAAATCATAAAGATTAGCGTGGGATTTCAAATAAAACCGTGTCTACAACCCTGAGGATTAAAATTAAGAACCAATCATGGTCAGCGATATTGATAAAACTGTGAATTATGAAAAACTGCCGAATTATCCAAAAATACCTCGTTCTATGTCTCTTCGAGCGAGTATTGGTGACTCAAGCACTTGTTTTAAATTCACTATGAAGTAGTAAAATTTTTATAATCTAAGATTGAAGAAATTCAAAGAGACCACCAAAAATAAATTGCACTGTCTCGTGGAGAGATGACAGACACAAAATGGATCATTGACGACAACTTAAACAGCTATTTCAGTTACAGGGTTGTAGAATACTAGGATTAGATAAGGTTCATTTTGTTTTACTTCAACTCCACTGTCTTTACTTGCATCTAGGCCTTTCAATTTGCGCTTCACCAACCTACTAGTAAAGGAAGAAACTTATCAGTTTTGAACGTTCTATTTCAAAAAAGTTTTAAACAGCATTGTTAAATAGAAACTAAGTTCTTCATAGGATTCCTGATGCGATTATATATGAACATGATTACATGCAATTAAGATGAATAATAAATAAACTCTTGAGCAGAAACACAGGAAATTTTCTAGAAAAAACTATCTGTTGATGGTCCTTTTTAAGGGAGTGACAACAAGAAAATGAAGATCTGGGCTCAAGAGAAAGATGTCGTTTCTTTACATTACTCTCTAAATCTATTCGTAATTGAATATGATGAAGAAGACGGCATTATTAATTACTCCCGTTATTATTAATTATTAATAATTCCACCGTAATCACGGAATTTCGCAGTTAGTGACAACGTAACAGTATGATTTTTGAAAAAAATCAAATAAGAACGTGGGAATGTTTCGTCAGACAACTTTTTGAGTAAAATTGTTTCTGAAGATTGCATGAAACTTAAAAATTAAAATTTGAATATTCACGAAATTATTCGAAAGGATGTAAGTAAAAAATTGATGAAATACAGAATGTCAAAATGTTTCGTATTTGAGCAATTTCAGTGTATAATTTTTTGAGAATTTTTCAGAAACTTTCTAATAACTTTCTATAATAAAATATCAAATTCCAATATCGTATTTTTAGGGACATGTTTTTTAAATCATTCTTCTAAATAGTGTAATATATACCATTTAGGGGGTAACCATTAACAGTAAACCATAAATAATACGTTAATAATAACGTTATACATTGCATACTTAGTTTAAAACGATATTTGTTGTTCGGTAGAATAACTATTAATTATGCAACTAAATGATTCACAATCTATGTTTTTTTAAACAACAGAAGCACTTACAAAATTAGAAAGTGCAATATACCTGTAGCCCGAATGCCAAACTATTAATAAAGATTGCGTATTTAAGATTTCGTTGAAACAGAAAGGTCAAAATTGTAAACCTAAAAAACTTGCAAAATCTAATATTTTTATAAAAATTCCTCAGATTATAGATCAGCTACGTATACGTAAAAACTAATGTCGCACAAATGAATCTAAAATTTAAAAAAGGTTAAACACGAACATGAAATTACGAAGTAAATACACATCGCTTATAATCCTTATTACTCAAGAACAAACATCAGCATTAATTCTTACGTCAATATTTCTTCTTAACCTTTTGAGTTAATAATGACGTAAATCTTAAACATTTCATATTATTTATATTTACTCAGCCATTAGGTTCAAGAGGAGTGGTTTAAACCGTCTTAAAGTGAATGTTTATTAATAACTTGAATGTTTCCTACAAGGTGTAGGAAATTGAAAAGATATATTCGCTTCTCGTATTAATTTATGAACATTTCCACTGCGTTTATTTTTGTACAATATTATGTATGTATATGTACAGTCTGTTTCAGAAGCGCTCATCATTCAGCTTATGATGTGGAGGAGAGAAACAAGATTTAATGGCATTTCCATCTAAGACTACAATGAACCCTATAATTCAATGAAAATTCCTGTCAGTTAGAGGTCTGTTTTCAAAGATTCAATTTGCAGAGAGCAGCTAATAACACTAGGATTCATAACCTAAAGGCCTGCAATATCCTTTCAATGAAAGAATTATTCTTATCAATAAAAAATTTGCCAAAAAATATCAATTAGTCAAATGCCCCGGCAGTGAGAGAACGTAAAATGACACAAAATCTTTCAACCAACATTAAAAAAAGACAATGACATAGGAAACAAGTATTACACTAGCAAAGAAATCAAACCTGAAATATTGATCATGGTTCTGCATTTTTAAATAATTATATTGTCAAAATTTGAACAGGAAAACGGACTGATGACGATCATAACATACATGGCTTTGTTCATTATCGTTTCCAAGCAGTATATTCATCAAGAAAAAACTTACCACACATCCGGCTTTTGTATTAGTTCCTGAAAACCGTTCAGATTCTTCAAAACAAATTTAATAATTAACAATAATACATTTCCTTAAATCATGCATTAGTTTCTTTTTTAGTACTTACTTATCACGAATTACATTTCTTTTAATACTGCACTCAACATATCTGAAATGTTGAAAAATCTGCATTAATTCTATTATTTATTTGAAACGAAAGGAAGGAAGATAGACGACAAACAGTATACAGCGATAATAGTAAGTACATAGGGAAGAATCAAGACGATAGTAGTTTTTACTAACACATATGTAATATATACAATGAGACATAACACTGGTGAATACATTAAAAAGAACACTGCAAAATTTGTTAACACGGTGCAAAGAAACAAGAAAAAACTATGTACGTAATAAAGTGCTACAAATAAATTTTCAAAATAATAAAAAAGCTACAGATTTCATTAAAATTAGAAGCGTGAAGCTTAAAGCAGTAAAAAATAACCTGAAGTTACTGTGTTACAGATAATTAATATTAAAAAAAAATGGAGGCACATATCCTGCACCCTTTTTGGCGAAAAGTTTCCTTATGACACCAGCAATTTTCATTTAGTTAAAATCGGATTGTTTCATATCCGAAAAAAACTCTTTTAATAACTGAAATGCTTAAATACCATACTAACTATATTTCACTTACCCTAATTGGCACTGCAATGTACACCAGCTATATAGTAATTCTATTCCATAAAAAATTAAATTTGCTTGACACAATATGTAGAATAAAATTAATATATTGGTACATACATTATGAGCTTTAAATACTTTCTCTAATCTTCTATTTTCTGATAAATTTCCACTTTGGCTGAATAAAAACAACAATGGACAATAAATAGATATATTCCAGAATATGTAGATTGTTTTTGTTTAAAACTTGTTGACTGGGATATCGAAAAGCACAGTCTATCAAATTTTGGAGGAAGATTTGATCAAATAGAAGATCTGTGCGCGCTTCGTGCCACACACTCTGACAGACGACTAAAAAAATTGGAGAGTTCAGCGTTGTAAGGACATGTAAAAATTGTGCCAAAGGAATCCGGCAAACATGTCATCCATTGTAACAGGCGATGAAACAAAAACAAAAGGTCAGAGTGCGGTATGGAAGTCACCAGAAGAGCTAAATGAGAAACATTTCGCTTTCAAAAGAGCAAAATCAAGATAGTGCCTGCCGTTTCCTTCGATTCAAAGGAAATTGTTCACAGTGAATTTGTCCCAGTTCAGACAATGAGACCAGAGTATTATCTGGGTGTTTTACAACGATTGTGGACCAGAATTGGACGAGTTCGACTGGAATATGGAGAGCTAGGCAGTTGGTTTTTGTTGCACGACAATACACCATCGCACAAGACCATCATGGTAATGAATTCTTCACCGTATTCACCTTATTTGTGAACCTCTGTCCGACTTCTGGCTATTTTCCAAACTGAAATTGGCGATAAAAGGATATCGTTTCGATATCATCCCGGTCATCCAAAAGACTTCGACTACCATACTAAACGCCATTCCAGCTAATGAGTATAAAAATTGTTTCGAAAAAATTGTTGAACGTTTTCTGTGCTGTATTGACTTAGAAGGAGACTATATTAAATAAACAAGGATAAAAAATCAAAATAATAAATGCTTTGTATTTTTTTTGACCAGTCTAATCGGATCTGGGACAGATTGTGTATACTCAAAATTATTTTATTTTTGATACGCAAAGGGGGAGGGAGGAGGGTACAATTTTCGCCGTGTCTACATCTAGTTTATGTAAGCATTTATTTAAAAAAATACATATTCAAACACATCACCCGATTTATTTCTATTGGTTTGTCAATGGGAACATCTAATTTTTCTGAAAACGTTCCTAACCATTTACGATCTCTACGAGCAAGAATTATACGACATTTTATGTAAGCTCATACCTAAAAGCTTGGGTGAAATAAATTTTAAAAAGAACACAGATATAACCCTGAAATTCTAGAATATGCACAGCCCTGTTTTATAATACGTTTATGAAGTTCAACTGGCAATACTCGACAACCAGCAAGAATTTATTAAGGTAGAAGATATGCCGTTTAATCGTGATATGTGGTACAGCTTGATTCATTTGCTCTAACGAGATGTGGGCCACGCTCAAGCAAAATAAAGGACTTTTGAATTACTACATAGTGTCCAAACAATTTATTCAAATTTTGAAAAGAATTGAAAAAAAGAAATTTTGATGGGAACATCTGTGTGAAAATCGTCATCAATCAAAAAACAAATTTCACGGTTTTTTTTTGGAATCTGAGAGGTTGGGGATTACTCCAAGATTGAAAAGTTTATTGCCTTAGATTAGCTATTTATGAGTTTACACATAACATTTAAATTTAAAAAGGTGGATCAATTTTATGTCAGGATTGTGGGTTATTACATTCTAGCTGGAATTTTTAGTGTAGTTATCAGCTGACGAATTCAGCACGAACGGTTGACTTTGTTCATAATTATCGTAATTGAAGACAGAAGGAGATTGTTTAAAGACAAACAAAATTTCTTTAATGAAATGTTTCCTAACACAAATCCTATAAGTGTCAGTACTGTAAACAAACCATAGATCCTTACCAAAATTCCATAAAAAAGTCAATTTACTTTTGTTCAAATCAACTAGCAATAGATTATAAATTGTGCTAAGCATCTGTTCATAGGATTCTCAAAGAAGAAAACACATTCTTATAAGATCCAAGTCACCTATTGACAGATATCGAACAAAATATTATTCTCCCATCAAGCCAAATTCTATTTACGTGAATCAGTAAACAACAACAATTACAGGTATTGCTCACGTAATGTCGGATTACAACAAGATGAAGCCCTCCTCCCTTCATGACTGTATGAAGGTCCGAAATTATTTAAATACAGCTTCTTCACAAAGATGAATCGGAAGGACAAGATTTATCGAATGGCCACCAACATCATCGGATTAGCAATAATTAGGTTTTTCTGGTTAGGGACATCTTAAAGGAAAAGTTATACCAACCTGAAAAGTGAATTTGAGGAAAGATTAGTCGTTGTCAAATCTCCCAAAGTTGGAATTTGCACATTTAATACACTCAATAATTTCGTTTAATATCTTAATTTTTGGTCAACCGTAAATAAAAGCTTTGCTATCAAAATACAAAAGGCAACGCAGTTGTCCAGAATATTTTTATATTTGAATATCTATGTAAGAATTCAAAAGTTTGATTTTGTTCAAGTTTGGCCCAAATTTTCTTAATAAATTAAGCTTCTACATGGATAGCGATTCACAAATTCTTCATACGCATCCATTTAGAAAATGTAGAAAGTGAATACTTACATAATGGTGCGATATAGAGATGTTGTGTATATAAAGGAACTTTAGAACTCGCGAAAATTTCAAAAATCTAAAAATATACTGGGCATTCTATTTAAAAAAGTAAATTGCATACAATTTCGAGAATAACACGAACAATATCTAGATTAGAAGTATGTTTTAATGATAGCTGGTTTAAAATTAATAATCTTTTGTTTGAAGATTGTTTTTGGAAAGTTATACGGTTGCAAAAACATTTAGGTGATCTAGGCGACACAACTGAATAACCCTCTAAATTACTTAAAATATTTTATTTATGCAAATTCATATCTATACCTGTGTTGTGTGGAGTTTTACTGTGAGGAAATATAAATAACAAATATGCACTTACAACGCTGCTTGAAAGAGAGATCAATCCGACACGTTACTAATCAATCTAGTACCACACGTATAAACCTTACGTTGCGTATTCCATAATAATTCTATTTTTACAGCGCAAGTTCATTTTCCATTTTCCATTACGCGTATTTTATGTAACATTTTATAGACTACCGTGTAATGAAATCTCATAAAAAGCTTGCCGCTAATAAAAGTATGGCCAACATGAAATGTCCGATGTCGAAAGTTTATGTTAGGGTATTCAGGTACACCATCACATTCAACGATATTTCATTAGATTTCAACTGACATACACGTAAAAAACTGGCTCTTTTTACGATTCCTAATACTGACCTCCATAAACACTCATACTTATCATTTGTATTTCATTTCTGTAATTTTCTAAAGTTGTATCAGAAGAAAAGTTTTTATTGTACCGCAAACAATAGCTGTATATTCCTGGATACATCGATCAATGACCCGGCTATATTAAGCGTTCAACTTCCTTCAAGAACATCCACTAGAAAAAAGTCGATATACATTTTATTTATTACAGCACTAATGATTTGGGGCAAACCATATCTTAATAATCCTCCACTGACGTCAATAGCGTTCAAAAATAAATACATTAGGACCTTTCAATCGAACGGAACCCATAACAAAAATAAAGCAATAGCTCTTTGGAGTTTTGGTGATTTAAATCAGACAAAATCTTCTTTTAGCTAAAGATAGAATTTAGGTAGTACAGATTGACTCTGGCTTTTATGTACTATTTATGATAGAATTAGATTATTTTTATTGTCTTCTGATTTTTGCTAGTTTGTTATACGTCTGTTTCAATATAGATTTGTCATTGTAACACTAAAATATGTCTACCATTATCTGTCAACTGACTTCGATTTAAGATTGTAGAAACAGTTTCGAGGATGTTGTTATCTTTGACCAGATATTGCTTATAGAGCTATTTAATTTCTTTCTAAATATTTAGAAAGATTCCTATCCATTCTCTCAACGCTGGGGAATAAAATCAAATCTACGATAATTAGGTACCTAGCGTATTTATGTAATACCTTCACCGTATCACAGCAATATCTTATGACGCGATTTCTTGTTTATACTCTCTTATTACGAAAATCTGCAGGATTAATATATTTCCCGGAGAATCTTCCTCGGAAATCCTTTGATTCCATCTCCTAATATTAGAAAAAGAGAGAGAAACACCTTTGTGCGTCCATCGGCAAATTTAATTTAACCTCGAAGCTAATTCCAACCTCAGAGTGCAATCCTCGTTCACAAGCAATTGGTTTCAAATCCAATAAGCCGCCGCTAGCAACAGCAGCTAGTAGCCGCTGCTGTAGACGATGTTGCCAGCCTTTCGCGTCATTTCAAACATCAACTGGTAGGTTAGTTCGTCGTGTGTACCTGTTCCAAACCCGTTCGTATGCCTTCATTTGTGCGGAAGCTTAATGCGAGAATTCAACAAGTGTTATCTTCATTGCAATGGCGCAATTCTAATAAAAATGTAGTGTTCGTCCGAGCAATTGTCTTCTGTTCGTGTAGACCAGCAGGACGTCCGTTTCTTTCCTTTCCGTTCCATTTATTTAGAAATTGGCTGTGAAGTGGCGAATTTATTTTGTCGTTTTGAAGGCGCATATACGTGCATGTGTTCCGCATGTGCACGTACTAGGTCTTTCTTTTTCGACGAAACCCGACGATGGCTCACTTAATACGTGATACAATTCTGGATTTACGTGATCTCGTTACCTGCTCCGCCTTAACTCATATTTAATTGGCGCTGATGGTATCGATTTGCCAGTAATCGCATCTGAGAGTGGCTTTATTGGATCGCATGAAAGAATTATATTGCGTTTAATGCTAAATACTTTTTGACCATATTATAAAGTGTTTGTATCTTTATATAAAATCTAACGCCATATGTGGTTTCAACTGAAGTTTTTAAATTATTTTTTATTAATTGATTTATTCCGCCCAGTTTTAATGATGCTATTAGAGTTTCATGGATATGTAGAACATTTGCCCCCAAAAATTTCGGGGAAGGGTCAGCCAAAATATGGGATTACTTGGAAGATTGGGATCAATGTTAAGGCAAAAAAAAATGTGATTACTAATGAGCATTACCTGACAGGGAAATGCTGCAGTAAAACTAAGAATTTGTTTACTTGTAATAGAAATAAAAGAAGGCAAGTTGCCGGTGTACCTAATAGTCAGACATTACTACCTGAAAAGCATTTGTGCAACTTGGGTTTCGTATTTGATTTCATTTGACGAGGCTATCAGGAGAATAACGAAGCACTACCTACGTCATTCCGAAGTATTCCATTGCATTAGGAAGAAAACTCTCATCGTTGAGAACTTGATCTTTGCTGAGGTTATGGCGCTATCCATGAAAAAGATACTGCGATTCTTGAAACAAATTTAAAACAAGGGAGGACACTAGGCTTGTAGCCGTAGTGAGGGTACTGTCTAGCGCTACACCATAGAATCTATACAACATTTATGTATTCAAACATCTGGTATTAAGGAAAAAGATGTTGATAATCATTTTTCATTCAATAGGTTAAACAGTTTTTGATGCAGAATTTTTCTAAATATATTTTGCGTGATTTCATCCTACACAATGCAACTATAGAAGAAAAATTGCAAAAACGTATTTATTTGACAACCTGGAATTTTTCCTCAACTTTTTCATCCAATTTAGCCAATTTATGTGAAATTTCTTTAATAAGGCGTTGTATAGCTTCAGCAGCTATGCAATCTTCTAACATAATTACGTTGCATACAGAATCAGCTATCGCATAAAGAATACTGAAATTAAGTATGTAAATATCTATTGCAACATCGATAACAGGTTGCTTAACCTAGATCGAATCAAGATATTCAGCTAATAAATAAATAAGAATTCATTACGAATCCTTTACAAGCTTCCGATACTAATAATCTTGGAGAGATTAAACGGAGTCGCCTCTTATCGTGATTCTCAGAGACGGTCGGAGGAACCAAGGCCCGTTTGTAGAAATTATACGGAATAACTTATTTTCCAAAGTAAACATACTAAAAAGAAGTGTATCTCCCCGATCTTATTTATTTAACTTGCTTATGTTTGTCTACGGAGTTCTACCAGCGAAAGAGAGGAACCCGTGATAGGAATCTTTTTATACCCTCTCAGCAGCTCGAACCCGATAAACAGGAAATCTTTTTATTACCGACTTGCACGGAAATACATTTCCATGCTACGGACTCAGGTATAAACCGTGTTGTGTTTGTATGAATTTGAAACTGCAAAGCTGTATTGTACCTATATATAGTACGATACTTTACGTTAAAGTTAATTAAAAAAAACTCAATCGTTAAAATGTTGTAATGACTTTAAAATTATAATTTTTATCTTGAATTATCAGTTTTATGGTTACAAAATTTCTCTTATAAATTTTAAAATAACGTAGTGTTTATTTTCTATATTTAGTGGAGCCTTAACCCCAGCACTTATTTAATTAATGTTTGTGATGTTTAAAACCGCTGAACGCATCATATATAATTAATTAAAGTTCGCGGTAGGTTCTACATTTTGGAATTCTTATAAATTGAGTTCAATCTGGCAGAACTCTAAATCATGTATTGTATTTAGCACACTGTTACTAAAAAGTTGGCCCACGTATTTTAGTGCCGTTTTGTTGTTATGAAATATACATACTGTTGTCATAACTTATTTGCCAAATGGCATATTTCCATTGTGTGAATCTTATGAAATCCCAATTAATTTAATGTTCTTCTTTATCAATTACTAATGTTTTCGTGGTGAAACTATTTTCAATTAACGTATGTATGTACATACATGTGATAAGCATGAAAATAATTGAATATAAAACTACGTTTTTCAATACAAAAAAATCTAAGTTCCAATTTTGGTTCACTTCGCTCGTAACAGAAAAAAAAGTTCTTTTGTAATAACAACCCAACAAAGTCGCTCCTTTACCATGGCACATGCTACTAGTGTTTGTCTTTCAATTCTACTGCTCTAAAGCTTCACTACCTAATACTAATTTTCAGTTTAAAGTATTATGCTATTTGTGTTAAAGTTTGTGAATGTATTAAGCACGTCTCAGGGATTTTTCACACCTTCTACGAGTAGAATGTATACTGAAGAATGGACGTGTTTTCTGTTCCAAGGTGTACTTCCTTTTGCAGATATATTTTTGCGTATTAATTATGAAAGTTTCAAATGCTCAGTTTTTCAACTTGCTCAGCTCTTTTACAATGTAAAGAAAGATACTTATACAAACTTGATAAAACCATAAAAACATTTCTCTGTTGAAAACATACGCATACATGCAGGCTATACCATTTTGGAATTGAAAACAACACATGTTCCAGTGTTAAGCAGATCATCAAGTTCTTTTTATTAATTATACAGTGAAGAAGGTGAAATTATAACTTGTGCATACTACGCAAGTTATTGTTCTGCCGGATTAGGTTCAATCATAACAATCTTAATGCACAACATAAATCTAAGGCAGAGGTTTCGTTTTGATTTAATTTTTTTTGCTAATTATTTGCAATTAGCAATATTATGGGCTAATATTGCTCATATTAATATTATGGGTTGTGTACATTGTTACATAGGTAAGTTATTAATTGCTACCATTACAACGGTTATAGTACTTCGACAGTCTTGACAGCTTTATTGTTAGTGTTACGTTATCACTATTCATCACCAAAGAGAGCCAATGCACCAAAAGCTCGCAAAAAAAACACGAAAACTAATACCAATTTTCTGTAGCACTGCAGGTGTCTTACTTATTCAGTTTTAGTTGCAATTGAAAAAGCCTGCACTAAAGAAATTGATAGTCCAATTTATTTGGGGAGAGGGTGGTGGGGGTGATAAGCAAACTTCAATACTTTTATGCCACAATGTATGGTAGTGCCTTCTTGCGGTCAAAGATGTGAAACTGTAAAAGCATGCGAACTTGATTAAATATGTTCTTTACTACTGGCTCAGCCTAAGTGAATAATAAGTCTTATAAGGAAGTTGCTGGTGAATGCTTGCCTTATATGTCGACAACTGTTAAGTTCGTACATAATAGTTAGGTATTATGTCTTATGAGTAGCATCTGTCTATTTCTGTGTAAGTTAGATATTTTTAGCATATTATGAAATCGCAGGAACTTCCTGTGTCCTGTCCTGTGTATGTGACTGGATTCCCAGCCACACGGGCGTGAAAGGAAACAAGGCGGCAAATCAGCTGGCCAGACAAGGTTCGTCAAGGCCTTTCATAGGTGCAGGCCCTACCTTCGGCATGTCCAAACCACAAATGAAAAAGTCCATCTACGAATGGACACAAAATAAGTCCAAGGAATGGTGGAAAAGATCACCAGGACAAAGACAGGCTAAGGAGTTCCTAACGGAACAGGGGCCTGAAGACCTACTGAGTAAAGACAGGAAGACTGTCAAAGTGATAGTAGATCTGATGACCGGTCACTGCAGACTGAATAGGCATATGTTTAACATCGGCCTGGCAGATGATGCTCTGTGCAGATTCTGTCAAGAGGAATAAGAAATCCCAGTTGAAAGCAATGGGCGTAGAGAACCCTACAGCTAACGACTGCATGAAAGAGCCGCTCTCAAAAATGATAGGTCTAATTAAGAAGGCGAAAGTAGAGAGCGTTCGCAATAGACCTGTAAAGGTCGCGGTGAAACCGGCTCTCATGCCACCCCACTCCTAACCTAACCTCCTGTATCAAAAGAAATGTGAGTGCTCACTAAATCATTGAATAATTGAGAATCGATACAGCACAGCCTGCTACTGTAGAGAACACAGAAACAATGCATCTTGAATATAGAGACATACAGGGTTAAAAAACAGATTTTACGTATTGAAATCGGGCACACCTATCATATTTTCAAGGACGGTGTACATTACAACAAAATACAAACTAACTAAATATCTCAATAATTACGTTAGATAAGTATAAAGAGTTCTGAAGCAGAATGAAACGAAGAATCCATGTTATAAACAGCCTGTACAAGTGAATATAATGTTACACTGTACGTCTATTATTGGCTAGCGATATATTTTTTTCTATCAAATATCCTGGAAAGATGCTATCAGAGCAGACATGATTAGACAGCATATAGATTAGTACAATGCGTGTCATCCTAGCCCAAAGTTGATTATTGAGATTTTTATTTCTACATGTCTTTAGGACATCTGGTATTTTATTAAATATGTTACTGGCAGTTTCTGTATGATCTACAGATAGCAACAGATCTAACCATCTAAGACCTAACATGATCAGATTGTCTATGTGGATAATAATGAATAAAAAAAAATCGTTAACAGGAGTAAATAGTTTATTTGCAACTATTCTTTGGAAAAATAAAATCACAAACAGCAAATAGGATAACCAAAATATTTCTATGACAGTGTCGTCCAGCTTTTCAAAAGAAAAAATATAACGGACGTGTAGCACAGAAAATACGATGTATGTACGTACTAGTTAGCTAAACAGAAGTAAATGGAATATGTCAAGAGGGGTGTGGTGAAGAAAAAGATGAAGCATTTAATCCGAAGATTTGAAAGCTTACGGCGAAACGTGGCGGCGGATATATTATTGGGGGTATATATGGGCGGTGGAAGTTGGAGAATTAGTTTTCCGAATAATATGAGCGAGTAAATACAGAGAAATGACCCTTTGCTACTATATATGATTTAATTTTTTTGCTCAGAAGTAAAACAACTTAATTAATCGTAAAGCTGGGAAGATAGGATGGAATTGATAACCTCACTATTGACTTAGCAAAAATTACATAATTGCGGAACCTGTTCATGGTGCAGTAAGAAAGCAACGTTACCTTTTAATGAAAATTCTAGTTCATAGAATATAATATGAAAAGCAACTTTCAAATAAGTTCAAATAAGTTTTAATAAATAACAGAAAAGAGTTTTTTTTTGTATTCCGAACTGTATTTTCTTTCATTTTACAGGTTTCCAGTAAGAATAAGATTAGTAAACAACTGCTACATAATTATCCTGAGAGTCCATGATAATGATAATAAACGACAAAACATGGGTAATTTTTTAAAAGATTATAACTTTTCTATATTTTAGTTAGATCTGAGACTACACAAATTAAATTTACTGCAATTTTCTCTCTTCCCTTCTCTCACTCTTTAATATACTAGAATTTCACGACATGTGTTTATATTTTCTATAATGAATTGCTATATAATTACTATGCCATAGTTTCTGTTTTGTAATTCTTAATTTGAGGCAAAAAGTTGAATGTTAATGAATTTATGTCATGCAAAGAAAAAGTCGTAGTCCACATCAAATTGGCTTCAATCGACATTAAATAAATTTCTTGGAACGAACTGCAACAAATTTACCTATCTAACAATTACATAACTCTCTATTGATGCAGAAACCTATGTATAAAGGATATACATAGTCATAATTTCGCAATATTTCACGAAAATTTCAAATTTTCTGATACCCATCACACCTTCAATACAAGTCACTAAAGTCGCTGATATACACGAATATTGTTAATGGAATAAAAATAGATTTAACACCATATTGGTAACCTTGACGGATTGTACCTGCTATCATTAACATCATGAATAAATTTTATCTAAACGCGTCACAACCTTGAAACTAGTTCATCACACGGACAACAAAACCAGCATGGGTTAAATACATCGCAAAAAGGTGAACAATTTCCTCGTTATGAAACGAATAAAATGGGAGCGCTTCTCACGACTTCACTTCGGATTTGTTCAATAACGTCTTTACTGTGGGAAATTCTTTGCTGTAATAATTCCTAGTGCAATCGTTAGGTACACGTAAACGGTAACGGTTCCAGGATGAATCATTGTTAGTGTACTTGTTTCCTTTAAAATACACGCAATTTGGTACAATGAAATATAATTACAGTAGAAATCATGCTAATCGAAAATCTATAAGTTGAACGTTATCTCATTGTTTTGAAAACGGATTCAAATTACGTTTAATTATATTTTAAACAAGTATATTTAAGAAATACATATATCAGAGGTCAGTCTCTTGTTAATGTGTTGTATGTAAGTATGTTAATATTAACTATTATATAAGACGAGAAATTAAGCACTAGGTGTTAATTAAGCGTTGCCAAATAAAAATAGTAATAAACATACTGATTTCGTAGGTGATAAATTCGTTTTACGTAATACAAAGCCAGAACTAATCATCGTATACATTATTATTATTACCGGTATAGACTTGTTCTTTTTAATATTCTTTAAACATAAGATTAAGATATTTATCTTCGGTGCAGCTCGTACAAGTGTTACGGCAAATTATAAAAGAATAAATATGAAGAGATGTTAAAATAAATACAGAAAAAAACCTAAGCATCAATAAACTGTTTATTGCAGGCTGTAAACTTTTGTTTTATATATATAATTGTACTTATAAGCAGAATAGCGTATAATTTCGACACACCAATGTGAAGTCAGAATAGGTCATCAACATGTTGGTGATGCGTTATTGCCGACGGTTGCCGCGACAATGCGTCACCCTACTTATAAGTTACGAAACCGATACTGTCGTCATTAGATCAACTTTGCAAATTTTTAAATTAGCAGTTTTTGTATAATAGTAATTCTAACCACCAAGATTTAGAGTTTGCAAAAATATTGCATGACAGCCTGGCAGTATACAGTTCACACTTTTCTAATGCATCTTATTCTAGTATCAAATCAATTGAATATATATTAACAAGGAAATGTTTTTGAATGAGACGTTGAAATATGCAATGTGATACACTGTTTGTTAGAAAATCCGAATATTTTGTTACAGCAGCATTGTTTTAAAGCAAGTAGAAGTCCAAAGTTTGTCTAAATTCTAGTGTTTGAATTATTAATTTGTCTGTAAAATCGAGAATATTAAAGGTATGTTCGCAGAGTAAACTAAATTAATCAGAAATTGTACGACGCACGCGTAATAAGATGTAAGCGTTCGCAGTAAAGAAATACGAAATTTGATGAGTTCGAAATTAGCAGGTTGTTGTTCGCAGAGTGTCGAAATTGTAGCTGGAAATTGTATTTGGACAGTCGAAAGAGTCGGTAGAAATATCTCCAATTTAGAATTAGCGTCTGCGCACAGAAAAGTTTAGGTCTACCTGTAATACTTCTCTGCATGGCTCCAGTTTTAAAACGAAACGGCGAAACAAAATAGGATAAAATAAAAAATAAATAATACAAATATAGAAGTGAAGTATGCTGCTATAAATATAAGTGAAGTGTGCTATTACAAATATAAGTGAAATATGTACAAGTACGGGAAACCCGTTCACACAACAAAAATACGTATTAGTTGACAATTTCGATTTTCTGGCAGCGCATGCGCATTCGACAAATTCCAATTAAACTGAAATCGCAAGAAATGCACTCTGCGACCTCACCTTAAGTTCATGAAATTTTGACGTGACGTTTCGTAGTACTGTAAAAAAATCCTTGAACAGGTGGTTACTAAATACTTTGTGCCACAATAATATCTGAAGATCAAAAAAATATTACAAAAATTAGTAAAAAAATTCATTTAATACAGTGTTGGACAGTCTGACAGCACAGAGGTCTACACAATGAAGTTATACACATTAATCAAGAGGCTAAGTTCTTAGGAGTGAGCTTAGACTCTAAGCTAAACTGGTGCTCACATTTGAAAAAAAAATGACCGACAGATCTAAACGGGTGTTAATAACAATCCGTAGAACAGTTGGAAAAACATGGAGACTCAAACCGCATATGACGCACTGTATACTAAGGTAGTAAAACCCATGATAATTTATGGCTGGTGGTTGGTTTGGCGGCCAAAAATCACACCAAAGCATGCGATAACTAACCTCTCGAGAATTCAGAGACTGGCATGCCTATGTACAGTCGTTGGCCATTAAATTAGGACCACCAATGAAATTACCAATTTCGGAATAAAATGAGAATAAAACAATGTATTATCAGCGATTATTTTATTAAAAGTCATGTAAAATTGAAAAGCTATACTTTTGATTAATATTTAGTATTCCCTCCCTTTGCCTTAATGACAGCAACTATCCTATTGGGCATACTCTCAATTGATTTTATTATGGTACGCTGTATGGCTTCATTATTTGTCCAACTTTCTTCGATTGCTTCCATCAATTGTTGTTTGCTGGTACATTTATGTTGGGCAACAATCCTTTTTAACGTGTTCCACACGTTCTCAATGGGATTGAGATCGGGTGAGTTTCCTGGCCATTCCAATAACGGTAGATTTACCATGTCCAAATAGGCTTTTACGGATTTTGCCGTGTGACAGGGAGCGTTGTCGTGCATAAACACATACGGCCCTTTATCTTCATCTAGTGAGTTTATATAACCAACTAGGTACTCACCCAACACTTTTTTATATTGATGTTGGCCCATTGTACCTTCAACAAAATAAATTGGGCCTGGCCACTGCACAGTGATACACGACCATATCATCACCGAGGGCGGATGTTTCACGGTTTTCAATGTACAATGTTCTTCGTAGCGCTCAGAAGGTAATCTTCTCACATACTGGAAACGTTCTACCACCGCCTGCATTTTTGATTCGTCACTAAAGACAATCTGTAAAAGAGTGTTGAAGGTATTTTATTCATTGCAAACATATTGAATTTGACAAGTTTAGATAAATAAGACAATCACATATGATTACCTTTTTCCAATCATCAACAGAGTAGTTTTGATGTCGTTTCGCCCAATTGTAGCGAGCCTTTCTCATCCTGAGCGTCAATTTTGGTTTTTTTACTGGACGCCTACATTTCAAGCCAGCCTCGTAGAATCGCCGTCGAATAGTTCTTTCCGATACATGGATCCCACTTTCTCTGACATTTGCCTGAATTGCTTTACTTGATAATTGACGATTTTGCTTTGCTATTTCTATGATCTTCCGATCGTCACGACTTGTTGTTTTTCTTTTTTTACCGCAATATTGTCGTGAAGTGCTACTCCCGGGAATATTTTCTTTGATTAAATTAGCTATTCCCATAACTGTTTGATGTGAAACATTTTCTCTGCGTGCTATTTCTCGCTGAGAAAATAATCCCGTTTCTAAAAGAGCACAAATTCTGTTCTTCTTGTGTTCTGTGATGTTTTTTCTTTTACCCATAACGCAATTAAAATTTAACTAACTTTTATGTGTCAGCGAAACGAAATCAATCGTATAGGTTTAAAAGAACGACTTGCAACAGATTGTTTAAGTTCACGTATCAACACTATAACATTATCTTGATCGTAAGGCACTTACTGATAGACTAAATACCGACGCACCGAAGAGACATCAATGAGCGGTAGGGGTAGTAATAGGTACCTGGAATAAGAAAGTATTCCCGGAAGGCCCCTATTATGATAATCTCGAAATTTCGAGTTGATAATACTATACAATAACATTTATGACAAAGCTGCTACAATAGCTTTAGTATATACTTGTAGTTTTCTTTCTTAGATTATAAATTATAAATTTCTCATAGTGGTCCTAATTTAATGGCCAACGACTGTATAAGATGATCTATTAAGAGCACTCCAACCATGCTAAACCTACCTCCCCTTGATATTTTTATCATGGGAGAGGTTAGAATGGGAGCCTAAGGACTGAGAAATACTAACAACTGGAGAACCCATTATGGGTTGGGACACACCAGAATAGAAACAGCACTAAGAACCGCAATATCTGATATGGGCAGCGATTTAGCAATCACCAGGATATCCTACAATAAACCCTTCACAGTTTTCTTGAATTGGGATGAGTGGAAAAATTGTGAACCAAGAAAACTAGTACACAGATGAGTCAATAGCGGGTACTAATTCCAGCGTTGGTTTGCGTTGGCTTCCCGGTTCTGACCGAGTGTTTCGAGTGTTCCACAGGAGTCCATTATGGATTCCATTTTGTGTTTTTAATATATAAATTATACGAGCTCGAATATATTTGAAACTCATTGTATCCGAGATGGATTGCTGAGGATTGCTATATTGAGCAGTGCTGCATAATGGTGAAACAATGCAAACTGCAATGTTCAACTCTCAATAACAAACGTCTTTGTTATTTTTCTTTATTTTACTTCAATTAAGAAACTTGAGCAGAGCAGTCTCTTTGCAAGTGTTGAAAGTCGTGTATTACACGAATACACAATTTCGCACGGCAACTTGTTGTTAGATAGGTATAAAGCTAGGTATCTTTTTATTAATAATTACTTTCCTGTAGTGTATGGAACGTATTTTAAATCTTAATTCGTATGGGATAAGTGTCGGTTATGATACTTCTAATACTAGAAATAATTTTCTGATTAGATCTGAGATTATTGGATTATATAATTGGTCGTATAGGATCTAATTAGTGGCCATAAATTTTACAATAAGCTTCTGGTGGGTTTACCATACTTATCTTACCATAAATTTAATTTTGACTTAAAAAAATTTGTAGGTGATATGTGTGTATACTCCTTTGACCAACGTTGAAACAGTAAGATACATTAACTTTCAGTCTATGAATGGGGTATTGTGTTGCTTTTAAAAATTATGTAGCTATTGTAATTTTGACCTTGAACTATATCTATTATCATGTTAAACTATTAATTATAGTAATTATATTCCTATAAATGACAAAATGATAGATTTCTTATCATTGCTACCCGTTTGTTTATTACATATTAAACATTTTATTACCACACAGAGATATCATAAAACCAATTTGTCGATCTCGTAACATCTTGACCTATTTTTGGAGAGACACATGTTAAATACAACTCGTAGCTGTATCTATTACGACCATTTCAAATATGATACCAAATAAAAGAGACACAATAGCAGAGATAACGACGCATAACTCTAAATATATACACATATATTTTTCATGATTTATGACGCGCGATTCGTATCTGAAGCACTATAATACGTATCTACACAATGAAGTTGAAAGAAGAAAAAAAAATGAAAGTATTAAGAAAATAAATGAATGAAGCCGGCGAATTGTTAAAGGTGAATGTTCATCCCGTTCACTTCCCCTTGATCAATATTTACATAGGGGATAGAAAGAATGGGGGGAACGTGATGGAACGGTTGATTGTTGGACTGGGACGCGTGCCTATATAAAGGGCAAACTGTTGATCCAAACCATGGATGTTACACGAAGTAGAGCTTGTCTATATACAGTTCTGGATAAAAATACTGAGACAATGATAACATATAACTCTAAAACAAGGCCGCATTGTGGACATTAAGTGTTAGAACATCTTGGACAATAATAGAAGAAGAAGCATAACAATCAACTACAGTTAGTAAACACCTAGTATGATGTAGACGTCAACAATTTCAGGCCTAATATTGTTCCGTTTCGCAGTTGGTAATTTTTTTCTAAAACTTTAGTTGCAGTTTTATTCACCATTGTTGAAAAAAAAACAGAACTAGATTTCATATTAATTGCTTTCCTTATAACAATTACCATAAGAAATTATGAAAATAGAAGTCTTCTTGTTAACTCATCAAATATAAACTGGATAGTGTATGGGAAAAATTCAACGTATTATACTGTACTAAAGATTAACCGAACGATTACTAATAGAGTAGAAATCCTGGAAGAATACGTCCCGAATAGGTCGAACAATTCATGGCGTCTTGAACAGATGTTTCACCATCGTTTAAATACAAGTTATGTTAGTAAAAAGGCGAAGGCTATAAAAAAGAAATCTTTCTTTTTCAGAATTCTGTAAGAATTCTGTCTTATTGAAACTTTCACTAGCATTGATATTGCTTAATATTCGCTTGTTTGGGTTGCTAGATTTATTTCGCTTGGATTCATTGTTATAAATGATGTATGGAGAGCATAGAAAGATATCGATGACGGTATATATGACTAGTTGAAAAAATCGTGTTGATTCTGATAGTCACAATGTGCAGATGCAGAGTGTCGAAAATATGAATGCGTGCGAGAGGAAGCCTTCATTCATTTCCGCCAGAATTCTGTTTACTGTACTCCTTCTTTTTTGAACCACCGTGGCCGAAACCTAGTGTATGTGTTGAAGGCAACTGTGATCTACTTCCCAAACAGCACTATATAGAAATCAGTACTAAAGAATTACAGACTTTATCAATCAAAAAAGAAAATTGATGTTTTAGGATTGTGAGAACGTTCTCTTTTTGATTTTAAAGAAAGTATCATTACAGTCAACTGAACAAATTGCCGTAATATATTCGAGAATAAAAGAAGCGGGGAACTTTTGCGCGTCTTGCATGTGAAGTTTGGTAACATTTTTAAGCGAAAGAAAATGGATTATTTTTAGGAATATCGAATGGCTACTGAAAGGCTATACTAAAAAATAAAATTTAATTGTTTTTGTCCGACCTCAGTTGCATCGCTATACCAGAAAACGTAGGACAAAAATAAAAAAATCAAGAAGAAGCTTTCATCTACCACAAAGAAACAAGACGATAAACAATTCGAAACGAACCAAACACACATCTAACAAAGTTAAGGAAAATTTAAGACACAAAACTATCTGCAATTGTGTGTGGTCAAGCCTTTATTTCATAAAGTATATTTAGTTCAAAACATGTAATAGTATATTAAGATACAAGAACAAGCGCGCAAAAATGGCTTATGAAACGTGGATTTTATACTATTTTTTCTATTTCGGTTATTAAGTTCAAAAAAGATTAAAATAAGAGATATGTTTTGTTCGAACATTATAGAAATTTTTTTTTTTTGAAGTTGGTAAGTTTAAAAAAAACAATTTAAATATTTGAATATTGGCGGTGTTATATGTCATTTTGTTTAAAATTTAGTCTGATTTATGCAATAAATTATTTCCAATTGTCAACAAAATGGAAGAAATAAATAACTGCACGCCTCCAGAGATTCGCAAAATAGCAAAAGACAATTTAGAAAATCTTTTGCCAACAAAGTCTCGACATATTTCTGAAAAACCAGCTCTTTTGAAGTTGGTGTAAAGAAAATAATATTGTGAATATTACGGAAAGTATAGTAATTGCTTATTTTCGCAAAGAAAGCAAGATAAAAAAGGCATCGCCCTTGTAGTCTACTTATTCAATGTTACGTTGTTGTTTAAGTATTTATAAAAGTATAGATATCTCAAAATTTCCTGGGCTTCTTGCATTTTTAAAAAGAATATCTGAAGGCCACGAGCCTAAGAAATCCAAGATTTTAGAAATAGATCATATTAAGCAGTTTATAATAGAAGCTGATAATAACACATATTTAGCGATGAAAGTAAGTACTAAGAACATCATTGTACTTGTATTTTACTAATTTTCTACATTATTTTGTTATATGTAATGTTCATATTAATATTCTGTTAGACTATCCTTATAATGGGCTATAATCGAGCTTGTCGTCGTGAGGAAATAACGAACATGACTTTAGATGATATACAGTTTAAAAATGACGTCATAATGGTTGCAGTGCCAAAAACTAAAACTTATATTCCAAGACAATTAATTATCACACAAAGATTAGGGATTGAATTGGTTAAAAAGTATTATTCACTTCGTCCCAGCCATGTTACACATAAACGCTTCTTCCGGCAATATAGAAATGGATCTTGCGTCAACACAATTGGTACTAATACCATAGGAAGTACCACAAAATATTGCTACTTACTTAAATGTACCTAATCCTGAGCTTTTCACTGGACATTGCTTTAGAGTGGAGGTGACTTTATAACAATTAGGCGCCACGGAGGATGGAAATCCTCAGCAGTGGCATAAGGTTACATTGATAATTCCACCATGAAAAAAGTTGAGGTTGCTCAAATACTGTCTAGTGTACCTAATACATCCACTAAAATCATTCACAATCCATCGACTTCTGATACATTGGCAGTGATGTGTCGGTCAACACGAATCAACAAGAATTTACACAAAACATAGTGTGCTCGCAAAATCTGCCTGGAATCTCTATTAATGCACACGAATCTTCTAGTGTTACAGTAAACGTTTATAACAGTTGTACTATTCAACATGCGAAGTAAATGTCAATAGAAACATCAGAAAACTTATCATTCCACTTATATTGTTAATTGGCGTAAATAAAATGTTCGTAACTGTGTTTTTTATTCTCTGTACAACTTCTTACATTTCTTTGTTAGATTAAAGGCTTACATTTTGACAATTACATATGATTTGGTTCCATTTTCTTTTTTTTACCAACTTCAAAAAAATAAAATTAGCGTGTGATAAAGTAATACTTTATGCAACCAAAACAGGTGTCGTAAAGTGAACTTTATAGCACTGGAATAGAAAAACAATATTACAGACCTGTTTCAACTACTTGGACTTTTGTTTGCGACGATGACTGTACGTCGTGTCGCTTGTATAACGTGGAAAGGAAATGTGCGGTGATTCCGGTAGCGATCGCATCACGCCAACCATTCATGCAGATCACGTAGAGAGCAAGCAACAGTTTGTGTCACAAATCGTGCAGAAGTCATATAGAAAATATTTTATAGGCAATCCAATTATGTCAAAGGAGACGCCGCGCGCGGCACACGCACTTCCCTCTAATATTTTATGTTTTTTTCTCTCCTTGTTTCTTTTTCTTGGTAGTGGTGTGTTGGTTTACGACGCCTGGCTTTTCGAAGATAGAGACACAGATTGTCTAGATATTTTAGCGTGAATTATGAGAATATATCCGTGTTGGCATATTGTATGTGGTATTGAATACTTCATTTTCTCTAAAGGTTTGCAATGAATAATGTGATAAAAGTAAAAAAATCTTAGATTTTATTGCTATAATGCTGTTAACATTGTTACTCGTTTCGATTACTCGTTTTGAATTCCTTATCTTCAATATTCATGTGTCAGAGGAAAAAATGCATTTAACTTATTCTTAAGAGTGAAACGTCAGGCTATTTGTTTAATCAACAGACATGTGAATGCTTAAAAACAATATTAACTAAGCAGCACCATTCTAGAGTTAATCTGACAACTTCTAGATATAATGCTACGAGTACGATTTTCTGGATGTGATTGTTTATTGAACATAGCTTATAACAAGCAGAGGTTATGGTGAAAATGAAAGGCCATCTTGCATACTCGCATCCTCTGTATCCTCCTCTCATATATTTCGAATAGTGCCAGAGGCTGGCATCTTTGTAAGCGCTCACGCATTATTTGTCATGACTTAGAGCTTGCGTATGAGACGAATCATGCGAATGATAAACTAAGCTTTGGCATCATGTAATGACGTTCTACTCACCTGCAATAAGTTAGGAAGAAAGCATTGGCTTAAGTACGTAATGGCCCGAGTTGAGAGAAGAAAAACGAGAGAAGACGAATCTAAAATCCTAAAGTCGAATCAATGGAATCCAAGATTGAATAGATCAACTGCTATTTGTAAAGCCAGTTTAGTCGTACCCAGACTAAAAATGTGGACTGCCTACCAGATTACGAGCATTGTGGCTCAAATACAGGCTGAGGGAGAGACGTAAGATCGAATGTGGGTACAAGAGATGAACAACCTGAGTTACACTACCTACGGACGAAAATACAGTAGAGCTCGCCTATAACGGACTCGCATACAACGTACTTTCAGTTACAGCGTACACTTTGCTTGGTCCCGGCAAAGCCCTATTTCAAATAATGTATTTTTGTTCTGATATTACGTACATATTTATTACGTACTTCTGTTCCTCTTGTTCAGAAAAGAGTTATGTTTTTTTCATAACGTACTTTATATAAGAACTTTGGATAAATACCTCACAAAATAGAAAAGAAAATTTTATTATTGGTCGACAAGTGTCCAGCTCATCCCCGTATAAGCAATCTTAAAAATATTCGTCTGGAGTTTCTACGACCGAATTCCACTTCCGTGTTGCAGCCTATGGACCAAGGAATTATTTATACCTTCAAACACATTACGAATTTGGACAATGGAATTTCTAACGAAGTAAATTTACTAGAAGCGGTGGAAATGTTAGCCAGAGCCTGGCAACAAATTTCGCAAGAAACCATAAAAAATGAAGACGACGATTTACCGTTGTCTCAATGGCTGGTCGAACATAATGATAACAACGATGACGATAATTTGCCTTTAAGTGTATGGTTGCAAAATAATTTGCAGGATTCTAGTATCGTGAATCTAGAAACAATAGATAAATTTGTGTCGGTGGATAATAATCTCATTACTTCATGTATCCGCAGCGATACAGATTTTGTTGAGGAAGTTTTAAATCAAGAAAATAACAGCGATGATAAAGTAAGCGAAGAAGAAGGGGCAGCTGAATTGTAAAACCCAGTTATGAAGATGCACTTGCTCGAATAAGGATAGTTACACGATATTTAGAAACTGAAGAACGTACTAATGCGTTAGGTACCTATTGAACATTTCTTAGAATTTGTTTCAGAAAATCAAAACGACAACCTCTTGTTACCGACCTTTTTACTAATTAAATTTTTATATACATATATTTGATTATTACCTATTATTATTATTGCGTATCTTTTTATTATTTTATAAATAAAAATACATTTTGATAGTATACCTATGCATAATCTTTAGTAGGAAGGTAGGCTAGCAAGCAAGTTACTGTTTGCAGAAAACCAATGAAACAACAACGAGGCGCCGTGGTTTACTGCCAAATATTCTACCTTTAAATCTTGAGTTAATACGTTCCTTACACTAAAACATCAAGTGATTTAAAAATTCAAATAATTTGGGCAAATAAGAGAAAAGGAGTACCAAAAGGCTGGGCGATGAAAGAGTGAAAAAATTAATCTGATCCTGGTAAAGATTTTCAGGACATTAACAATCTGGGTGTGCACCTTATCAATGGTGAAAGCGACAGTTTAGTGTGAATAAGACGTGGAGGTGAGGTCACAAAACATGTACACTGATTTTGTAAAAGGCCAAAACACGACCGACATTTTGGAAAGATGCAGATAACAATGCTTTTGCGACAACTATATTTTAACACAGTTGTTTTGAGGAAGCTTCAAACTGACAATGAGGGCTAGATTCACTGAATCCGTATATTACATTTTGGTTGGACGCCACGTATTGTGAATTCTAATAAAAAAACCAAGAGAATAGAAAAACCAATAGAAATTTGAAATTAAATACAAAAAAATTTAACTTTTTTTCTTCGATTTGATACTGTAGATGCAAACTCATTTCATCACTATGTTCCTAATCCAACTAGCGGAAACATCATAAAAGTTAATGAAATCGTATACTATTACTGTCAATAAATGTATGTAGGAGAAATTATTATTCACATTAGTCATTCATTTAAATTAGTATGGAAAAATGTAATAATAATTCTAATTAATAAATCGGTATTATATTATTCATTAATTGCATTTAATCATTCAAATTTATTCTACCATCTACATACAATAGCAGCATGTAACAGAAAGTTACAACAGGTAATAAATATTTTTTACGGATTAACTTCACATATTATTTCGACAATTTTCCATAACGATACGCTTTTCAAAATATTATTCTGAAATGATAATTTTTCATTATTAGTTCCACAAACGACCGCGCCCTTTCAACAATGGCAGTAAAGTCTATAAATTTGCATCACAGAGGTAAAAATTGAAAATAATGCTGTGCGCATCGTCTCTTACCCTTAGAGAGTATTATTCTTTGTTTAAATAATTTACAGGTTAAGAGAAAAATCTATGTTTAAAGGAAGATAGGCGTCTAACAGAAAAAAAGGATCGGTATATATCTCAAAGCATGTGTGTAGTGGGGATAAATTACAACATTGCTATAGTCAAATGAAAATTTAAGGTACGTTCCGGTACGATCTATCTTCGGAATCATTATAAATAAAATACTATAGCGCTCAGGTTACTAGCACAGCTTAGGGTATAGATGGAGTACAGTAGATGAGGACGAACGCATAAGAAATTTACGGAAGGTAGTAGGCCTCGTTCGTGGGAACAAAACCTTTCTGTTACTGCATAGCAGACTAGAATACCCGAAAACATGATTTTAACAATAGAAAGTGAGTTTGCGAAGTCGTACTATTCAAAGCAAATACCTTCGTGTGATTGCATGCATACGTAAATTATGTACATACTTGATAATGCTGTGTGAGATGTATGTATGTATGTATGTATACAGAGTTATCGAATATACCCATTTGTATTAAATTTGGATCTTACACGTGCTAGTATCTATCTTCAATCAATATGACAATATCTACTTTTAATATCTGTGACGGTCTTCTTTTCACACAAATCAGCTACTTTTATACAGCGAAGTTTTGCAATGCTA
Source organism: Holotrichia oblita (assembly GCA_023690525.1). NCBI lineage: Eukaryota > Metazoa > Arthropoda > Insecta > Coleoptera > Scarabaeidae > Holotrichia > Holotrichia oblita. The sequence continues at coordinate 113,667,211 of CM043019.1, forward strand.
ACTTTTAAATCGAAACTACTATTATTATCAGAAAAATTTGTCAATCCCTCAATTTAAATATATTTTTTTAAATTACAAAATGTGTAAAACCAAGTTTACATAAGCCGAGGTTGCAAACTGATCATATTTTTAAAGAAAATATATGTATGATAATGGTAAAAAAGCTCCATATTGTGGTAATAAAAGATGATAAAAGTAACTAGTTTTTCGACAAGGCTAAGTGAGAGATAAACAGTAACTTTAATAACAAATACATGACACAAATTTGGAATCAACAAACTATGAGCTGAAATCAGTACAGTCATGAAAATTAATGGTAGTTGTGTTAGTGTACAAGATCATATCTTTAGGATAAAGGAAATATCAGAAGAACTCAGAACAGAGGTGATTAAAGAAATAGTTAGACCTGCAATAACATAAAATAGTGAAAGTTACAGATATGTCAGAAAGAGATCAAATATGTTTTAAGAAAAACAAAGTGGAAGAGAATTAAATAAGTAATCGAGGACAGAAAGCAGTGGAGCAAAAGGTTCAAAGTACAAAAAATCTATGCTTCTAGCCTTCCTCTTAGGATTAGAAAGATGTTCATTCGAAACTATTAATGGTATATGATGTTACATTAAAGGGTACTTTACCAGAATGGTTCATTTAAAAATGTTTTCAGAAAGAGAAGTTTCACAATCTCTATGTACAACATTAATATACGAAAAAGTTTTAATTGAATCCAAAATCTCCTCGATCGGAGAGCAGAAGAGATCAATGAAAAATTTTTATTATTGTTGGTAGCATGGAATGCGAGTATGAAAAAGTTTGTAAAGACGGGAAAGGATGTGCTAGGACGTCTCTGTAGCTAGGATGTGAATGCTGTGGTATCATATAGAACCTCAACGATATTCTTTAAATCTCCTAACTTTTTATCAGTATTGATTTATTCAAAATATCGTTAGTACTTTAGGTTACGAATAGAGGTAATACTAACATAAAATAGATTGATGATACCTAATAGCTTTATGAATGAAAATTATTGATGTAGCTGTCTCAAACTACTTACAACTACAGTAGTCACCTAAAATGCATTTATTTTATACAGTAGGTAATGGTTGTCATTATAGTTATGGGAACTAAACTGAAGGACTTTTCCTAAACGATATGCGCGAAGATATAGATAGTTGTTGCATTATTAAGAGGATGGTAATGCAATGGGAATTCAAATAGGTAAACGTACGAAAGACACTAGATAATCAATAGTTGGCCATTGTTCAAAAAAGTGTTCATCGTGGACATGAAGTAGTAATGGCGTAGAGTTAACCGACTTTTTTTTATAAATATGCTGAATCGTTGGAGCGTTTTATGTCCAGGTATATGGCATATCGGCAAACACAACAAACAAAGGACTAAGCGAAGCAATATCAAACTACACTTTGATGGTGACGCTAATTCAACATCAACTGAATATAAAAGTTGCTTTGTCTATTCTTCTTTTAATTAACGAAAACTTTGAACAAATCTGTTGTCACTCTATTTGAAAGAAGTCAAAATTAATTGCCGATACTCTATAATTAATATCACTCAATTGAAGAGGTTTGGCGTCCATCTTATTATTAGGCTCATCAGACTGATCTCTTTAAACTGTGCTATACGCGAATGCTTTTCTAGTTTCAGTAAGTTTTAACATCACACTTTACTCTAGAATAAATCTCTTTCGTTCACGGAGCATTTCATTTTTTTTTGGTAACTTCGTGGCCAGCACAACTAGAGTTTCTAACCTGTCTATATCAGGATTTTAGAATCGCAGCATTTTTTGCTTGATCTCCTTTCGTAGTAATGCTGTAGTGGCTTCTGTAGCTCTTCCGTTTATGAGAGAATTAAAAAGAGAGTTAAGAAGTACGAAAGCTTGGATCAATTTTTATGTTTTGTTTTCTTCAACATCAATGGAATGGAGCACGGTAGGTACGATTACTTATTATTAGCATTGTTTCCATACATTCCATGCAGAGTTGTATCCAAAGAGAAATTATACCAGTATGGTACAGACATATAAAATTATGTAAACTACACTACACCAAAACAATGAAATTTCTTTGTCAATCTAGACTAGCTGTTTAAATCGTACTTAAATATAACACACATGTTGCCATGAATAAACGAAAATTTCATTGAATCTTTAGCTTCATTAATTTTCTATAACAAGCTAATTGCAGAACTAACAGGATAATTCGATTAGAATTAAAAAAATTCTATATTAATAGCAATTTTAATCACGTTTTCTGTACTTCTTTCTACCTTCTTGTACATAATTTTAGAACGAACCGGGGTCGGTCGTTTCTCGTCCTGTTGCCGCGTGTCTCCCCTCGCAGGAAATACCGTATAGACACAAACTGTTGCGCGCCTGGGCCTACGTGATCTGCATTTTCGTGCGTTTCGTGATCGCGTCGCTCTTGCTTTCGCCCGAATCAACAGTTTGTTATTTTATGTGCGGTCGGAACCATTAACGGCAGGGCACGCACGCTACTGGTGGATGATAATAATCGCGAAACACGCGGAAAGTGTAATAATTTTAATTTCATCAGGTCCGCATGTCTCCACACGATATCGTATTACAAGTATTTCGACAGGAAATGGTGTGAGATTTAATTTATTATAAACACGCCAGTAGTGTATGAATTCGGCAATGCAATTGTTCCATAATTTAGATAAAACAAAGCTGATAAAAAAGACTCAGAGACCAGCCAAATACAGTTTAGTGCGAATACATTCGCAGGTGTACAGGGTGTATAAACAGAACTGTGGTCGATATCTGCCCGTGATGGGTAAAGATATACAGTATGTAAAAGCCAAATGGAATAAATTCATTATTTCGGTTATTGTAAATATTTATAAAAAATGCCGAAACAAATAAAATTTAAATTATAAATTGACATTCTTCAACGTGAAAATGCGATCCCTACCTTCAACAAACCTTACTACAAAAGCAACTAGATTTGAATATATTGCTGAGTCGTATGCCAGCAAATGGTTGAGGTTTGTACGGTTTCAGTTTGCGTTTCTTCAATATAGAATGTATGGTTGTACTGGAAGCCCCGATGTTGCCAGCAATCTAATGGGTGTCTGAAGATACGAACTTACATCTGTTAACTATTTAGACTTATGTAATATGTATATTAGAAAGCGTAAAAAGTTGCTTATTAACTTATATGGTATAGATAACCATAACTTAAGATTTTTTAAAAATTAATCTTGTGATATTGTTCCTAATTTTACTAAATACTAAGATAATTCAGTGTTCACTCCCATAGCCAACTACATCCCTATTTATCTATTTTCTAGAACTGTAGTGTGTATTACTACGACTGCTAGTTATAAATACGTTGCAAGATTTCTTCTATATTTTTTAATATTCCTACAAAGGAATTATATATCTATTTTATGTAACTTACGTGCTTCCGAATCTCTTATTCCTTATTTTGCTTCTCCGACTAGTAGAAGTAAAAGATGTGAACGAAGAGAATGATAAATCACGCTTCCACTTGTTAAACAATCTTTTCCTGTCTAAATGGTTCACTACTAGCACACACCTATTACACCTTGGAATAATTACACTTCTAATATATAAAGAAATACAAACATTCTAAGATAAGTAATAACAAAACACACAACAATAACTCCACTACTTCCCGTTACGATAGTCAACACAATACTGTCTGTCCCTACTTTCTATGTGTTGATCATCTTTCGTATACTAACGCTATATCAATAAAAAACTGTTTGCACCTAGCAAAAACTAATATTCAGCTGTAACTTTATATAGCATTCAAACAGTTGAAATAAATACAATTATTTAACCCATATGTATACAGTGAAAAGAATAGCTATACAGGCTTACTAATTATTGCCAATACTTTTAACACAACATGTAATTAGTATTGCGACTCATTCGTAATTATTTAATACATATTAATAACATATATAGTTAACCTAATTATTATTATATTAGTGTATTCATTTTAATAGATGATAATTTGCGGTGAAGTGTCTATTACATTTATTGAAACTCCAAAAATTAATCTTTACTGATAATTATACTTGTTTTAAAACTTGCAACTATGTAGTTTCGTAGTTAAGAACTTGTCTTTTGCTTGATTCAAGATTGTTATTAAAGGATAAAAAGACAAAAATTACCTTATATTAATTAAATTTTATAGTAAAAAAAATTTAAAAAAAAGCTGACGCACCTAAACTAATGAAGTTTAATTATGTATCAATGTACTTCTTTTTTACTAAATATGATAGTTCCTCTATTGGAAATATTATTTCAACTTCAAAACCCTGTTTCTCATTTTTCAATTAAAGAGAATTGTTAAAAAGGATAATTTTTTTTTAGTAAATATGTGTACTAAAATCTATAATAGTTATTTTCTTCCTTGTATACGTATGTATATAGACTAAATAATTGTATTTATCTTAACTGTTTGAAGGCTGCAACATAGTAAAGTTAAAAATGAATATATATTTAGTTTTTGTTAGGTGCAAATAGTTTTTTAATGATCAAAGATGACTCAGTACAGCAAGTAAGGGCAGGCAGTGTCGTGTTGACTATCGATACAAGAAGCGGTGAAGTAATTGCTGGGTATCTTGTTTCATTATTATTTACAACAAATTGTTGGTGTTTTCTTATATATTAGAAGTGGTATTATAAAAAAGTGTAATAAATGTGTGCTAGCAGTGATAAAGTGAATCATCATCTTCTTCGTAGACATCTTCTACTTCGTTCTTCAGCAGTTAATTGTATTGTGAAATTCCAAAATAGGTGAGTAAGTTAGATATCCATATATAGATATAATTTCTTTGTTAAAGAAGAATATTAAAAATTATACACACAGAGAAAAATGTTCTTGAATTAAGAAAATATACTGTTTTACCCAAATATTTTTAATGCTAGAATATTTCTGTTTTGATTCAAACACATTTTCTTGGAATAAGTAAATGCGTTTAATACAATCTAGACTATATTTTTTGTAAAATACGTATTTGATCTGAATAACTTCCCTATTTGTGAAATAGCTGAATTGCAAATTTCGAGCAGCTGCATTCGAGATTATATGTGTATATGAAGCGTTTTACGTGCATTTTTATCTGCGTGCACGATTTTGCAAGAATTAGATACTGTTAAATATGTATATGTAGCTAACTTCACTTTATATAAGTAACCAGACTATATTCACACCGCTTATAGTAGTAGCTTTTAATGTCAAGATTATATACATGTATGTATGTCATATAACGTGTTTTTTCTACCATAAATTACATAGTTAAGAATAATCTGCTGGTTTAATTTCATCAGGTTATGGGCCCAGATGACAAACCGTTTGTTGAAAAGTTTATTTGTTGAACATTTCAGTAGTGCGCGATTTTCTTATGGTGTAGTTAGACGCGGGTGAACACGTTTTTTTCTTGAGGTTACATTTCGTCATTTGTTGTGAAATCGTAAAATTTTCTAGAAATGGCTACAGATTCTTCGATACACATTGAGAAATTAAAAGGAACTGAGAACTATCATACATGGAAATTTGCTATGGAAAATGTGTTAGATTTTTGTGGTTTAGACAAATGTATAGACAATCCGTGTACTGAAATGGATGATAGTAAATTAAGGAAAGCAAAAGCTCGCATTGTTTTATCAATAGATGAATCATTATATGCACATATTCAAAGTTTAGGTACTGCATCTGAAATATGGAATGCTTTAAAGGAATTATATGATAATCGTGGTCTTACGAGACAAATTGGGTTATTGCGAAAGTTAATAACAATACGGTTAGATAGTTGTAATTCTATGGGTGATTATGTAAATGAAATCATTGGTACAGCAAACAAATTAAAGGGTGTTGGTTTTAATATCACCGAAGAATGGATTGGTGCTATAATGTTAGCAGGACTTACCGATAGTTACAAACCTTTTATAATGGGAATTGAAAGCAGTGGTGTAAAAATAAATGGTGATGTAATAAAATCAAAATTACTTGATGGAAATTACAGTGAATCATCAGAAAGTGCTTTTTTCAGTAAAAGTAAATATAAGAAAGCGAATTTCCCCCAAAAGAAACAGATAACATGTTATAGTTGTAAGCAGAAAGGACACATAGCGAGTAAATGTCCTGAAAAGGGAAATGTGAATGCTTCGAAGAAACCAGATAAATCGGATAAATGTGAATCAAGGGTTGCATTTAATGCGACATATTTCTCTCATGAAGATAATATAAATTCGTCCGACTGGTATATAGACAGTGGTGCAACACATCACATGACGTCAAATGTAAAGTGGATGTCACAGATAAGCACATCAGAAATTAAAGAGATTAGAACGGCCAATAATGAAAGGATGAAAGTAACTGGTGTTGGAAGTACTACTTTGCCTGTAAACGGAACTGAAGTTGAAGTAAAAAAGGTGTTGTTGGTACCCGAATTATCAGCAAATTTATTATCGGTGGCTCAGATGACAAGCAATGGTAACACTGTAGTATTTAATAAGGATGGATGTAGCGTGTATAAAGAAAATAATGATTTTTTGATGCATACTGAACTTTCATCTGGTGTTTACAAGATCAAGAGTGAAAAGGCATCATGCATGGTAGCAAATGGCTCTTCGTTAGACTTGATGACATGGCATCGACGATTGGGTCATATCAATTTTGCAGATTTACGTAAGATGAAAAATGGTATAGTAAATGGTATGAATTTTCCTGAACCAGAAAATGCTTCAAACGTGTGTGAAGTATGTGCAGAAGGTAAACAAACCAGACAACCATTTAAATCAGTAAAGAAAAGAGCAAATGATTTGTTAGATCTAATTCATTCTGATTTATGTGGTCCCATGGATCAAAAGTCAATAGGTGGAGCTAGATATTTCATGACCTTCATTGATGATCATTCACGTAAACTATTTGTTTATTTTCTAAGTTCAAAAGCAGATGTGTTAGATGTATTTAAACAATTTAAACAAATGGTTGAAACTCAAACAGAAAGGAAAATCAAAGTCATACGCACAGATAATGGTAAAGAGTATTGCAATCGAGACTTCGAAAAATTTTGTGAGAAGTATGGTATTATTCATCAAACAACCAACGTGTATACTCCTCAGCAGAACGGTGTTGCAGAACGCATGAACCGTACCATTGTTGAACGTGCAAAATGTATGATTTTTGATGCCAAGCTGGATAAATCATGTTGGGCAGAGGCAGTGAACACAGCTGCTTATGTGATTAATAGATCCTTTAATTCGGTACTGGTCGATAATACGCCGGAAGGGATATGGGTTGGTTCAAAGATAGACTTGAGCAACATGAGAATTTTTGGTGCGCCTGTTATGGTGAATATACCCAAGCAGCGTAGGAAAAAATTAGATCCAAAGGCTAAGAAAATGGTTTTTGTTGGTTACAGCAGCACTACCAAGGGTTATCGCTGTCTGGATGTTGCAACAAAAGAAGTAGTATTGAGTCGTGACGTACTATTCATGGAGACTAAATCCCAGGTAACAAGTAATGTAGTAATCAGTACTAATGACAATTCAGTTCCAGTGGGAGATGAGTCTGAGGCAGTCAGAGGACAAGAAAGTCATCGATGTAGATACTGAGCAGAATTCTACAGATAGTCAGTCCATTGAAGATGCACATGAAGATGCGGAGGACTCAAATGATGAAACCTATGTACCAAATAGGGAAATACTGCCGCCCGTAGAAACTCGACACTCAGAACGTCATCCAAAGCCCAAGAAGTTGGATGACTACGTATATGTAGCAAATGCAAAAGAATTGTGCAATGATCCAATCACAATTGAAGACGCATTAGCACGTAACGATTGCGAAAAATGGAAAAACGCTGTGCAAGAGGAGCTACAATCGTTGAACGAAAATAATACGTGGACCTTGACAGATTTACCGAAAAACCGCAGAACAATTAATTGTAAATGGGTGTTTAAGACAAAGTGTGATGACGACGGAAACGTAATACGTCACAAAGCCCGCTTAGTTGCAAAGGGATGTACACAAAAGCGAGGTGTAGATTATACAGAAACTTATTCACCGGTTGTCCGTTATTCGTCAATTAGATTCTTGATTGCCCTAGCTGTAAAAAATGACTTAAAAATCGATCAAATGGATGCTGTTACAGCATTTTTACAAGGGGACCTTACAGAAGAAATTTACATGGAACAACCTGTTGGATATAATGATGGAAGTGGTAAAGTTTGCAAATTAAACAAGGCAATCTATGGTCTTAAGCAAAGTGGGCGTCAGTGGAACCTAAAGCTGGAAAAAACGTTGAAGTCATTTGGACTTACCAAATCTAGAGTGGAACCATGTATTTATTACGCAGAGAATTCCAGGCTGATCGTTGCCATTTATGTCGACGATTTACTAATTTTTTGGAAAGATGTTAATGAGTGCAATAACCTAAAGAAAGCTTTGAGTGCAGCATTCAACATGAAAGACATGGGTAAGGCAAGACATTGTATTGGTCTGAACATCACATATGATAAACATATAAACGGGATTTCATTAGATCAATCCAAATATATCAACGAAATATTAGTTAAATTTGGAATGGTTGAGTGTAAACCAGTAACTACACCTAGTGATCCAAATCAAAAACTATCAATTGACATGTGCAGTAACGATGAGACTTTAGACAATGTTCCATACCAGGAAGCCGTGGGTAGTTTGCTATATTTGGCACAAGGAACTAGACCGGATATAGCATACGCAGTAAATGACGTAAGTCGATTCAATAATAGACACGGTACGGCTCACTGGCAAGCAGTGAAACGTATTTTCCGATATTTAAAGGGAACAGTGGATATGAAACTCGACTACAGCAGTAACGAGACATTAATTGGTTACTCAGATGCTGACTGGGCATCCGATGTAGATAAACGCCGATCATGCACAGGCTATGTTTTTAAGATGTGTGGGGGTGCAATTTCATGGTCAAGCAACAGCGACAGCCAACTGTGGCTTTATCAACAACGGAGGCCGAGTATATGGCTCTTTCCTCAACCATTCAGGAAGCCATATGGCTAAAACAGTTGGGCCAAGATTTGGACCTAACATTTAAAACCCATCCAACAACCATTGCGTGTGATAACCAAAGTGCAATAAGCTTGAGCCAGTCAGATGGATATCGTGCCAGGTCAAAACATATAGACGTCCGTCATCATTACATCAGAGAGCGAATTGAGGACAAAACAGTTGCAATCAAGTATGTTTCAACAGACGAAATGGTGGCTGACAGTCTAACCAAGGCAATATCAAGAAAGAAAACGGAACTGTGTACTAAAGAAATGGGACTGATTAATTGTAATGAAACTTAAAGTGCATAAGATTCCATTAAGTGGGAGTGTTAAATATGTATATGTAGCTAACTTCACTTTATATATGTAACCAGACTATATTCACACCGCTTATAGTAGTAGCTTTTAATGTCAAGATTATATACATGTATGTATGTCATATAACGTGTTTTTTCTACCATAAATTACATAGTTAAGAATAATCTGCTGGTTTAATTTCATCAGATACGTATAAGTTTTTTATAGTTAAGGCGTGGACATTTGCAGTAATAAAAGTACATATTTAATAATGCATTATGTGACGTATATTTTAGCTTCATGGGAATTAGAGGAATAATTTTGCCCAAACGTTGTACTTGAAGTAAATCCATTGGCTAAACTTCCGAATGTCGACCACTGAATTGGCAATTTATAAGCAATTTAACGGAAAGTACAGCTTTTACTGAGTCCAAAACAGACCCCCGTTTCTTGCGAATATCAGTCTAAGATACAGATAAGGACAGTTTACAAGAGGGGATGTTCTGATAAAAATAAGTTTGTCCAAAATTAAAAGTACGATCTTGAAATATGATCATTGCACTATAATGCAGTTACTTAGCATGTCGTCCAACAATCATCATTGTCGATTAAGGCCTGGTACCATTGAACAACAAGATTTTCCGCCACAGATTCAGGCAGAGACCTCCATATTTGTAGAATGTGACGTGACAATTGTTTTAAGTTAAAGCTTCGCCTCTCTCTGACTTTAACATTCATGGTTTCCCAGGTATTTTTTATGGAATTATCGTCAGGCGATTGAGAAGACCACTCCTGCATCGCAACGAAATTTTGTCGTGTTCATTTAATGGACACACGACTTCGATGCTTTGGGTTGTTATCTTGTTGCAGCACCCCAAAAATCAACTTCGAGCAAACTTTTATGTGTTTTGATTATTTTTTTTTGTGCATTATTATCCGTACAAAACTCCATATCGTAGTTTGTAGCAGCAACCTCAAATATACACCGTTCTCGTGTGTTTAACTATGCACTGAATGACGGGAAATGTATGAGTTGACCGCGCATGCCTTCTTGTACTCCATGCTCGAAAAGAGGATTCATCACTAAGGATAATATTCGAGAAATCATGATCGACATGAGCTTTCGCCCACAATAATTACTTTTCTGTCAAAAACGGTTTTAACTTTGTGGTTCTCTCTAGATTCATATTGTTTTCTCTTCAAAACTTTGAAAATAACTATTCAAGAAACTGGAGAAGCCGAATGTTAAACAAACGCAAATACGAGATACTATCTTATTCATCTGATTATAATAATTATTAAATAATTCAGCTAACTTTATAGCAATACGTATTTTATTCTTACCTGATTTAATGTCAAACTGTACAAATACAGATGCAATTTTCCGATAAACTAATACAGCTTAAAATTGTTTAAAGTTTTCGTTACCTAGATGCAAGAGTTTAAACCTGAGAGAATCGTAACAGCACTTTACTTTAAAGTGAGAGTGACATATTGTGCTAATCTAAATCTACGGCTGCTAAATAACGAATTCAAATCATGCACATGTTAAACTAGTTTCACAGCTAGACGAAATTCCATCCAGGCGCGGTATGAGTCGCTTATCGAGGCGTTATCGTTGCAACTGCATGTATAAATAAACAATGCAAGCTGAATCTTTATCGCTTAACTTGCATGCGACGCGTGAAACACGTTGGCTCAGCTTCCTGGCACAATTTTCTCCTAATAGATATTTCAACGCCTAGATGTTAACATCAAATGCACGTAAAACATGTATTACATACGGTTTCAAAGCTGGTACTATGTAAGATATATTATTTGAATTCATTCTGACACTTGTTTCGTTTGTATCTTCCCGAAGCTTGATGAATTACGTTCACGACTAACAGCGAATAATATGTAACTGTACAGTGGAAGATTCCTCTAAGATGTCCTTCAGATTGCGAATGAATAAGGCGAAACTTAACACAATGCTACATCGTCATCGTCTTTGTAGGCATTCGCTAACGTTTACTAAAATTGAATCGGTTTGTTTTCCGACCGACTAGTTTGCCGATTTCGCGGGATCCATTCGTATCGCGGATGTTATGAAAAACTGCTGATTTAGCTTAGTGGTTGTTTATCATGAAATATTAAACTATTTTCTTGGCAAATATCCACATATACATAACGTCTCGGATTACAGCAGGATTTTGAAATAGTAAATCGGCATTTCTAGGTGGAATAATAAGCTTAGTCTGAAGAAACATAAACTGTGGCTGCCTCGTAATAATGAAAATGGGCAGTTCCTCGCAAATCAATTAGGACCTCTCAACTTTTGCGGGCTGAAAAACTTGTAATAAAAAGTAAAGTAAATGACACGGTTCGCTACAAAAAAACACGTTTGAACTGTAATTCTAGACGATAGAATTCCGACATCTTAATCCCCTTTAAGGTCAATCGAAGCTGGTTTACTTACCGAGATGTTTCTAGAAATTATTATATCCAGTTCCCGACACTAAACATATATACGTGTTCCTAAAAGTGTTGATTCGAGATGTAATACTAGGAAAAAATACTTTTATAATCTCGAATGTAGGCTGCGAGTTGTCTCTATAAATATAATTAGCGTTGAAATATTGTCTCAAATTACTGCAATGTTGTAATTTCAAACTTTATTGTGTTTATACTTGAACGTCCAAATGTGTCAGCATGTGTTCGACATAATGGCAGTTCACGAAAAAATTAGGGTAATGTACTTGGTTACACACGTTTGTTATGTTAGTTATTAGTCTAAAATATAGGACATTATATTATATCACATCACATAACCTTGTGATGATTACAAATAGTATTAATTACGTCTTTAAATTAACGAGGTCATAACTGTATCCCTTCGAAAGAATTTCGTGGCCATAATTAATCATTTCCTGTCATCTGTGTTGGTTTGTAGTATTTTCTCTTAAAATGTCTGCATTTACAGTCAAGCAAAGTCTCAAGGAAACGAGAATTGCGATAGTTTAAGATGGTACGTGTAAACACTATTTTTATCCAAAAAAGGGGGAAAGATAATGTGATGGTAGCCAATAAAAATAAAACAATCCTCTTTACAATCTAAGCTTATTATTTACTTCTTCAGAGATCATATGTGGATGGATGTAGGCAAAATATAGAGTTACAAAATCGATTACACGTCCTATTACTAGTCAAATCAACACCATTATTATTAATTAATAAATCATCAACCCAATCATTGTGTAAATCATGGTGGAAATTAATTCCACAATTATTATTATGATCTCTGAAGAAGTAAATAATAAATTTACGAAAGCTTAGATTGTAAAAAGGATCGTTTTATTTTCAACGGTTGCCATTTCGGCCTTTTTTTTATCTTAGCGTTGTACAGCCAGTACTTCTACTCAACTATTCTTATCATATTGCAAAACAGTATCAACGAATTCAGCTTTCTTCCAATACTATTACTGCTTCACTACAGTATACCAATTGATGTTTCTTGGTAAATCTGGAAACTCTTTCACAAACCTCCTCGAGTTGTTGTTCGACGAGATATATTGCTGTTTCTGAAATATAATGTGTCTTTTTGTTATAGGACTGAAAATATCTTATTTTTCGAATATGTGACAACAATTCTAAGGAGGTTTAGGTTCATACCAACATTGATCATCTTCCATGATAATCCTCGATGCCACCTAGTGTCAAATGCCCTAGTCATATTTGAAAATACCGCGGTCAATACCTTGAGGATGTTTCAGACTGCTTCAATGATTCTGTACAATTGTATATCTGTGGATAAACTTCCGCAAAAGTCGAATTATCCATACTGTGGTGTTTAAAATATCAAAAGATTTGCCTTCATTCTGTTTAGTATGTCGGTTTCTGCTAATTTTGAGACGCAAGAAAGTGCGGATCTTTCTTAGGTTTGGATATTGTGCTAGTTGTTATATGTTTCCAGAAGAGTATAAAATAATCAAGACATCAAAGCCTATAGCTTTGCCAAACTTAATGCAATTATGTAATAACATCTTTGATGCTTTTCTGAAATGTGCTTACGTCAGCCACGAATTTAGCCTATTTCATTGGGCTTCGTAATTGACCCATCTAGAAGCATGTAAAGGTTGTCAATCTTCGTAGAAAGCTATCTAAGTAACAAGCAATGACACCACCGTCCATCATTATGAAATTCTTTAAATGTTTCTCTGAGTTTGTTGTTATCCATTTCCAAAACGATATGTTTGACAGAAACCTTTTCATTGAAGCACTAGTTCAATAAATCAGAGGCTTCTACGAGTGAAACTATTTTTCTTTTTCATTCGCTCTTTAAAAATTTTGTTTGAAACTGGTGTTACTAAATACGATTTAAGTACGATATGAACCGGGTCTCTAACTATAACATTTCTTATTCTACACGTATATCAAATACTAGCTACACGTTTCAAGGGACGAAACCGCTTTGCTTCGAAGAATTTCTGCATCATCTCTAGCAGATTATATTTTAATTAACATGCAGTCATTTGCACGAATCACAGTTTGACGTCTAGGAATTTAATAGTATTTCTCAGTAGTTTCTTTCTATTTTCACATCACTACCAGATATGTATGTAGCTACGTGTTGGTGTGGGTACCACACTGGTGCATACATTGCAGAGTGTATTTATTTACATGGTTTTTAAGTAGAATAATGTTTCTTATTACCAAAAAGTAATAAACATTTGATAAAAATTAATACTGTAACAAATATTCAACGGTTAAATTATTTGAAATATTTAAAAATTATGAGTCAAACGGACATGACGTAGAAAGGCAGTAAATATTCACCAAATTGTCATAACAAACCTATTGACAGTCCATTTGATCTTACGGTTGGCTCTTATTTGAATCTTAAATTTGAAATTTACTGTTTTTATATTTTATAAAAGAGTTTTTGCTTTCTCTGTGTATTTTCCATTATCTTACGATAACTTTTAGTGTATTCCCAGACCAATTAGAACACGTATTTATAATACCACTTTAAAGTTTAAAGATTTTCAGTCAAAGAACCCTTTGTGACATTAGACTACATACAATATAAATATAATGATATTGCAATACAATAACCTATCTGCCGACAATATCTAGGGTCTTACATTGGACTAAATTAGTGTATGGTTACTGAAATGTCCTACATATCCAAAATTAATAAAACAACTCTGCATTGCACAAGCTTTGTATATTCCATATGCTTAGTCAGAGCTCCAGAGAATCACATATTATGGTGATAATTTCTTGCAGACTTTTATAACATCTTTTGAGGAGAAATTAATTATGGACCCTTGAAACTCGTCCTGCACTGATAATAAAAGCATATTTGGTAAATGTACATCAATATCAACTGAAAAATTAGTGAATTAACTTTCAGTATGCCTCGTCGTTTACTAGTCATTAAATAAACAAAACTACTAAATTATGTATTTTTGTACTAAACATATCGAATATAAAAGCAATTGATATAATTTTATTTTCTAAATGTGTGTTGATTCAATCTTTTTGATGTTTGTACGTATACTTTCCGTATACATACATTATTTTTAGATTAATATTTATGCATGGAAAACGAGAAGTATAAAACAGAAATTATCATATCACAACATTAATATATGGGTTACATAATATTGGAGATACTCAACAAACTAAATACAGATCATTAGCGCACATACATAAATAAACAGCATTTTTATCTATGATGTCGTCATTTAGAAGTATAAAATAAGAAATAAGTACATCTGTAGTGAAACAGTTGTTTGAAGAGCCTCAATTCATAAAACAATACTACCTCTTGCAACACGGGCGCAAAAGCACAGATATTTCTTAAATTGTTATGAAGTTATAAATAACAAATCAGGATTCAGATCAAATACGTGCAAAATCTATCAATAAACAGAATTTAATTTTTCCATTAAGGAAGCAACCTAGTTTAATAAATCGTCACTGCAGCAGAGTTGTTCTAAAAATAAACAAGCGGCCGTACAAGTATTCATTAAAGATATCTGTTGGAACGCTAAGATAACTATAAATCATGTACCTGTCATGTAGTTAAGCTTACTAAATATTAAGCTTGAAAGGCCCCCTAATTAGAAACAAATTAAAGTTATTTATCCAGAAAATAAGATTAATAAATGACGATTTTACAAAACTAACTCTAACCTTTCCGAATGCTGAATTGTGCAAGTTTGTCTTTATATTCTCGTGGTGTTCTAGATAAAACATAACTTGATTTATAGTATATATAACAAGAATCTCATTTTTGTTGATTATTCTTGATATAATCTCGTATGAACACGTGTATATATATCTCCAGGTCTACAAACAGCTTACTAGCGATGAGAAGTCTATCATCACTAGATGCCATCTGCTCTTAAAGAAGGAAACATTACCATCTTTCTTATTCGGGAAAAAAAACTTATCTAAATATGTACGTACTTGAGGAGGTAGAAATCATAACGCACACAAACATGGCTATAATAAGAACGTATGTACAGACATATATGACTCAGACAGTGTCTGGTGTTTATCATAATTTCATAGGTATGTGTTTATTTTTTTCTAAATCGCAGTTTGTGGGAAACAAAAGAAAAATCTATATCGAATCCTATTATGCAGCACACCGTTACATATTTGTCTTATGAATAGTGCGCTTTATACGACACAGTGCACGAGAAGCATTCAAATGCCAGATTTTGTTCATATTAATAATAGAAATCATTTTAAAGTATCCTACTGGTCTGTATTGTCCTTATACACGATGATAATGAAACCGTTCTTCGGGTCCAGCATAAACTCCGTGTAGACCATATTCAAAATAAAATTAAAATATCTCCGTTGAATATTCAAAATAAGAAAATATAGAAAATATTTAAAAAGAAGTGGTTTGAAAAAATGTTAAGATGGAGTCAAACCGACAGCGACAGTAAATAATGCTGTAGTGTTACATAATTTCTAAAATTATTTACAGCGATAGATGTGCCTTGATACGCCTTGTCTAGCTGGATTTGAATACCACATAATATATCCCGATCGTAACGTCCAACTATCCATGTTCAGATAGTTTTCGGAATCAAGTTAAAAAAAAATGAAACTAGTAGAAGGAAAATGATCTATACGGATTCTTAAAGAAGAACTTGATTCATTTGACATTAATAGAAGTAGTTTCAAAACAGTTTTCAACAAGTAAACATGATCTGACATGAGCTGGCTTAATATGTCGAGTAGGGCTGAGCTTCAATCCACGATTTTCTATCACAAGATAATCTTTAATAGGATGCCTAGTTACTTGTACCATAAAATTCACTTTCGAACACTGTTCACACGATTAATGTTAAATGCAAGGGGTTGCTAACTCCTCCAGCTCATCACCTGCAAATATTTAAAAGATCATTCCCATACAATATTGCAAGATTAATTAATTCTATTCCTCTTGCTATGCGTTCTCTAGTTCCTTCGGTGTATGCGCGTCAGCTACGTAAAAAATATTTTCTGTAATCATAGTTCGTAACCTAGTTTGTTCAAGATTGTTAATCCATTATTGCTATTTTATTTTATATTTTATCTATTGCATGTACATTAAGCACCATGATGTATTATTGGATCAGGAAGAAGAGCAGCCACTTATTTTTTAAGTGCTGATCCTGAATCTATTAGCATATTATTGCTATTGCTTTATATTATGTTAAGATGTCATGTATTTCTTGTGCTAATAAACCGCTATTATTATTATTATTATTATTATCTTTCGGAAATTTGAGTCAAACGTTAACCAAATGAGAGTATGCAGCAAATAATAACTAATAAAGACATAAGAAACTCGCAATCGAAGAAGTTGGATTACAAGCGGTTATTTCTGACTGTGTTTACCAATTACTATTCCAGTCCCTTCTTCTTAAATTTATTGAATGTATCTATAGACCATGTGTCTTTATAGTAAATTTACGAATTTCGCTTTGACACATTTCATATACACCTAACGAAACATATTCAGCAAATTTAGTCTAACAGCACCTCTAAATTGCGCGTTATTCTGAGAATTTCTGAACCCTGATTCGATTTCAGATCAATGTTACCTATTGTTGTTAACCAACAAACACAACTGTAAACATTTTAACAAAAGCAAACTAAAAATAAAATAAAGTAAAATTAAAGCCCAAGAAAATACAATTTACTAAACTCGACGTTTTGCTATTAATGCAAGTAGCTTCTTCAGCAGCCAATGTGAGTAGGGAACGCCCGAAGGTCACCGTAACTCCTTGCGTAAATAAAGCTAGAAAACATTGCGAAACGTTAAGTTTAGTAGATTTTGTATTTCAGATTATCTCTCACACTATTATGGCGTAATCAAAAGACCTCATAGTAGAGATTCGGACTATGAAAGCCTTCGATATCATTTAACATTTACAAGTTAGTCTGGTATTGCAGAGATTTATCCTTTTTGTGTTTTAAACTACATTTCATCCTATTTTCTGCAAAAATGGCTTTTCGGGATAAATGTCTGGTTAATTTACGGAAGGAGGGGGTGGAGGGGGCAATTGATTTTACATGTGACAACCCTAATTACATCCCATTGAGGAACACTCTAGAAACATTTTATGTTGAGCAAAAATTACAAGAAAAAACAGCTAAACAGCAAGAACTAAAATTGCATAGAGTACACAGAAATCTGCTACATCTGAAATTATGATACTAAAAATGTGTTATTATTGCAAATGCTGTAGTTGAAGAGAGCATTCCCATTTTCAGTGATGCTTGTGCTTCTCAGGTATGCAACCGCGTATTTTCCAACAAAAATTTCTAGTTCTGGATAGATGGATTGTTTTTTAACTTTACAATATTGTCGCTGAGTATCAGTTTGCTACATGAGTCTAAGGCGGATTATATAACAACCAAGTATCCCATAGTGTTTTTATGCTATTTGAAATGTCTTGCTTTCCATCTGTATATGGAGGAATCTTCTTATATTTAGGGTTTATCCTATGCAATTTAGTAAAGGTCATATTAAATTTCTTTATTTATTTTCATTTTCCATACGAGTAGACTAAACATAATCCACAGAACTCTTCTGAGAAATGCCAGCACATCATTATCATAATTATTTTACGTCATGTTGAATCTTCCCACGCAAATATCAGGCATTACACTTCTACAATATCAAACTAAAAGTTCCAGGAAGTACAAACAATCATTTCTCATAAAGGAAACATCTCTGACGTAGAAGAAGTAATATTAAGAAATTATTTTCGATTTATTTACCATACGAATTTGTTTAAAATACTACCTAAAAGGAAACGTTGTCAATAAAATCAATATCAAGTATTATTCAGATAAGTGGTTTCGTCAAATTATAATTCATTGTGAAACTAAATGAATCGATCAATTAATCTTGATCACTTTAGCGTAGAATTTGGGCACGCACAAACCGCTTACCATCAACACTACATACAAGCGAGATAGTATTATTTCGGGTGAAATAACAACAACGGTGTATTAATGTGTATTCAATACATAAACATTCATTTATGCACGACCGTATTATACTTAATTAGTATATGGTATATACAGCTACAATTAAGTAACCCTAACCCTCACAAATATTTCCATAAAGCAATTTGAATTAATCAAGGATGACAGGGGCCCCTGTGTAACAGCTATGTTGTGGAACGAACATTGTTCGATGTCAGAGGAAAAATATCGCATAATATTTATGTATTACGCTGTCCATTAATTAAAAGCAGTCCTAAAAATTACAGCTCAAGTTTTGTAAGAGGATATGGAACGTTCATGATATAAACGAGAAGGTAGAAGGTAAAGATTAATATATTACTAAACATCTCGTTATATAACGTTTAATTAGTATACACATCACATTGACAACCTGATATGTTCTTAAATGCGCGAAATAAACGGCGATTTGCTGCGATAATTAAAATCTGAACAGAGGTAGCAGGATTGAATACTAACAACCTATTTACTTACAATTAAATAATAAGATAACAGTTTTTGTAATGTTTTTGTATAATAACTAATCAAAAGCTTATTTCAAACAAAACATCAGTGCCGAATAGAAATCGACCAGACTATATTGATGATAACAAAAAAGAATTCTATTTGAATGTTTCGAAGCACCTTTATTATATTTTTCTTTTGTTTTCGTACTGTTTAGAATATTTGGGTTACGGTTTCTTTAGATTGCTTGGACATCTAGTAAACTCATTCTTGATAAATATTTACTTCAGTTCTAATTTACTCTAATCTTTATTACCGCGATATGAGGTAATTTGGATTTACTTAATTGAAATCTTTCCTAATTATTACAGTATCGCAATAAGGATTATTTTAAGTAGTATTTCTTAATTGTAAGCGCTCAAAGTCTTATCCATAAAACATTTAATGTAAGATTTAATCCATTCAGTGTCTTAAGACTTCTTGAAAATTATCATCTCAAAATCGATCATTTCTAATTAACGATTGTTAGCCAGTTGCTGAAGAAATAATTTGTTTTAATAATTTAGCGGTTTAACTGTACAAACATTTTTACTATTTACAAATAATGTAATGTTTTTTTAATGTGTGGTGGGTGCTTAGTTAAAGTTTATATTTCAAGAACATTTTATACATTTGTAACACTATATCCTCAAGAACAAACACCATAAGAAAAATAAACACCGAAGGAATTAACATAACATTTTAGATGATGCAAATAAATAAATATAGCTTTTACCTGCAACAAAATAGTAAATACAAAAAAACTGTTTTTGTAATAAATATTCCAATTGTCGTTTTTGAACGTTGAGACATTTTTCGTACCTAAGTGCAGCTGTTCATACGTGGCTCTTTTTTCACTAGATACATCCAGCCATTTACGGTAGCTGATGCAGAATTATAATCCTAATTAAAAAAATCTGACACTGAGAGGAGAGGAAAATTAAATGGCCAACTATTTGGTCCATTGTTGGCAAACCATTGATCATAATATATATTTCGTAGCTAATTGTTGACTAAACAGCCATGATGTGGCAGTACTGTATCATGCTGGTAGAATATCTTTCTGTAATCATTTAACAGCTAGTTATCTAAGTAATCAATTTCGAAATTTTGCAGTATGTTAATATAGCCCTCACTTATAATTTAATGAAGGAATTTATACCGAGAACAATTTCAAAATTCGACGCCAACTTTCCATGTGCTAGTGTAGTAGTTGGTAGAATTGGAGGACCAACAAAACACTGTCATATGTATGTACAATTGAGCCACTACTAATGGAAATTATGTATTGTTTTTGGGAAATCAGTCGCTTTTAAAGTGTTGTGATATATGGATAAAACTTTTCAGAAATTTCTGAAAATGGATGATTTTTTATAACGCTATTTCAAATGCTACTTGTCGCAGAGATATTGTTTGTAATGTTAATAACTGGTTTATTTCTTTGAAATTTTGCATCCATGTTTAGCAAAGTTTTTGCAGTTTCCCACAATTCGTTTAATGAGTCCCCCTTTTTACAAATATCGAGTTACGAATGCATGATATGTTATGGAAATACCTTGCTTAACGTTTTCAAATTCCAAAAATACATTTAAATAATTAGCCTAATTTATATAATTTAAACACCCCAACATGACTTATGGAAATTGTAAATTGCAAATGACTTCTCTTATTATTTATTACCAAAAAGAACTAATGCAAACGGTAATTTTGCCCAACGTTAAAATCAATACTTGATCGATATCTCGCATACAGTTACTTATTTTTAATGCTAAAGAAGACACACATTACAAAGAATTAAGAAACTTAGCTATATGAAATATGTTCAGAACTTAATGTAGAGTCTAAATATTTATCATTAGGTAGAGTTGATGTGTAGGTACTTGTGGTATAAGCTAAAATGCCGCCACCTTAAAAATATTTTAGCCAATCCCTCTCCTCCCCCCCCTCTCCCTCCATTTTATTATACTTCCAATGATTTAAACACTTTCTAGTAGTATACCACACTGTATGTATTTATTAGAAACTTATTTTTTCGAGACGTTTTGTTTCAGGGCAATTTTAAAGGATCTTTAATGGTCTAATGGTTTTTTTTTCTTCTTCCATAAGAATTTTTTGTTAGAACTAGCCTATGAAGGTAACCGATGGAATTTATTTAAACAATATTTTATTATTTACAAAACCATTATTAGATAAAATTTATTCTGGCTAATTTTTCGTTTAATTTTATTAGGACAATTGGATATCCTCAAAAGATTAATGGAATAAAATCATTGAACCATTTCGCTGCGCCAAAGTAAAGCAGAAAGGATTTCATTTTGTTTTTGATTGCTACAAACTTCTCTTTTAAATGTAGTTTTCCTTTAAATATATTTTTTTAATTTTGAAATCTTGTTTTACACAATTTATAACTATAATTCCTTTCAAATTATACCATATTGGACAAACCACACTTATACCAGCATTCTCTTCTAAAGCACCTTTTCAATCGATTTGTTTTGTATGATACACATAGGTATTATTTTTCTTAATAATGCCGAACGATGGTCTTTTAATAAGCAGTACAGCTTGAGATATTAAGAGTTGTTTCTGATAAACCACAACTAATGTGTTGCTTATCGTTTATATAGCCTGCTAATCATAACTCATAGTATCTCGCCTACATGTTCATTACTTCACTTCAATTATCTAATTCCATTTTGTACGCAACATTATGAGAAAATTACTTCGTTTTTGTCATTGTCTAATCAGAAACCGTAATTAAAAAATTAACAATACTGTAATAATAAGACTATTAACTATAGTCTTATTACTTTAACTTAAAATATTTTATAAGGAAAATATGTGCAAGTTACAGACACAGTACTCAAACAAAACAAAATAGATGTGACTTCCCAGAAGAAGTTTAATTGATGTCTTATTAATTATCACCTAATCGATTTACAAAAATATTGGGTTAATGTGACTAAGTTTCAGGCTGCAAATACTTACTTTACAAAATTGTATACTTAAGTGAAGTATCAATAAAATATATTCATTTAAATTGTGCTGATCGTAAACACAGTTTACAGTATTCGCCTTTGAAGTTTTAGGACTTGAAAGCAACATGTTGCGTTTATCTCACATTAATTCCCGAAAATTGTTTTAATACATGCATTCTCAAGTAATAAAATACAAACATAGTATTTTATTAATGGCATATAGTACGACACTTTCAAATTTATACATCTCAACAATTCTGTCAACTGAGAACTGTGAAATTAAATTTAGGTATAATATAACTCACAAGGAAACACAGGCAAGTGGTGGTGACCGATTTAAATGAAATTTGGTGGGTTTGTAGACTGATGCAGTGTAAGAACAACGGTAACTTCCATAGATGCTAAATCGCCCGTTTTCGGGGGAGAGGAGGAGGGGGAGGGGAGGGCTAAAACAGTTATATATTTGTCTTTTTTATATGTCTTATATATTTTTTTAATTTCGAAATCTTGTTTTACACAATTTATAACTATAATTCCTTCGAATTATACCATATTGGAAAAACCACACTTATACCAGCATTCTCTTCTAAAGCACTTTTTCAATCGGTTTGTTTTGTATGATACACATAGTTTTGGAGATATTAAAGCAAATAGCGAAGAGTAGGGTTGGCTTTAGGGCGCCCCACCCCCGAAAACGGGCGATTTAGCATCTATGGAAGTTACCGTTGTTCTTACACTGCATCAGTCTACAAACCCACCAAATTTCATTTAAATCGGTCACCACCACTTGCCTGTGTTTCCTTGTCAGCGTGATACAATCGCGACGAGCTACAATTATAAATTAATTAGTTTCTCTAGATAGCAACACATGTAGAAAGCGTGGTGTGATTTCAATACGAGGCATAATCCATAGTGTAACGTCATTATTACATTCTTAAATATTTCGGCAAATTTTTTTTCAAGGCAGCACAGCATGAATTTGTTCTACTTACCATTATAAAGTATAATTATAACAATTTATGCTATTAAACGAGCTTTACTGCTGTTACGAAGTAGTAAATTCATTTCTTGTCTTTCACTAAAATGTAGTGTTTAAAAAATAATTTTTTAGCTTCGCTAACCGTTAACATACCGCACGCGTTACGTACATAGAATCAATAAAGATTTTTAAATTGTATAAACACACATACGAAATTTAATGGACATAAATTTTAACGGTTACAGTTTAGCACTTCATTGATGTATGTAGTTATCTTGAAATATGTCGATGTAATTCGTTGCCGGCGTTGTTAGTGTGAAACAAATAACTATATTGGCAATGCAGTACAAAGATAACCACTAAAATACTAATTACATTATTATATTAATTGCTACTTCGATGAAGACAAATATTTGGGTCACTAACAATAATTGCCTTTGTGGCTTTTACTAGCTAAGAAATTAAGTACATGACCCATACAAGTATCAACTCATGGCAGTACCTTGACTTCTAAGACACGTGTAAACTCAACCTATATATAAACATTCTAAATAACCTTTATACATTGATGAAACGTTGATTAAATTCGTCGTTCTGTATTGCCATTATTCCAATAAAGGTTTGCTTAACGAACGGTCTATAAGTAATCACAGTTAAAAGAAGAAACTACCACATACATACATCCTAATTACTATCTCCGATATTGTGGTTCTGCTCTACTGCGGTAGAATACAGGATATAGTACATTACTGGTCATACTTTAAAAGGTTGGAAACGTTCCATTTAGCGGCGATTATTTAAGCCCGGGTTGATGCAGTAGCATTCAACGAAGATGAATTATAAACGTATTGTCGCAGTAAAGCCTAACGTAAATAAACACTTTGCATTGTTTGCAACCGCTCCCTCTGGCATCATTCATCAGTAATAACGTGGTCGGCTGAACCTGCCGCTGTCAAATGCATAGTTAAGCTACAACTAGGTTAAATATTGCATTGACCATACGTATAGATCGTACCAAACTATCTCTAGTAGACTGCTACGTAATTTCTCTAGGGCACGTCGCCACATTTTAAGGGAGTTATGCAAAAATTAATATACGAGGAGCATTCAAAACTAAGTTTAATCAAATGTTATTTCCCAGATATGTCGATGTTTTATTAAGTTTGGAAATTTACAAGCATCACTGAAATAATGATTCGTAAAAGTTATTTTATACCATATTTAGCGTTTGACTCTAAGCAAAATTTGATGTAATGTAGAAACACAATTCTTATCAATGATTGTACCAAATAATCCAATTAAACTAATAAACAAGACGAAAGGAGTTGGGTGTCTCTGGCAACATTTTAAGTTAATTTAGAACATAATTTTCATTGTCCATGTTGTAACACTGTTGTATGTATAAATAGATTTAATATTTGGTCTATGTATGTTGTGCATACAGCCGCTGAAATTAGTTTGGACGTCTGTAGAATATCGTAAACTATTATTAATATTCTTTAGAGGTTTCTGACCTAATACATTCATGTGAGTCTAAGAGTAGTGTTACCGACTTAATATACTTTTTACAAAAACCAATATCGAATATGTTAATTACATATAATTTAAAATATGTAACTTAATTTTTTTACAATTTAAAATTTATTTAACGACTGCAAAATATTATCTGGAACGTTTTAAAAAAAAATGCAGCCCTCGTCGAATTATTTCAAACGGATTCAACACATCGTCTTCAAAAGGTTTTCACAAACTGTTCATTTTGTCATCTTCTTCGTCTTCTATAACCGCATTATTTCTAGTCATAAAACCATGTAAAATGTCTGCATCAGTAGGGTAATCTGCAATTGCTAATTCTTCGTCTATTTTGAGATAGTCTTCAAGTTCTATATCTTTAGAAACGTGATTGCAATCTCCAAGTCTTATCTATTTCTTCTTTTGTTGACTCGCATAGGTGCAGTTCGTCCTCCTCCACCTACTCAATGGAAACTAAAGATAATTCAGCCTTTCGAAAAAAAAAATTATAATTGTATTGTCGGTAACATCATATGTCCACTCTCTTGCCAATATAGAAATGCATTCACGCAAATTTATGGAAACTTTGTTTGCCAGCTTACGGCAATGAAATTTCAAATCTAACGTCTTGATCCATAGATTGCAGCTTCGATGTCATACATATTTAGCAAGGCAATTATCAACAATTATTAATATTTTTCCATGTTACCTTGTTATTTTCTCTAGTTTTACCAACCATTGTTCAAAAATTTCACTAGTCATCCATACTTTTTTTTTCTTGAATTTGTAGTCTTCCCATCGATTTGACACCTTTGAAGCATCTTGGATTTTCATTCTTGGCAATCACCAAAACATGTAGTTTTTTCGTCCCAGTCATATTTATCACAAGCACAACTGTGATTTGTTCTTCACTCTCTTCACCCTCCCCGAAACATTTAGTCATCTTTAAATGACAAACATTTTCTCTGGTAAGCACTCGAAAAGCAGTCACTTTTTCTATTATATCGTGTCTCTTTAAATTTGTCTAGCTATCCGGTTCTAATGCCTTTTTCTTAACTAGGAGCTGATACTGGTATATTCATCTCGAAAATCATTCATTGTCAAAACTGCTACCAGGTATGCCGAATTTAATCGCGATATATTTTTTTCTTAAACCGCTCGTCAACATCCTATAACGCTTTGATTTCTTCCGCAATATTTTTACGTTTTCGTTTACTCATCTTTGACGTACAAACATACAGAAATAGCAAGAACTGAAACAAATGTATGTACCTTGTGACTAACGACATTCGAATGGATCTATTCTAATGAACAACGGAATGAATGTAATAGAATCTTCTTTCGGGTTTCGCCGTGTAGTCGCAATTCCAATCAACAGCATCTGCTATCAGACTGTTGCTGTGGAGCTGCAACGGAAATAATCAGTCTGATAGCAGATCCTGAAGAAGCTGGCAGCGTGGACAGCGAAATGTCGATTGGCATTGTGACTACACGGCGAAACCAGGGAGAAGATTTATTTCAAGCGATATATCGGCCGCGGAAAGCCTCAAGGGAATTACACAACGGAATGAACGGTTTCCAAAAATTTAATAAATAGAATCATATAAAATTTTGAAAAAAATATGTATTTCTTTGTGGAAAAATATTTCTAGTGGCAAAAAAAAACTTCACAATAAAGAAATTTTGTTCGTTAAGTAGAATGATGAAAATACTCGAGAAAATTTATCTTTGGAGCGGTCACAGCGCTCAAACGCGTTAATGTGCCTTGCTGGGAATTTGGCCTCTCGTTTAGATTAACAAGATGAACCATCTGGCCGGGAGCGAAGTAGATTCCTCAAACGGTTCTCGAGAAAATATCGATGAAATTTTAGCCCTATAACGACGTTAATGTGCCCTGCTGGGAGTTTGGCCTCTCGTTTAGATTAACAAGGTGAACCTACTTGCCGAGGGGGAAGCAGATTCATTAAACGGTTATCGAGCTAGGTAATATTAGATAATGATGAAAAAATTGTCCAGAAAATTTATCAAAGTTTGGAACGGTCACAGCGCTCAAACGCGTTAATGTGCCTTCCTGGTAGTTTGTCGTCTCGTTTAGATTATCAAGATGAACCATCTTGCCCAGAGCGAAGCAGATTCATCAAACGGTTCTCGAGAAAATTTATCTC